>CANIUD010000027.1:1992500-2523614 GCA_947470075.1 Closterium sp. Yama58-4
ATCTATATATATATATACTCTTCATACGCTGGCACGTGTCGCATGAGGTGACAAACTGCTGCACGTCTACTACCATTCGGGGCCAGTAGTAATACTTTGCTATCCGTGCTAATGTCTTGTAAATCCTGAAATGTCCCCCATATGCTACATCGTGGAACTCCTCCAGTAGGATCTGACGAAGCGAGGCATAGTTCGGTACCCAAATCTTTCATGAACCCTTCCTTACAGCTAAGTCTTTCTCCCACTGTAACAACTTCTGTTTTTGTGCTATAACGATCACTGCGTCCACGGAGTACCCATGTTGGAATAGACCCTTAAGCAGAGGGTTCATCCCGTCGAGCTGGATGCCTGCTACATGCCTGGAGCGGCTCAGCGCATCTCCTTTGTTGTATAGCCTGGGTTTGTAGACGATGCCATAGTGGAAGTGAATTTCTAGGACGTCCATCCACCGCACCTGTCGTCGTGAGCGCATAGGCTTAAGGTACTTGAGATTGCAGTGGCCAGTGTGAACTGCAGTTCTGGCTTCCTCGAGATAACAACTGTGTAGAGTGTGGTCAGCCCTTGAAGGCTATGATTATCAATAGGGCCTCCTTGTCGTGGATTGGGTAGTTCAGTTCTGCTCCGTATAGCTTCTTACTGAGATAGGAGATGGGTTGCAAACTGCGTTCGTGATCCGCCATCAGTAATACTTTGATTGCCTGGTCACTAGCGTCTGCTTCCACCACGTAATCTCTGTCTGGATCCGGTAGGATGAGTACTGGCGCTGTAGTCAGTGCTCTTTGTAGATGTTCCATGGCTTGCTGTTGAGAAGTATCCCATTTACAGGGTGTATCATTTTTTCATAAGTCCGTCAGTGGCGCTACTATCTTAGCGTACTGTGGCACAAACCTGTTGTAGTAGTTGGCGAAGCCTAGGAACTGCTGTAACTCCTTCACGTGATCAAGAACTTTCCACGTCTTAATGGCTTCAATCTTCAGCGGGTCCATGTGTACGCCCTCCGCACTCACCATGTGCCCGAGAAACTGCACCTTCTTCAGGGCAAAGTCGCTCTTTGACACCTTCACATAGAACTTGTTCTTCCGCAAGATCTCGAAGACTCCGCAGATGATCCACGTGCTCCTTCATGTTCTTGGAGTAGATGAGAACATCGTCCACGTACACAACAACGCATTCGTCCAACAGGGGCCGTAGGATGTGATTCGTCTTTGCCTGGAACGTCGCTGGTGTGTTGCAGAGTCCGAACGACAACACTAAGTACTCGCAGGAGCTGTATCTGGTACGGAACGCTACCTTGTGGATTGAGTTGTCCAGCTTCGAAAACACGTTGCACCACGCAGTTGGTCTAGAAGATCGTCTATGTGCGATATGGGGTGTTTGTTCTAGACTGTCTATTTGCTCAGTGCCTGGTAGTCGATGCACATCTATAAAATACGGTCTGGCTTTGGAGTGAAGGGAACCAATGTTCCGTAGGGAGAGGTGGATGGGCGGATCAGTTGTCTGTCCAGTAGATACTCTATCTGTTTCTTCATGTCTATCATTTCGATCGGACTGAGGCGGTATGGTGCGCGGGAGGCGGGTTTCACGCCTGGTTCCTCAACGATCTTGTGCTCGTGGGTTCGCGCTGGAGGCATTCCTCCAGGAAGGTCGTCTGGCATGATGTCTTGGTACTCCATTAACACCTCCTGTACTGCTGCAGGTAGCTCCGAGTTCGGCTTCTCCTCCTCTGCTGCTGCCATCACCAGTGCTAAGAAACACACGTTGTCAGAAATAACTGAGCAGGAATGGAATGAACTAGCACAGAGTTTGGTACAAGTAGGAAACCCTAACTTTGTGTACCCCCTAAGGTGTAACCCACTACAGCCTACACAATATAAACATACAATGTTTGACACACCCCCATAGGCGCAGTGGGAGACAACCACAGGGTCACAAGACCAGTCAAAGCAAAGCAAAGCAAGCTCAGGGTGGATCTCAAGGATTCCACACAAATTCCGAGCACAAGCAAGCGGTCACAAGACCAGTTCACATGCAGGTTTATAACAAAGCAAGAGATACAGTGATCACAACCTAGCAAAAGTAAACAAGTAGGCATATATATATAGTGATCACAGTACAAGCAAGGTCAAGAGGTAAGCAAGTGAGGCCCAGTAGGTACAAGGCCTAGCAGAGTGCAAAAGCGCTGATGGTCACAAGGCTGAAGCGCCTTGGTGAACACATCAGCAGTGTTGGCCTCCGTGGCCACGTAACGCAGACAAAGCTGACCACGCTGCTGCAGCTCTCGAGCAAGGAAGTACCGCAGAGCGATGTGCTTCGTTCTGTGCTCCAGTCTGTGCTCCTCACACAAGGCAATGGCAGCCTTGTTGTCGACGTACAGTACTGGAGGAGAACGAGGCCGCTCTCCGAGGTCGGTCAGCAGGTAGGTCAGCCAGCGTAGCCGTCGCCCATTGCAAATCACCTCGAGGATTAGTGGCTGCTGCTGATCCGAAAAAACTCTAGATGGTGTTGCTTATAGGATCATCGGGTACGTCAAATATATCATCCCTAGGTCCTGTGCTTGAAGCTGCTGACTCAATATCAGGTATCAACTTAGTAGGGTTAGAACAATTTATTTGAGGCTGGTACAGCTTCTCTTGTGCCTGGAACCTTCCCCTAAGCCTTTGCAGCTGTGTAGGCTTCACCTGTGGGGAACAACGGGGAGCCTTAACACCGTGCTGCTGGGAGAGAATATTAACTCCTCGGAACGCTCGACCCTTATCAGCGCTCCGTAGTGGGGTCCCCATTTTACCCGGTACCGGTATAATTTCTTACTCTCCCTTAATAAAGGCTTGAAAACCACGAGAAGTAATATTCTTACTTGTCGGGGTGTACGGCTGGAGTTTCCCGGTCGGTGCAGGGTCTTGTTTCGCGGAGTCTCCATTTGTCTCGGCGATTTCCCCTGGTGCCGGCTGGTCATGAAGTTTTAAATTCGCACCATCATATATATATATATATTTTCGCCCTCTTCGAAGTTGCCACGTTGTTCGTTTTCTGCTTCGGGGGTGCCGAACTGTTCTTGCACTTCAGCTCCGCACGTTCTTTCTCCATTTTCCAACACGCCAATATATGATGTCTTGTACGCGCCGCAAATTTCGCACGCCTCATTTTTTTGCTAGCCGCCGCTTTGCTTCGCCCTTGTCGTGCTCCATCGGGTCGGCAATCGTGGGTGGTGCCGATCGCTTCATGCCACTATTTGGCTTGTTGCGTCGTGTTCCGTAGTAGGTACCATTCAATGCGTCGAACAGTTAGATTAGTGCTGCCTGAAACTGCGCCCACGTCCCTTCGCCTTGGACAATTTTGTTGTTAATCCACTCTAGAGCTGGGCCTCGTAACAGTGTTGCTGCGAGCCGTATGCACATCGTGTCTTGGGTGGGGTTCGTGCATCCAACGGCTTCGAAGTAAATTTCAAGTTTAGGATCCCTTTCATGATAGGATCGAACGACTCCTATAGCCTCGGCTTCACTGCTTCGAGGTTAACTGTAGCTGCTTCGTTTGTCAAAGATGCATTTGAAAGTGTCGTCGCCGATGCTGTTGCTGTAGCTACTGCATTCGCCGCTGCGTTCGATGCTGCTGTGGTGGCTGCCGATTGGTTCGCAACACGTTTTTCAAGTCGTAGGAGCGCCGCACATATTTGCTCATGCTCGACTCGTAAATCCGCCATTTTCCATAAAATTTTATCTTTATTTCTCTCCATTTGGCGATTTACAAGAAGAGGTGCGACGAAAATAAATAAATTCTAGGCGTTGGTCGACTTACTGCAAACCGAATCGACTGTAAAAAAGATGAGCGCTGATTCTGTACTTTAGGTAATTCTTTATTAGTCGAAATTCGCGTCCAATCTCGGCCGTTGAGACGAAATTCGATCTGACGCTCCAAATTCCAACTTTTTGGGGCGAAATTCTCTGGGCCGTTGAGATTCGAATCGATCGGACGGTCGAAATTCCAGCTTTTTGGCCAATAATCTTGAGGAAATTTCGAAAACCGAATCGCGGAACTGGTTTTACACACCCGAATCGGCGCTTTTGTCGTTGCCCCCGCGGATTCTGTAAGCCGGTTCTTAGCGGTTGAAGACTTCTCATGTAGACGAGCTCTGATTACCAAGTGTGAGGATCGAAAGGAACTAGCTCTGATTATATAGATGCATGACACAAGGGCACTAACCCCGGTGTTCTTAGAAGGTTCCGTAGATCGCGAAGCATCGCGAACGGGTCCTTCCCGAATTAGGTAGTGTTGGGACAATTTTCTTGTTAATCCAAACTAGCAATACCAAAGGTGTCGTAGCGAATAGCAAAGTTTTGTTGGTTTGTGTTGGGTGCGAGTTCAAATCCAGCCCGCAACAAGTCTAACCACCACATTTTGCCCAAACCCTTAGCCCACAACCAGCTAGAGCAAAATACCACAACCACCTACACAATCAACACTCCCCCTTGCTCGTGCTGGAGGTGGCTGAACACCACTGGGCAAAATCCTTCACTCCACTCCCCCTTGCCCAGGGAGGGGCGCCATCCACAGCATGATGTCGTCAAGGCAGAGAAGCACCAGCCCTCCCACATCCTGCTCAGGCACCATGCCATCAAGGACATGCACACACCATGCCGCTCAAAAGGAAGGGGTTTGGTTAGGATGTCTGCTGCTTGGCAGTTGGTCGGACACCACTAGAGGATCACCTCACCACCAGCCACCATCTCCTTGATGAAATGTCACCGAACCTGCATGTGCTTTGTGCGATCATGCAAGCATGGTTTGCACGACAACCTACCACCTATTCGTTTTTGTTGAGAAAAAGTGAGGTGTTTGGTTTGAAGGTAATTTTCTATGTGTGAGTTGCGCATTTTCTTTGTTTACATTTCTGTGTTTACGGCTCGTGAATCGGCTCGACGGTTCATGAGTTATGTGCGTTTCCGTGAAAGGGTGTGTTCCTGAGTGTTCGTGAAAGTCCGTGAATGATAGGGAGATGTCGTGTGCGTTTGCGCAGTTTCGCGAGTTGTCATGAGTGTGTGTTGATTTTATGTTCGTGAATTTCTGTGTTCGTGAAATCCCGTTAAGTCTGCGTGGTTCATGAATGTTTGTGAGGGCTCATGTTAGATTGCATTCCCCGTTCGGACACCATCCGAAGTTCGGACACTTTGAGCTGTTATTTTATTTGTTTCCGAATGAAGGTCTTAATCTAGAGTTACCTCGTAGTTTTAAAGGCTCATGGATAAGCGAACCCAACTTACCGAGAAGTAACCGAGTCTCGAAGTATTTGTTGGGTGGACGGGGTCCACTGTGTTCCCTCACACTCACTGACACATGTAGCGTAGAGTGTACTCACAGTGTGAAGAAGTTCGCACGGTATTTCTCAATCCAACAAAAATTTGTAGGCAGTTGTCTAGGTCAGATTAAAACAGGGGGAGTAGGCTTACAGCATTCAAAAACCGCTACAGGTGTCCAAACTTCGGATGGTGTCCGAACGGGGAATGCAATCTTAGTTCTTATTGTTCTGTTTTCGTTTGTGTTCGTGAAGAGTCGCGAGTGTTCGCGAGTTAATTTCGTGGTGGTCAAGGTCAAGGGCGCGAGAATCTTGACCGCGTGTTTGGTCTAGATTCTGCGCATGGGCCCTCAGGGCTCAAGCGTGTGGCGGCGCGACTGTTGCGAGCGTGTGTCTTGTAACTGTTGCGCAAGGGCACAAGGCCCATGATCGCAACGTGACTGTGCACGTCTGTGCACTACACCTGATGCCCATTTCAGTCCCGTTCCCCATCTTTCCTTGTGCTCCTCTTTCGAGCACGCGCTCGCTACGGGGAGAATGGGACTGTATCTGGGTAGCCTGGCGTGTCTTGTCTGGGAAACTCAAATACACTTGATGCCCATTTCAGTCCCGTTCCCCATCTTTCCTTGTGCTCCTCTTTCGAGCACGTGCTCGCTACGAGGAGAATGGGACTGTATCTGGGTAGCCTGGCGTGTCTTGTCTGGGAAACTCGAATAACTTATTCGAGGTCAAGAATATCTTAGTTTTGTCGTGGGCTAGTAACGCGCGGGCCGTTGGCAGTGAATGTCGACCACTGGGCGTATGGAGTGGCAGTGGGCGTGTTCAGAATGGGCGGTTGAGTGAGCATTAGGGTGTAACTTATTCGAGGTCAAGAAGATCTTAGTTTTGTCGTGGGCTAGTAACGCGCGGGCCGTTGGCAGTGAATGTCGACCACTGGGCGTATGGAGTGGCAGTGGGCGTGTTCAGAATGGGCGGTTGAGTGAGCATTAGGGTGTAACTGAATCTCGAGCCCCGTCATTTACTGTGTGTGGCACACAGAAGGTTCGCGGGAAGCAGCGTGCGTAATGGGACAATTTCGATACCGTTTTGCAACTGTGAACGTTCGTGATACACCCTGTTTCGCGCCACACTGACATTCGCCATACTGACAAGCCGGATGTACTGACATGAATGCGTCCAAATGGCTCCCAGAACATACCATATAAGCTCATTTACTGTATGCAACCGAACGCAAAAGCATGTTTTCTTCCATAAACCGTTGTTTACCGTTCTCCTGAAGTGCATTCCGGTTACAAGCACCAGCCCAATGAATACAAGCACACGTGCGCACTGTAGCCGGGGCTCCCGATTGTCCGAACATTGAGAAACAGGGTGTAACGGTGATCCCACACGAATGTTCATGATTGCACGTGGGAAATCGTGGATGTTCGCGAAGACAGTCAGCAAGGGAATTTGGCAGGAGTGCAACTTGAAGACAGTTATTTCTACAAGGCAAATCAAGCCAAATTCAAGGAAGTTTCATAACTTCTTTTCAAGGACAACAAGGCGAAGTCATGAAGACTAGTTAAACAATTTCTGTGTGCTTTCACATGCTTGTATGTGTTAGGTGAAATATAAAATGCATGCTTGTGCTTGGTTGTATCAATCCTTTTCAGTGAACATTTTGCTCTATCAACGTATTGACGTGAAGAGCGACTTTGCACACGAGCCATTTGTCGTCACAACGCTGCGCAAGGATTCTTGGGAGTGCTCTAGTCATGTCGTTGTCTTAACACCTAGTGCGTCCCTCTACAAAACACGGACCCTTGGTTAGGGGCTGGCTTTGCCAGGCACCCGAGGACCCTTGGAGGTGACCCCGTGGGGACTACCTAGTGTGATTTAAAGGGCGTGCATAGTGGTTATAGATCTTATTAGTATTAACAAGTAGAAGGCAATTCAGTGGCAATCTAAAAGCCTAGAATTTGGTGCACTCAACCTAGTTCGGTGCCTATAACTATAATAAATATAGTAAAAGCAACGAACCTAGGAAATCAAGAAAAATCATGCAAGATAAAATTAAGCTAAGCTAGATAATGCGTAATAAAGCAGAATCAAGTAACTAAAGCTTAACAAAGTTGTCGTAATCTCATAACCTGGGTTACTGCCTTTGTGTCGAGCCTATATATAGCCTCGTGTTGTACCCAGGTGATCATATTATTACTTCTGAACCAATACCTTTGATCCTCATGTCAGAATGTTATTATTGTCTAGCCTGTAGTGGGGTGCTCTATAGCGAGTACAACCCAGTTAGGGTTTGCTATATGTACCCCAACTGCTGCTAGTGAAATCCCTCTCCTTTCAATCATTCTTGCCTAGTGATTCTGACATGCTATCAGAGCAGGTCGACCCTCCTGGGTCGATCCTGTGGGTGGGCCCACCACCTAAGCCTTCCGCTGCTACTGCTACTGCTACTGCTACTCCCTGTCCGCCGCGCGCCCCGTGGCGCGCGGCGTCGAAACTAGGGTTTTCAGCCCGCCGTGCGCCCCGAGGCACGCGGCGGTTTTCTGCCCGCCGTGCGCCCCGAGGCGCGCGGCGGTTCTCTGCCCGCCGTGTGCCCCGAGGCGCGCGGCGGGTTCCTGCCCCGTCACTCGGCACGTCGCCCCCGGGAGGCGCTGCGACGGGCGACGGGGACCCGCGCGTCGCCCCCCGTCGCCCGTCGTGGCCTGCGCGCGGCCCGTACACCCGGCACGCGGCCCGTACGGGCTGCGCCAGGCCTGCGCGCGGCCCGTACGAGCTGTGCCAGGCCCACGCGCGGCCCGTACGGGCTGCGCCAGGCCCGCGCGCGGCCCGTACGGGCTGCGCCAGGCACGCGCGCGGCCCGTACGGGAAGCGCCAGGCCCGCGCGCGGCTCGGGCCGCCTGCGCGCGGTTCGGGCGGCTCTACCAGGCCCGTGGGCGGCCCGTTCCTCGCTGCTCCTGCCCTCTCCACTGTCCCCCGTGCTTCTACCGGCGCCTCACCCCTCCTACAGCCCGTTCTCCTAAATTAGGGTTTGGGGGTGAAGAGTGTGGGGGTGGCGGCTATGGGGGTGTCGGTTGTGAGTTCCTCCCCCTGCTCCTCCTCCTCCCTCGTCTCCCTCTGCTACAGCTGCCGCTGAGGGGGGTGGTGTGTGGGAGCCTAGGGTTTGGGGTTTAAGGGGGGTACCGTCGGAGTGGAGCTAGGGTGTCAGCAGGGGGTGTGTGAGAGGGGCGTGGGACGGTCGGGGGAGATTGCGTGGAGGTAGCCGTCGTGACGCCAGCAGCGCCAGTAGTCCGGATGCCCTCGCGCGTTTCGGTAGCCCAGCGAGCCTGCTTCGCCAGTCGCCTGTGGGTCCGTTGCTCCTGTGTGTGCTCGTCGTAGCCGCGGAGCCAGATACTCCCGTAGTCCGGTGCCCTCGTGCGCTCGGTAGCCACTGTGCGCGCCGCTCCTGTTGCCCGTGTGTCTGCAGCTTCAGTCGGCGCCTTTCATCTTCTCTCCTCTCGCCAGCCCTCCTCCTCCTCGCTTGCCCTCTGTGACTGCCTCTAGCTTTGCTCATAACTGTGAACTTTAAACTATTGCTTCTTGAACTTGTGCTCAGAATGTGTGGTGACATTGTGATCCACCCTGAGCTTGTACTGCTTTGCTTGCTCTGCTGATTACACCCCACTTTGGCTATGGGGGTGTGTCAGAACATTATTATTGTCTAGCCTGTAGTGGGGTGCTCTATAGCGAGTACAACCCAGTTAGGGTTTGCTATATGTACCCCAACTGCTGCTAGTGAAACCCCTCTTTTGCCTTCATTCTCTCTTGCCTAGCTAGGTCAACCCTAGCTATGGCTCCTCAGTATACCTACTATCTTGATATGGTATCAGAGCAGCTGCCGTTTTACATCCTCGTGTACGTTGTCGACCTGGTCTTTGCTACTGCTGACACTGAGGCACTCGCTCTTGTGAAGTCGGAGCTGCAGAAGAGACACACGTGCACAGACCTGGGTGAGCTGCGCAGTTACCTTGGCTTGCAGATCACCCGGGACAGAGCACGCCGCACCATCACCTTGACTCAGTCACACATGGTGCAACAAGTCTTTCAGCGCTTCGGCTTCCGGTTCTCCTCACCACAGTCCACTCCTCTGTCTACCGGTCACTCGCTCTCAGCTCCACCTTCGTGTTATGTGATGCTATCATTCGCATTCACGTCTGTCTGCCTCCCATCATATGTTTGTGCGTTGCATGCGTGGTGTGAGCGTATGCAAGAATTTGTGTTTGGTGTGGTTTGGATTTTCTAAGAATGTGTGAATGTTATTTGGCTTGAGCAGATATCTGAAGTGACTTCTCTGCTCGAGAGCTTTCCGACGAACCAAGAATCGCCGCGATCGGAGCAAGAACGAGAAAGTTATTATCGTTCGAAGTTTTGATTGTGATGCGGCGACAATGGAAATTTGTGGGGTTGACTCAATATGGGGTACAGACTTTTGGGGGTTGGGAAATTCGTCCCCATTACTGTAGATGTTTCCAAGTGGTTGGGAGGAGCCAAACCAGGTTGGCAAGTGTGGCCAAGTTGGGTGAGGTGGATGGCATGGGTTGGGAAAGTGACAAATGTCAAAGTTGGGGTGCTTATAGAGAGGGGAATTGTGTGGTATGGGGTTTCCTTGGTTGGGGACTCCTTGGGACCTTCCCTCTCGTCCTCCTCTTCCCTCCTACCTGGTTTCTTGCTACTCTAATCCTCTTTGTGGAACTTGTGAGAACTATTGTGGTTGAGTAAAGTTTCTATGGCAGCTTACCCCCTAGTGCGTCGAAATTCATAACTCGAGTTATACTCTATCTTTTGATGCGATTCAAATTGGGAATGATAGCCACGGTCAAGGGCTACAACATACTCGAGTTTGAGAGAATTCCAACGGTTAACTTTTCGTCGACGGCGTTTCTTGTGAAGTCGACATTTCTGTCCAGAGATTAGGTCCAACGATTTTGAGATATTTCGGCCCCTAAATGTTCTAGACTCCGTCCTTAGTCTCTAACACTTCGGACGATTCCGTAGAGCCGAGTGGCCCGTACCCAGAGCTTGTGGGCTGCCTCATGTACCTGATGACCTGCACACGACCTGACCTTGGGTACCTCTTAGCATCCTGGCTCGCTACGTTGGGCCTGGTAGACAACGTCAAGAGCACTGGGAGGCTGCTAAGAGGGTGCTGCGCTACTTGTGCAGTACATCAGGCATGGGGCTGGTGCTTGGAGGACGGGGTAACCTTGTTTTCTCTGGACACTCAGACGCCTCTTGGGTTGACGACCTGGCTACACAGCGGTCGTCACAGGGTTACACCTTCAGTCTTGGTTCCGGCTCTGTCTCTTGGCGGTCCACTCGCTCTTCTTCTGTTCTCAGCTCCAGTTGTGAGGCTGAGATCTACGCCACAGCCATGGCTGCACAGGAGCTTCGCTGGCTCACCTTCCTGCTTACTAACTTGGGAGAGCGGCCTCGTTCTCCTCCAGTTCTGTACGGCGACAACAAGGCGGCCCTCGCCTTGTGTCAGGAGCACAGACCGGAGCACAGAACGAAGCACATCGCTCTGCGTTACTTTCTTGCTCGAGAGCTGCAGCAGCGTGGCCAGCTTCGTCTTGCTTACGTGGACACGCGGGCCAACACAGCTGATATATTCACCAAGGCACTTCCGCCTAGTGATCATCAGCGTCACTGCACTGCTCTAGGCCTCGTGCCTACGTTCTCTCACTTGCTCACTGCTTAACCTCGCTTGTACTGTGATCTATATATATCCTTGCATGCTTACATTTGCTAGGTTGTGATCACTGTACTGCTTGTTTTGTTTTATAGAACTCTTCATGTGGACTGGCCTTGTGGCCCTTTGCTTGTGCTCAGAATGTGTGGTGACTTCGTGATCCACCCTGAGCTTGCTTTGCTTGTCTGTGACTACTTGTGCTCCCCCACCTTGCCTATGGGGGTGTGTCAAACATTGTATTGTGTAGGCTGTAGTGGGGTAGCCTATATGGGGTACAACCCAGTTTAGGGTTAGTACTTGTACCAAACCCTGTCATAGTTCATTCATTCCTGCCGTTCATTCTGATATCGAACTCCTGGCACAGAGCGCACAGGTTTGGATGTACTACGACGGTTCATTGCCGTTCCCAGTCAACGGCTCACCTCAAGAGAAGACCCAATATTACGATGAGTCGCTACTTGCCTTCACCGTCCTCATCTGAAATCTGACGCCCGAGGAGCAGCTCAGCATTCGCTCCTTCAAGAACAAGTGGGCGCCCGCGCAATGGTCTTGAGAACACATACGCACCTGCTACATGGCAACGGATTCGGTGACACTCATTCGCCTACTGAATCAACTGAACAACGTAGGAATGTTTTTGTGAGAAAAGGCCAGACCATACATCAACCGCTGCAGGAATCTGAGAGATCAATTCAAGAAAAGTGGCGGCCACTTCCCTGACGACATGTTCGTCACCATCATCCTTGCTGGGTTGAGTCCGGAATGGCGCCACTGCAAGTCGCTTCTTCGCACCTAAGGAACGCTCAGCGAAACTTCACTATGTGCCTCGCTCCTCGCTGAGAAATAGGAGATTGACCTGTACAATGAGAGAGGCAGCAAGAAGGAGAAGATTGCGTTTCACACAAACGCACAAGCGCCACCTGACAAAAAGCGGCTCTTTTGCAAATACTGCAAGAAGACGGGACACACGATCAAGGAATGCTGGAAGCTGAACGACAACAAAAACAGTCACGGACAGAGACAACAAGAAGGAGCAGCTTACCAGCAACATACACGACCTCCTGCGCACAACCAGACGATGTGACCGCCTGCCGTCGCCAGCACCTCTCATACTCCGGCGCGCATCCCTGCAAATGCAACGGACAAAGGAAAGAACAAGGTGTTAACGTGCATGGTGCGATACGGACCACCTCAAATGAATCGCGGCTACCGCTTTTTCCGTAGCTGGGAAGACATGTTTGCGGACCCACCTTCAGAAAGGCCTGAAGGGTCGATCGAAGAAGAAGTGGAGAATGGCCGCATGGAGTATGACGGGCAAGCGCCGTAGTGGATCCAAGAGTCGCTACATGCACGCATCGCACACGACGACGAAGGGTATGCTTACGAGAACGACCATGACATGGACCATCATCTGACTCCAAAACTTGCAAACCTCACCAAGGCCTAGAACGAAGATAACAAGTGGTACATGGACAGTTGTTGCGATCAGCGCATGGTCTCGTCGAGTGTCTTCATCCTCAACAGTGAAGAACTCTTCAATGAGGTCAAGATCAACGTCGCCAACAATCAGACGATCTACGCGAAAATTCGCGGGCAGATCCAGCTGGAGTCGAACGACACCTCAGCGATGTCCTCGTCGTGCCGGAGCTCCAATTCAACCTCTTATCAACCGCTCAGATGATGAAGTGCAGCGTCGACTTGGAGACAACCGAAAACGATTTTCACTTAATATACAAGGGGAACCTTCTCGGAAAGGCGAAGAACGAGAACAGAGTGTTCGTGCTCGATTTCGAATCACCCAAGACTTCTGGCTGTCAGAATGTTATTATTGTCTAGCCTGTAGTGGGGTGCTCTATAGCGAGTACAACCCAGTTAGGGTTTGCTATATGTACCCCAACTGCTGCTAGTGAAACCTCTCTCCTTTCAATCATTCTTGCCTAGTTCTTCTCACATGCTATCAGAGCAGGTCGACCCTCCTGGGTCGATCCTGTGGGTGGGCCCACCACCTAATGCTTCCGCTGCTTTACTTCCTGCCGGGCGCCTCGGGCGCGCGACGACTTCTTCCTGCCGTGCGCTCGGGGCGCGCGGCGGTTTTCTGCACGCCGTGCGCCCCGAGGCGCGCGGCGGTTTCCCACCGTCGAAGTGCCCCCCGTCGCCCGTCGAAGCGCCCTCCCCCCGTCGCCCGTCGAAGCGCCCCCGTCGCCCGTCGGAGCGCCCCCCGTCGCCCGCCAAAACGCCCCCGTCGCCCGTCGAAGCGCCCCTGGGACCCGCGCGCGGCCCGTACGGGCTGCGCCAGGCCCGCGCGCGGCCCGTACGGGCTGCGCCAGGCCCGCGCGCGGCCCGTACGGGCTGCGCCAGGCCCGCGCGCGGCCCGTACAGCCCGCGCGCGGCCCGTACGGGCGGCGCCAGGCCCGCGCGCGGCCCGTACGGGCTGCGCCAGGCCAGCGCGCGGCGCGGGCAGCCTGCGCGCGCCTCGTCCGTCCCCCTCTCGCCGTCCCCCGCGCTCCTGCCCCTATCCCACCCGTTTTAGGGTTTGGGGATGTAGAGTGTGGGGGTGGCGGGTGTGGGGGTGCCGGTTGTGTGCCCCGTCCCCTCCTTCTCCTCCTCCTCCGTCTCCCGCTGCTGCAGCTGCCGCTCAGGGGGGTGGTTGTGTGGGGAGCCGAAGGAGTGGTCCTAGGGGGGTGAAGGGGGAGTGGAGCTAGGGGCGCAGCAGGGGGTGTGTGTCGAGGGGCGTGAGACGGTCGGGGGAGGTTGCGTGGAGGTAGCCGTCGTGACGCCAGCAGCGCCAGTAGTCCGGATGCCCTCGCGCGTTTCGGTAGCCCAGCGAGCCTGCTTCGCCAGTTGCCTGTGGGTCCGTTGCTCCTGTGTGTGCTCGTCGTAGCCGCGGAGCCAGATACTCCCGTAGTCCGGTGCCCTCGTGCGCTCGGTAGCCACTGTGCGCGCCGCTCCTGTTGCCCGTGTGTCTGCAGCTTCAGTCGGCGCCTTTCATCTTCTCGCCCTCACAGTTTCTCCTCCTCCTCACTTGCCCTCTATGATCACCTCTAGCTTTGCTTATAATTGTGAACTATTGCTATGCCTGCTCATTGTACTGATTACACCCCACTTTGGCTATGGGGGTGTGTCAGAATGTTATTATTGTCTAGCCTGTAGTGGGGTGCTCTATAGCGAGTACAACCCAGTTAGGGTTTGCTATATGTACCCCAACTGCTGCTAGTGAAATCCCTCTCCTTTCAATCATTCTTGCCTAGTGATTCTGACATGGTATTCCTCACACTTGGTAATCCTAGCGGGTTTACACGCGAGGTCTTCAACCGCTGAAAACTGGTCTAAAAAAAAAAACCGCAGAGGCGATGAAGAAAGAACCGATTCAGCTTTGTAAACAAGTTTCGTGCAATTTTTTTAAGTCCCCCTCGATCCGGTTTCCGAACACCCCTCAGGTCTATTGCAAAAAAAAGTTAAATTTTCGATCATCAACTCGAATTGCATCTCAACGGCCTAGAAAATTTCACCCAAAAAAGTTGGAATTGGGAGCGTCGGATCGTCTTTCTTCTCAACGGTCGAAATCGGACGCGAAATTGATCAAGAGAGAATTGCGCGAATCTACGCTCGACAACTCTATAATCGATTTGTTTCGAAGTAAATCGACCAGCGCACATAATTGAATTATTTTCGTCGCACATCTTCTTGTAAATCGCAAAATGAAGGAAAATTGTGACAACTTCATACGAGCAATTGCGGAGTTATACGCCGAGAAGGAGCAGACGTGTACGGCACTCCTACGACTCGAAAAAACTTCTTGCAAACCAATTGGCAGCTGCCACAGCAGCAGCGAATGCAGTGGGGAATGCAGCAGCGACAGCAGTAGCAGCAGCAGTGGCGACACCGACAAATTGTACTTGTGACAATGGTAGCAGGTACAGTTAACCTCGAAGCAGCGAAGCCGAAGAAACCAGAGGCTTTCGATCCTATAATGAAAGGGAATAACGTGTGTTGATTCGTAGCTGAACTCGAAAATTACTTCGAAGCCGTTGGATTCACGACCCCCACCCAATTCACCATGCACATACGGCTCGCAGCAACACTGTTACGAGGCCCAGCTCTAGAGTGGATTAACAAGAAAATTGTCCAAGGCAAAGGTACGTGGGCATAGTTTCGGGAAGCACTAATCTAACAGGTCGACGCGCTAAAACGATAGCTACTATAGAACACGACACAACCAGCCAAATAGTGGCATGGAGCAATCAGCACCACCCACAAATGCCGACCCGATGGAGAACGACAAGGGCGATGCGGGAGTAGCAGCTAGCAAAAAATGAGACGTGCGAATTTTGCGGCGCTACAGGACATCGTATCTTGGCGTGTTGGGAAATGAAGAAAGCACGTACAGAGCTAAAGTGCAAGAATGGTGTGGCACCCACAACGCGTAACAGACATTGTGGCAACTTTGGAGAGGGGCGAATGAAGGAGAATATAATGGCACGAATTTAAAACGTCATGACCAGCCGTCACCAGGGGAAATTGTCAAGACAAGAGGAGAATCCACGAAACAAGACCCTGTACCGACCGGGAAACTCCAGCCGTACACCCCGACAAGTAAGAAAACTTTTAAATTATCTTACGAAGATACTTTAACGAAGAATATTACTTCTCATGGTTTTCAAGCCTTCATAAAGGGAGATTCAGAAATTATTCCGGTACCGGGTAAAATGGGGACCCCACTCCGGAGCATTGATAAGGGTCGAGCATTCCGAGGAGTAAATATTCTCTCCCAGCACCACCGTGTTAAGGCTCCTCGTTCCCCACAGGTGGAGCCTACAGGGCTGTTAAGGCTTAGGGGAAGGTTCCAGGCCCAGGTGAAGCTGAATCAATCTCGGATAAATCCTTCTTACCCTGCTCAGTTGAAAATTGATATTGAGTCTACAGCTTCGAGCACAGGAATTAGGGATGATACATTTAATGTACCATCTGATCCTATAAGCAACACAATCTACAGCTACTCGGAGCGACAACAACCACAACTACTCGAGGTGCTCTGCAAAAGGCGATACCTCAAGGCATTGGTGGATAGTGGTGCGTCTTACTCGGTCTGCGATCGATGGATGTTGGAGAAAATTGGGGAGTTCTCGAAAGAGACCTAGTTTACAACAACGATGGTGGACGGTACGAAGCTTCCCATCCACGGCGAGTCAACACTGCAGCTGCAGATAGGTGCGTTGCGGTGGAAGCCGACGTTGCCGATCACAAACATCAAGGGTTTAGATTTCATCTTGGGGCGTGATTTTCTGAAGCGATTTAACCCCAAGATAGAGCGGGTCAACGGAAGGCTTACATCTACTGTACAACAACGGGAAACATGTGGAGATGCGAAGCTGGACAGATACAAGTGATGTTCCTGAGATGACACTTGCATGGGTCGAACCGACACGAGAGTTGTCAGAATCACTAGGCAAGAATGGATGAACTAACAGAAGTTTGGGTACAAATATGAAACCCTAGTTGGGGTTGTACCCCATATTGGCCCATACCCTTCTACAGCCTACAAGCATAATACAGTTTAACACACCCCCATAGGCAAAGTGGGGGAGCACAAAGGGTCACAAGACCAGTCCAGCAAAGCAAAACAAAGCCCAGGGTGGATCACAACGTCACCACACTCCGAGCACAAGTAAAGGCCACAAGGCCAGTTCACATGCAGTGCTAGATATAGTACAAGACAAGCAACACAGTGATCAAAACCTAGCAAGCAAGCAACAAGATATATATAAAGTACAGTACAAAGAATGTCAAGCAGTGAGCAAGTGAGGAAACGTGGACACAAGGCCTAAAGAAGTACAGTGCCGCTGATGATCACTAGGCGGGAGCGCCTTGGTGAAGATATCAGCAGTGTTGGCCTTCCACTCCACGTACACAAGCCGAAGCTGACCGCGCTGCTGAAGCTCTCGAGCAAGAAAGTAGCGAAGAGCAATGTGCTTCGTCCTGTGCTCCAGTCTGTGCTCCTGACACAAGGCAAGAGCCGCCTTGTTGTCACCGTACAGAACTGGAGGAGAACTAGGCCGCTCTCCCAAGTCAGTCAGCAGGTAGGTGAGCCAGCGTAACTCCTGTGCAGCCATGGCTGTGGCGTAGATCTCAGCCTCACAACTAGAGCCGAGAACAGAGGAAGAGCGGGTGGACCGCCACGAGACAGAACCTGAGCCAAGGCTGAAGGTGTAACCCTGTGACGACCGCTGCGTAGCCAGGTCGTCCACCCAAGAGGCGTCCGAGTGACCAGTGAGGACAACTCTGTCGCGTCCTCCAAGCACCAGCCCCATGCCTGATGTACTGCACAGGTAACGCAGCACCCTCTTAGCAGCCTCCCAGTGCTCTCGCCTGTGTCTCCCAGGCGCAACGTAACGAGCAAGGATGCTAAGAGGGTACGCGAGGTCAGGTCGCGTGCAAGTCATCAGGTACATGAGGCAGCCTACAAGCTCTGGGTACGGGCCACTCAGCTCTACGGACTCGTCCGAAGGTGGAGCTGAGAGCGAGTGGCTGGTAGCCAGAGGTGTGGCCTGTGGTGAGGAGAACTGGAAGCCGAAGCGCTGAAGGACCTGCTGCACCATGTGTGACTGAGTCAGGGTGATGGTGCGGCGAGCTCTGTCCCGGGTGATCTGCAAGCCAAGGTAGCTACGCAGTTCACCCAGGTCAGTGCAGGTGTGTCTCTTCTGCAGCTCCGACTTCACATGAGCGAGTGCCTCAGTGTCAGCAGTAGCAAAGACCAAGTCGTCGACGTACACGAGAATGTAGAACGGCGGCAGCGACGTGTCTGTGCGCAGAAACAGCGACGGGTCAGCAGTAGACGGCGCGAACCCAAGAGCCGCAAGAGTAGTCCTCAGTGTGTCGTGCCACTCACGTGGCGCCTGGCGGAGACCGTAGACTGGCCGGCGGAGACTCCACTGGGTACCAGGGGGAAACGACCCAGTAAAGCCAGGTGGGCGGCGCAGCCAGATCTCCTCGTGCAGGCTGCCCTGCAGGAACGCTGTGCTGAAGTCAAGAGAGTGAAGCTCGTAGTCACGCTGAGCAGCAACGTGCAGCAGAACCCGAAGAGTGGTCATCTTCGGGGTGGGGGAGAAGGTCTGGAAGAAGTCGACCCCCTGACGCTGACTGAAGCCTCTAGCAACGTAACGAGCCTTGAAGACAGGCGGAGAACCTGGCGGCCGCTTCACCCTGAAAATCCACATGCCATCGACGATGTTCGCCCCAGGAGGGGGAACCTCGTCGACGTAGGTGCCTGTGGACTTCCAGGATGCCATCTCTGCGTCCATGGCTGTCTGCCACTGAGAGGAGTAGGGACCCGAGATCGCCTCTGCGTAAGTGCGCGGAGTGGGGATGTCTAGTGCATCCGGGTCTCCCTCAGGGGCAAGCAACCAGGCCACGAGATGAGGTACAGCAGCCGCGAGAGAGTCAAAGTCCTCCTGCCTGTCCTCAAGGACGTCCGTGCCAAGAGCACACTCACCCCCGACGGACGGAGGACAGACAGACGCAGACTCTGACTCAGCAACAAGGCTAGCAGCGTAGTCTAGACGACAGGCAGCAGCAAAGTCAACCAACTCAGCGACCAGAGCAGACGCAGCCGAGGACTCAAAGGTAGGGTCAGTGACAACAGTAGCGAGGAGACGCGTGACTGTAGGGTGCTCAGCGCGATACCGGTCAGACTCAGGGTCCGGAACGGCAGGCAAAGAGGACTCAGGAGGAGACGGTAGAGGGACACGCCGAGGAGCAGTAGAGGGACGCAGAGTCATGTAGTGAGTGCCTGGGACAGGAGGAGGACGCTCACGACGGACACGACTACCAGTGCGAGCAGGACGAACAGGCGACGCAGGACGAGACTCAGGCTCACGACGCTCTGTAAGACCTCCTGTGGGACCAGTATAAGGAGAGGGAGCAGGGAGAGGCGAGGCAGGCGGTAACTGTGACTGCGGCTGGACAGGCGGAGGACACTCTACGGAGGGAGGAGGACAAGGAGGAGGAGCCTGCCCAAGAACCTGCTGAAGGAGCGGTACGAAGTACGGTCGCGGCCGCGCAGCGTCTCCAGAAGCAGAAGGGACTCCAGCGGCCGGGTCCTCAGCACCAGTAGGAGCTCCAGCGTCCGGGTCCACAGCACCAGCAGCAGCTCCACCGGCCGGGTCCCCAGCTCCAGCAGCAGCTCCACCGTCCGACTCCTCAGCACCAGCAGCAGCTCCACCAGGTGGGTCCGCAGCACCAGCAGCAGCGCCACCCCCAGAGTCGGCAGCTCCAACTCCGCTAGCACCGCCAGCGCCAGAGTCCCCAGCTCCAGCAGCTCCAGTCGCAGTGCTCCCAGAACAGCCAGTCCCGGCAGCTCCAGTACCCCCAGTACGAGCACCCCCAGGACGAGCAGCTCCAGCACCCCCAACTCCAGCCGAGCCACTAGGACGGCGAAAGCGTCGGACGTACCAGTCACGAAGCTGCTGCGGTGTGAGAGACTGCTCAGCACCCCGAACCGGAGCACCCCCAGACGCAGTAACCCGAGGCTCCGTAGGCTCAGTAGCAGCACCCCCAGGCTCAGTACCCGCAGGCTCAGTACCCGCAGGCTCAGCACCCCCAGTCGCAGCACCCCCAGGCTCAGCACCCCCAGGCGGCAAACTCTCAGGCACAGTACCCTCAGCTCCAGCACCCGCAGTCCCAGCACTCCCAGGCCCCGCACCCGCAGGCTCAGCACCCCCAGGCGCAGCACCCTTAGGCTCCGTACTCTCAGGCACCGTACCCTCAGCTCCAGCACCCTCAGTCCCAGCACCTGCAGCACCAGCAGCACCTGCGAAGCGGGCAGCGGGGCGAGCGGGCTGCGAAGCGGGCGGGCCGCGAAGCGGGCAGCTAGCGGGCGGGCGGGCTGCGAAGTGGGCGGGCCGCGAAGCGGGCAGCGGGGCGAGCGGGCTGCGAGGCGGGCGGGCCGCGAAGCGGGCAGCGAGCGGGCGGGCGGGCTGCGAAGTGGGCGGGCCGCGAAGCGGGCAGCGAGCGAGCGGGCTGCGAAGCGGGCGGGCCGCGAAGCGGGCAGCGAGCGGGCGGGCGGGCTGCGTAGCGGGCGGGCCGCGAAGCGGGCAGCGAGCGGGCGGGCGGGCTGCGAGCGGGCGGCTCGGCGAGGGGCGCGCGAGGGCGCTAGTGAGGGGCGCGCGAGGGCGCTAGCAAGGGGCGCGCGAGGGCGCTAACGAAGGGGCGCGCGAGGGCGCTAACGAGGGTGCGCGCGAGGGCGCTAACGAGGGGCGCGCGAGGGCGCTAACGAGGGCGCACGAGGGCGCTACGAGGCTAGGGCACGGGGTAGCGTGGTAACCGCATGCGAGCGGTGGTGGGCCCTTAAAAAAAACGGTCGGTAGGTCCTAGGGACCTCCTGCTCTGAATACCATGTCAGAATCACTAGGCAAGAATGGATGAACTAACAGAAGTTTGGGTACAAATATGAAACCCTAGTTGGGGTTGTACCCCATATTGGCTACCCCACTACAGCCTACAAGCATAATACAGTTTAACAAGAGTAACATTGGTTACTTAGCACTGGTGATGGCAGCAGCAGAGGAGGAGAAGCCGAACTCGGAGCTACTTGTAGCAGTATAAGAGGTGTTAACGGAGTACAAGGACATCATGCCGGATGACCTGCCTATGGAAGTGCCTCCAGCGCGAACCCACGAGCACAAGATCGTGGAGGAACCAGGTGCGAAACCCGTCTCCCGTGCACCATACCGCCTTAGTCCGACCAAGCCGACAGACATGAAGAATCGGATAGAATATCGACCGGACACAACTCTGATCCGCCCATCCACCTCTCCCTACAGTGCACCAGTTCTCTTCACTTCGAAGCCGGGCAGTAGTTTACGAATGTGCATCGACTACCAAGCACTGAACAAACAGACAGCCAAGAACGAATACCCCATACCGCGCATAGGCAATCTTCTAGACCAAATGCGTGGTGCGACGGTGTTTTCGAAGCTAGACATACGGTCACGTTACTAGCAGATCAAGATGGCAGACAACTCGATCTACAAGGCGGCGTTCCGTACCAGATACGGCTCCTACGAATACTTAGTGATGCCGTTAGGACACTGCAATGCACCAGCTACGTTTCAGGCGGAGATGAATCATATCATACAGCTCCTATTGCACTAGTGCGTCGTGGTATATCTGGAAAACATTCTCATCTATTCTAAGAACATGAAGGAGCACGTAGAGCATCTGCAAAAAGTTTTCAAGATCTTGTGGAAGAACAAGTTCTACGTGAAGCTGTCAAAGAGCGACTTCGCTGTGAAGAAGGTGCAATTTCTCGGGCACATGGTGAGTGCGGAGGGCATACACGTGGACCCGCGGAAGATCGAAGCCGTCAAGAAGTGGAAAGTTTCTAAAAACTCGAACGAGTTGCAGCAGTTTTTAGGCTTTGCTAACTACTACAACACGTTCGTGTCACAGTACGCTAATTTAGCAGCGCCACTAACAAACGTGCTGAAAATGGATATATCCAATAAATGGGATACTCCTCAACAGCAAGCCATGGAGCAGCTACAGACAGCACTGACAAAGAAGCCTTCAAGACATGGAGTCAACAGCGCCAATCCTCAACAGCAACGGCCTCCTCAACAGCGCCAGTACGCATCCTACGGGATCCAGACAGAGACAACATGGTGGAAGTACACGCTAGTAACCAAGCAGTAGGAGCAGTACTGATGCAGGATCATGGACGCGGTTTGCAGCACATTACCTACCTCAGTATGAAGCTCCACAAAACAGAACTTAACTACCCAATCCTTGACAAAGAAGCCTTCAAGACATGGAGGTGTTGCCTAGAGGGAGCCAATAATAAAGTCTTTACTGACCACTGCCGCCTCAAATACCTGAAGTCGTAGTGTATGCTCTCACGACGACAGGTGCGGTGGATGGACTTCCTGGAAACACACTTCCACTACGACATCATCTATAAGCCAGTGCTACATTACAAAGCCGACGCACTGATCCGCCCAGGGCACGTAGCAGGCATCCAGCTCAACGGGATGAACCCTCTGCTCAAGGGTCTATTCCAACATGGGTACTCCGTGGACGCATAGATTGTTACAGCACAGAAACAGAAGGTGTTACAGTGGGAGAAAGACTTGGTTGTAAGGGAGGGTACAGGAAAGATTTGGGTACCGAACTATGCCCCGCTCAAGAAGATCTTACTGAAGGAGTTTCACAACATAGCATACGCTGGATATTTATGGAGTATTTAGACGTTAGCAGGAATAGTGAAATATTACTACTGGCCCCGGATGGCAGCAGATTTGCAGCAGTTTGTCACCTCATGCGACACGTGCCAGTGGATGAAGAGTAGCAAGCAGAATATAGCAGGGTTACTTCAGCCTCGACCCGTACCGGAGCAGCCATGGGAAGCCATCATCTTAGACTCCATCACTGGACTTCTTTTGACATCACGAAGGCAAGATGCTATACTCGTGGGGATCGAGAAGTTCTTTAAAATGGGGCATTTCATCCCGACCAACGCCACAACTACTGCTGAAGCAACTGATCGCCTCTTCTTCGACCGCATCATCACCATCCACGGCATCCCCGCTACACTCATCTCAGACAGAGACCCAAAATTCACTAGTAAGAGTTAGAGGGAACTCATGGATTTGTTGGGGACAAAGCTTGCGATGTCTTCAGCGTACCACCCCGCAACTGACGGACAGACAGAGCGACTCAATCAGGTGGTTGAACAGTTACTACGCACAGCTTGCAAAGACGACATCAGCCACTGGAATTTACAGTTTTCGACGCTTGCGTTCGCTTCCAGCAACGCTTCACATGCGGCCAGAGGAAAATCTCCTTTCCTATCCTACCGACGAGAACCACGTACACCACAGCAACCAACCACACCGGCACACGTCCAAGCCGCACACGACTTCATCACCACCATGCAGCAGCTATGGGAAAAGACTCAGCGACGTCTCACCACGATGCAAAACTTCTAGAAGCAGTATGCCGATCGACAGCGACGTGATTACTTAGTAGCAGTCGGAGATAAGGATCTTCTGGACACACGCAACTTGGACTTGTCTCACCTTCCGTCCAAGCTCCGGCCTTGCTTCTGTGGTCCCTTTCGTGCTGAGGTGATGATGTTACTAGTTACATTCCGCTTGCGCTTACCAACTACGTAGAAGCTTCACAACACTTTCCATGTTCAGCTACTGAAGCCCTACAAGGACCCCAACCAACAGTTCCAAGGATGACAACTACCGCCCCCACCACCTTTTCTTGCACAGGATGAACCAGAGTACGAGGTGGAACGAGTGCTCGCTCATTAACACAAACGCGGCAACATGCTTGAGTTCCTAATCTGCTGGAAGGGATACGACCTGTCGGAGAAAAGTTGGGTTGCAGAAGCTGATATGGGCAATGCACGCCGTGCTCTCAAGGATTATCTTGTCAAGCAGGGTGTATCTCACGCCACCCAGCTTTAAGGGGGGGACGTGTGAGAGTACCACGTCTCTGCCTACATAAACTTACTTTTATTTACTTTCTCATATATTATATTGCTTAGATCAATTATATCTTGCATGCCTTTGCTTGATTTCTCATATTTGTTGCTTGAACTATATGTATGATAGTTATGGGCACCGAATAGTTAGTGTACACCGAATTCTGTGCTTTTTGGTTGCCATCAAATTGCCTTCTACTGAATTCGGGAAGGACCCGTTCGGGACGCTTCGCGACCCGCGGAACCTTCTAGTAACACCCGGGTTACTGCCTTTGTGTCGAGCCTATATGTAGGCTCGTGTTGTACCCAGTGATCATACAATAATTTCTTAACCAGTTCCTTCGATCCTCCAGCACGAAACGTTGGAGAATATCGAGGAGTCCTTGCAGGAGACCCAGTTCACAGCTACGATGGTGGACGGTACGAAGATTCTCATCGACGGCGAGTCAACACTTCAGCTGTACATAGGTGCGATGAGGAGGAAGCCGACGTTGCCGATCATGAACATCACGATTTATTAATTTCGGCGAAGTATTTCACGATTTATAAATTTTGACGTACTTGGGTTTATGCTGGAGCTTAAACTTAGTTGATGATTTTGAATTGTTTCGGTTAACCGTGCTTGTGACCCGAAATCATACCTACTTCTCACTAATTGTGCTATTTTTTCAGTAGGCGAGTGTTGTTGGCCAGAGGCCTGACCACAGCTTTGAATGTACCCTTATTTAGCCCCCCTTAATGACCTAGACTCTGTCCTTAATTGAGGACTTTGTGGAGAGTCTAGTGGGAAGTTCAGACCCTTCTATGGTCACTATGGCCTATGGGTGTGCCTAGGTGGAATTCTGATGGTTCAATGTGACTTCCGCTAAGGGGAAACTCTGCCAAAATTTTGTTGTCACCGACACTTGTAAAAATAAAATGAAAGAAGGAAAAATGAAATTCATTATTTGCTGAGTCCAAGATGAATGAGAGAGGAAGTGATGCTGCTGGAATAGAAGTGGGCCTGGTGCTCTCTAAGGGTGCTGAGCGTTCTAGTGGTGGTGGAGTCAAGGGTACTACTGCTGGAGGCTCTATGGGTGCATTGCAGCCTCTGCTGGGTTGCTGGAGGTTCTCGGGTTGCTGGAGCTGGAGGTATTGGAGCTGGAGGTTCTAGTGTTGGAGGTGTTGGAGCTGGAGGTGCTGGTGGTTCTAGTGCTAGAGGTTCTAGATCTGGAGGTGTTGGCAGTTCTGGTGCTGGAGTTTCTTGTAATAGTGGGGCCGGAGCTAGAGGTGCTAGAGGTTTTGGTGCTAGAGGATCTGGAGCGGGAGGTGCTGGAGGTTCTGGTGCTGAAGGTACTGAAGCCTGAGGTGCTGGAGGCTCTGGTGACTCTGGAGGTTTTGGAGCTAGAGGTTCTAGCGCTGGAGGTGCGGCCATTAAGGTTGTTGGTCGTGCTAGAGCTGGAGATGTTCCTAGTACTAGTACTGGAGGAACTAGTTTTGGGGGTGCAGCGTAGCCACTAAAACGGCGATCGTTGTTCTGGGAGCAGCCGCAATCATCGCTGTCATCACCTCGCCCAGTGCTTCACCAGCTTCTCAATCTTCTGCCTGCCTCTGCAGAGCCGTCTGCCACAGGTGCTACTCCTCCTCTAATGTTTCCGCTGCCTGACCTGTCTCCAACATAGTTATCGCCTGACTCTCCTCTGCCTGTGCCTCCTCGTTACTCTCAGTAGACAGACTCCCTAACTCAGCGTCGAGAGCATGCGTCTCTTCCTACCTCACTTGTTGCTCGTGCTCGTCGTACTCACCAGGTTTGCCCTCCTCCTGCTCCCAGTACTCACACCATCACACTTCCTCCTTCCTCTGTTACACAGTCTGTTGTTCTGGCGTCACCTCTCCCTTCGTCTCTTCATAACGTTCGTAACTCTGTATCTGACACTGCTTGTGTTGCCAGTACGGCTATCACTCGTTGTCTCTCTACACTTGTGACGGACACTACTTTTTTGTCTGTTGGTGCGTCTGCCTTTGTCGATGAGCTCCTTCACTTCGCTGCTACCTGCCGCCTTGCTTACCTTCTGAGTCTAGTTACTGACTCTGCCAGTCCTCCGTTCGTCGGGTGAGCTTGGCCTTGGCTGTGGCGTTCTTGAGGACAGACAGTTTCATCTGGAGTGCCTCGCGGCTGCTGTACCTTATCTCGCTGCCATGCTGATTGGCCTTGAGAGAACCCCGGATGCACTAGACATCCCAACCCCGCGCTCTTATGCAAAGGCAATCACAATTCCTACGTCGCAGCAACTATGGACGCAAAGATGGCATCCTGGAAGTTCACAAAGATCTACGTCGACGCAGTTCCCCTCCTGGGGCGACCAGAGTCGATCGAATGTGGAATTTTAGGGTGAAGCGGCCGCCGGGTTCCCCGCCTGTCTTCAAGGTGCGTGACATTGGACTTCTTCCAGACCTTCTCCCCCACGTTGAAGATGACCACTCTTCGAGTGTTACTGCACGTTGCTGTACAGCGTGACTATGAGCTGCAGTGGCTTGACTTCTTGACAGCTTTCTTGCAGGGCAACCTCCGCGAGGAGATATGGCTGCGCTATCCAACTCGCTTCACTGGGTCGTATCCTGAGGGTACCCTATGGAGCCTTTAGCGGCCAGTCTACGGTCTCCGACAGGCTCCCTGCAAGTGGCACGAAACACTGAGGACGACACTTGCGACTCTTCGCTTCGCTCCTTCAACTGCCGACCCGTCCCTAGTTCTGCGCACTGACTCTACTTTGCCGCCGTTCTACATCCTCGTGTACGTCGACAACTTGGTCTTTGCAATTGCTGACAATGAGGCACTAGCCCTTGTGAAGGCGGAGCGGCAGAAGAGAAACACCTATACTGACCTACAGTAGGTGAGCTACGGAGCTACTTGGCTTGCAGATCACCCGGGACAGCCATCACTCTGACTCGGTCGCACATGGTGCAGCAGGTCCTTCAGCGCTTCCGCTTTCAGTTCTCCTAAGCTCCACCTTCGGACGAGTCCATAGAGCCGAGTGGTCCGTATCCAGAGCTTGTGGGTTGCCTCATGTGCCTGGCGATGTGCACTCGGCCTGACTTCGCATACCCTCTCAACATCCTGGCGTGCTACATTGCGCCCGGGAGGCACCGTCATGAGCACTGGCTTTCTGCTACAAGGGTGATGCGCTACTTGGCCAGTACATTAGGCATGGGGCTTGTGCTTGGAGGATGGGGCTCGGTTGTACTCATAGGGCACTCAGACGCTTCGGGGGTCAACGACCAGGTGTATTCTCGGTCTTCACAGGGCTACACTTTTGGTCTCTGCACTGATTCTGCCTCGTGGAGGTCCACTCGCTCGTCTTCCGTGCTTAGCTCCAATTGTGAGGACGAGTTCTACGCTGGAGCTATGGCTCCACAGGAATTACGCTGGCTAACCTGATTGCTCACCGACTTGGTGAGTGGCCTTGTTTTCCTCCATTTTTGTACATTGACAACAATGTCATGATTGCCTTGTATCAGGAGCAGAGACAAGAGCACAAAGCGAAGCACATTGCCCTTCGCTACTTTCTCGTGCGAGAGTTGCAGCAGCGTGATCTGCTTCGTCTTTATTACGACCTGTGTGGCCAACACTATTGATAGTTTTGCCAAGGCCCTTGGATATGGTGATTATCAGCATTTTCACATTGCTCTAGGCCTTGTGCCTACTCTGCCTCACCTGCTTACCTCGCGACTTTGCCTCGTACTTTGATATATATGTAAATAAAGATACATATATATATATCTTTCTATACCTGTATGTTTTCTCTTGCTTAATTGCTTAATTGTGTATGTCTTTGTTTGTGCTATTATAACACTACACGTAAACTGACCTTGTGGCCGCGTGCTTCTGCTCGGACTGTGTGGTGACCTTGAGAGAAATCTACCCTGAGCGTTTCTTTGTTTCTTCTCTTGACTGAACTTGTGACCATTTGTTGTTCTTGCTATCCCTCACTTAGTCTATAGGGGTGTGTCAAAAAGCACACACAAAGACATACACAAACACACACACACACATACAGACACATATACACACACACACATACATACACACACAGACATACACACATATACACACATACACATACATACATACATACACATACACACACACACACACACACACACATACATACACACACACACACACACACATACATACACACACACACACACACACATATACACACACACACACATACACAGATACACACACACACACACATATACACACACATGTGCAAGCCCTCACAAGTCAGCAAAAAAAGTATGATTAGGGTTAAAATGGCTGAGTTTTCATAGTTGTGGAGAAAGTAGGGCTGATTTGGGACCTTTTTTTTTAGTGTGTGGGCTGATTTTTTTCATGTTTTTTTTTTTTTTTTTTTTCCTTGTATGGGCTGATATTTCAGCGTTTTATGAGAGGTCCACTCTGACTGATCAGCATTGTATCGGGGTGTGGGTTGAAATCCCACTATTGGGGACTCGTGTAGGTGCCTAGAATCTAGGATGTCTAGGTTCGCCCCATCCACCGTCAATCCCCTGTCCAGCACCACCCCAACCTCACTGACCCAGTTTACAACAAGGGGGGGAGGAGGGGGGGGATTGGCCCTAGTGAAGTTGGCGCAGACCTAGGTGTGCAATACCGCGCCAACGCACCGGGAATTGGCATCTTTCGTGCACGTCGTTTGCACTGCCGTCATCGACAGAAAGTATCTTCGTGTGTGATTGGCTGTTTGCGCAATCACAACACTTTGTGACGAAAAGAATGTCAACAGCACCACACATTGTAGCAGCACAGTACAGCACCACACATTGTTGCCGCACGATATGAAACCCCCCCCACCTCACCCACCCCGAACCTGCAACCAGGTACCTGCACGTTTACGACTGTCGAGTCGCGAAGGAAAGGTTCAGCCATTTTTCATTAGTCAGGCTGATTGGTCAGCTTTTTCTCAATGGGCAACGCAGAAATTTCAGATTGTTTTCCCCAAGGTAACACTGATTCAGTCAGCCTAAGCCAAAACAAACCATAAAGGACAACCATAAGGCTTATGAATTAGCCTAAGCCAAAACGAATCTAAGGCCCTGCACACACACACACACACACATACTGGTATATATACCGTCATACCCCGGATAGAAGCGCCCCTGGGGTTGTAATAAAACACTGTTTTTTAGGGGGTGCGCTTATAATTGAGGAAATTTATAAGCGCCGGCGTTTATATAACATCAAAATGAAATTAAGTTTTTTTTTACACCAAACTTGTCAAATGTTGTAGCCTATAGTGAGGTTTGTCTTAGGGGGTACAAAACTTAGGGTTAGCTATATGTACCCCAACCAACATCAATGCACCATTCATTCCTCATTCTGACATGGTATCAGTTAGGTTAGGATCCTGTGGGATCCCGTTTCTCCGTTCTCCGATCGTACCACCCGAGCCTGATCCTAGCTCTCGTTTCGCCCGTCTTGCCCGAGCCTAGTGCCGGCCCGATCTAGTCCCGTTCGTTCGTTACCGCTCGTTCTTCCTCCCGATCTAGCGTAGCCCGATCTAGCGTACCGCTGCCGGTCGCGCTGCGCTTTCCCCCCCTGATGCCCGTCGAGGCGCGCTTCCCCCCCGCTGCCGTCGAACCGCGCTTCCCCCCCCTGCTGCCCGTCGAACCGCGCTTCCCCCCGCTGCCCGTCGACCCGCGCTTCCCCCCGCTGCCCGTCGACCCGCGCTTCCCCCCGCTGCCCGTCGACCCGCGCTTCCCCCCGCTGCCCGTCGACCCGCGCTTCCCCCCGCTGCCCGTCGACCCGCGCTTCCCCCCGCTGCCCGTCGACCCGCGCTTCCCCCCGCTGCCCGTCGACCCGCGCTTCCCCCCGCTGCCCGTCGACCCGCGCTTCCCCCCGCTGCCCGTCGACCCGCGCTTCCCCCCGCTGCCCGTCGACCCGCGCTTCCCCCCGCTGCCCGTCGACCCGCGCTTCCCCCGCCGCCCGTCGACCCGCGCTTCCCCCCGCTGCCCGTCGACCCGCGCTTCCCCCCGCTGCCTGTCGACCCGCGTTTCCCCCTGCTGCCCGTCGATCCGTCGCCCTGGCCCGCGCCCCAGCCCGTCTCCCCAGCTCGCGCCCTAGCCCGTCGCCCTGGCTCGCGCCCTAGCCCGTCGCCCAGGCCCGGCGCCTTTGCCCTACCCGCGCGCCCGCCACACCTGACCTACCCGCCCGCTCTTGCCCGCTCTTCCTGCCCGTTCTCCCTTGCCGCTGCGCCCTGCTTTCCCTGCCAATTCCGTTTGCACACTATGGCGACCCCTCGCGTCCTTCGTTTCGATGCTGACGGTCGCCCGCTCGATTTCCCAGTCTGGCTTCTTCGCGCTCGCCGCCTGTTAGAGAGTCAGGTCCAGGCAGGCGAGACCCTCTGGGCGCACGCTACTGGTGCCCTACCTGCGCCCCCCGACCCTACGCCTTTAGGACCTGCCCCTGACGACGCCGCTAGAGCCCGCTTTGCCACTCAGCGAGCTGACCAGACGGCTTGGACGTCACGTGACGCTGCGGCCTGCATCGCGCTCAGCAGCCTCCTCCCTGAGTCTGAGGAGGTTCACTTCACTCAGGTTCGCACCGCTGCTGCGTACCTCACTGCGATTAAGGCCCGCTACTCTACTCCCGCTGCTGTCTCTCTTGGCCGCCTGTTCCTCCCGTTCCTGTTTCCTGACCTAGCGTCTTTTGAGCGCTCTGCTGACTTGATCGCTCACCTCCGCTCGCTCGACGCTAGTTACCGCGCTGCTTGCACTGAGGCACAGCTTGCACTGCTTCCTCCCCCTATGGCGATTACTATCTATTTCATCGCCACTAGCCTCCCTGACCGCCTTGCCTCCGTTCGCGACGCGCTTCTGCTGAAGCACCCTAGTGAGCTCACCGTCGAGGTCCTTGAGTCTGCACTCAAGGACGTCGAGAGCAACCTTCGCTCGGTAGCCGCTGCCTCTGGTGCTGTGCCCCCCCCACTCTTCCACGGGTGCACAGTCCCGCAGTTACCCACCTTTACTGCCTCACTTGCCACTGCCGCTACTGACGCGACTGCAGCTGCTGTTACGACTGCGTCGCGGTCCCGCGGTAGGAGTGGCAAGAAAGGCGGTTCTGGTGGTGGTAGTGGAGGTGGAGGCGGAGGTAGTGGAGGTGGCGTTGCGCCTGGCGGCGGTGGAGGTTCAGGGCCTGGAGAGGCGCCTCGTGCAGTGACTGGTGACTCCACTGCGCCTGCTGGTGGTGGCGACGCCCGAGTTCGTCAGTCGCCTCCTGTACTTCCTGCCCCGGTTGGTGGAGCAGCGGCGTGGTACCAGGCTCAGCGTCAGCAGCAGCTTCTGCAGCACCAGCAGCCCCTCTCCTCCCAGCAGCCTCAGCAGCAGCAGCGGCAGCAGCTGGCTCCAGGGTCGGGGCTGCGTCAGACCCAGCGCGGTGCTGCTTACACTCCCTGCACCTACCAGGTTCTGACAGGCCCTCGTCGTGGCCACCCTTGTGGCCGGTTTCACCCCCCTGGTCAGTGCTTTGCTCAGCTCACTGACACGGTTCGTTTGGTCTACGGGGTTGGTGCTCCTGCCCCTGACTGGCTGCCTCTTGTTCAGCGCTACGGCTCCGCTCTGTGGGGCATGTCTGCTGAGCAGTTAGTTGATCTCATTGGTACTCCCCATGCTATGTATGCTGTTGTTGACTCTAGTGTTTCTGACTCTGCTTACTCTGCTGTTGTTAGCTTAGGTGCTAGCCTTGCTCAGTTGCCTGTTGCTAGTGTAGGTTCTTGTGTAGACTCTAGTCCAGCGGCTACCTCAGAGGACGGTTCGCTGTCGTTCACGCTGGACTCTGGAGCTTCTCACTGCTTCTTTCGTGACAGCACGACACTTACGCCTCTTCCTGCGCCTGTTTCTGTGGCGCTGGCTGATCCCACTTCGGGACCAGTCACCGCGCGTCACACTACCACCTTGCCGTGTCCGGCTGCTCCTTCTGGGTCTCTCACTGGGTTTCACGTCCCCTCGTTCTCCAGGAACTTGGTGGGCGTGCGACCCCTCGTGAGTCAGCACGTGGGTGTGTGGTTTGAGCCTTCTGGAGAGACTGCGGTGTGTGTTGACGGGGACTCTTACCAGCCCCTCGCCACTTTTGCTGCTGAGCCGGGCTCCGGTCTCTACACTCTTCACACTCGCCCGCGCGCTCAGCAGCGACTGCAGCAGCAGCAGCAGCCGCAGCAGCAGCAGCAGCAGCAGCAGCCGCAGCAGCAGCAGCGGCAGCAGCCGCAGCCGCAGCCACAGCCGCCCCTCCTGCCCCCGGCCCCTGTTTTGCCTCCCGTTCGAGTCCTCGCGTCTCACCAGGTTGCTCCGTCCCCCCAGGTAGCTGTGTCTTGTCAGGTTCCTCCGTCTAGTCCGGTCGCTGCGTCGTGCTCCTGTCGGTCGCTTGCCCACCCCACCGTTTTGTGGCACCACCGGCTGGGGCACCCTTCTCCTCCTCGTCTTCGCGCTATGTCTCGTCAGCGTCTTGTCTTAGGCTCGACATCCCCAGACTCGGAACACCGACGCATCGCCAACCTCCCCCGTCCAACGCAGGGTAGGCGAGGTCTCCAGAACAGAGACACGGGGCCGGAGGTTGAGCTGATGCACGGCGTACCGGACTGCAAACGGCCACAGGAAATGGGGGGCAGCCGCATGGATCATGGAGGTACGAGCGACCTCCATGACGAGACCAATGCGGCGCTCAGCAACCCCATTCTGCTGCGGAGAGGCCGGGAGAGTGAACGTCTGGCGGATGCCGTGCTCCGCACAGTAGGCTGCCAAGAGGTCAGAGGAAAACTCGCCACCTCTGTCAGAGTGCAGACGTAGGACAGGAAAGTCCGACTGGAATTGGTCGCGGAGCTGGAGACGAGCAGCGCGGATCCAGGGGATCAAGACATCAGGGACCTCACCCTTGGTACGCAAGGGGAAGACCGTGGTGTAGCGCGTGTAGTCGTCGACGACCAGCAGAAAGTACCGCTCGTGGCCCTGTCCCCGGACGCGGGCGGGGCCCCACACGTCCAGGTGGAGAGTCTGCAGGGGAGCCTCTGTGGGAGGGAACGAGGAGGAGTGAGGAGCGGCGCGCTGCCGCCCCTCGACACAGGGAAGACAGGGAGGAGCAGGCAAGGGTGGTAGGGGAGGGAGAACCCTGGGAAGACCAGAGACAAGGTACCTGGAGTGCATGCCGCGAAGGCGCTGCACTGACGGGTGACCAAGGCGGTGGTGCCAGAGGACAGTCCTGTGCGACAGGGAGTGACACGAGCAGGGGGCCGACAGCTGACCTGACGCAGACGCAGACGCAGCTACCTGAGGGGACTCAGTGGTCAGTGTGTACAAGTCCGACCCCGGCTGCCGAGTGAAGGTAGCCAGGTGACGACCCGTCTGGGCACACGTGCAGTGTGTCACACGCTCGTAGGCAGGGGTGAACTGGTGAACACCCGCGTCCTGGAGCGCGGAACCCGCCACCAAGTTCGTAGAGAACGAGGGGAGGTAGAGGCCCGACAGCGTGCCAGTCGGGACAGCAGGACAAGGGAGGGCAGTGGTGGAGGTCGCAAGGACCGGACCCCCTGAGGGGTCAGCCAGGGAGACAGCAACCGGTCTAGGAAGCTGCTCGAGGGCAGTGCGGTCGCGAAAGAAACAGCGGGAAGCACCTGAGTCCAGTGTGAAGGTGTGCAGTGCCTCAGTAGGCGTGGTACCAGCAGACGCAGACGCACTAGCACCTAGGGCAGCAGCCTCACCAGGACCTAGAGCAGCAGACGCACTAGCACCTAGAGCTGCAGCCTCACTGGTCCCAATACCCGGGTCGGGCGGTACACTCAGGTAACAGTCACCCTCAACACTAATAGTCAATGCATACATAGCAGCAAGGATAGCATCATAATCAAGAGCAAAGATATCAACCCCTTTCTTAAGCAGATCAGCCCAGCGGGGCAGCTCAGAGGCGTCAGGAAACTGCTCGCGCCAGGCGTCGTCGAGGCGAAAGAAACAGCGCTGCGCCGTGTGAAACCTCCCACAGGTCTGGCCAGTGCGGTCACCTGTGCGGATCACATACGGGCAGGTACCTCCACCCCCATACCCCCCACGCTGAGAGTACCACTCACGGAGCTGCTGGGGCGACGGGGTCTCGCTGGGACGCTGCTGCTGCTGCCTCTGGCCGCCGCTGAGCCCGCCACGCTGCACCGCTCCACCGCGCCCTCCACCAGCTCCACCGCCGCCACCACCGCCACCACCACCCCCGCCACCTCCACCACCGCTGCCTCCACCACCCCCGGCTCCGCCACCGCCCCCCCCACCACCAGCACCACTCCCACCACCACCGCCACCACAGCCGCCATGAGAGGCACCTACAGCGACAATGCTCTTCTCAGCTGCAAGGAGTTCCTTCTCGAGTTGGTTGACAGTGAGGTATGTGGGGGAGAGAGAGAGAAAGTGGTCCCTGACAGCGCGAAGAGAGTCAGGGAGGCGAGTGACTAGGAGGTAGAGGGTGAGGTACATCGGGGGGGGGGGGGTTCTTGGCTAGGAAATTGGGGGGGAGTGCGGCACGGTAGCGGAGATCACTAGTACGGAGGTGAGTCAGCTACAGTGGCAAAGGCAGACAGATCCGGGAAGAGATAGGGCAGTGAGAGACGGCCTATCGCAGCAGTAGCAGGGGAGGAGTAGCGTGCAACTACAGCGTCGTACAGCTCCTTAGCGGTCTTATGCTGGCCGAAGTGCTCGCGCTCATCTAACGGCAGGTGACTGCGTATGGCTAGGCGAGCATGGGCGTCACGAGTCTGCCACTGTGAGCGAGCAGTACTGTCAGCAGTAGCAGCAGGTGCGGGGGCAGAGCCGGACGTGTGGTCATATAGGGAAACGTCGTCCTTGGCAGTGATCTGAAGGAACAGGTGTAGGTCATCTAGCCAGACATCAAACTTAATCGGTCGGCCCTCAGCGTCAAAAGTGAGAACAGTGGGACTGGCCATAGTCGCAGTAGCAGTAGCAGCAGGAGCAGTAGTAGCAGTAGCAGTACCAGCAGCAGCAGTAGCAGTAGCAGCAGTAGCAGTAGCTGCTGCACGTGGGGCGGCGCGGCTCGGTCAGGGCGGCGCGACGCGGCTCGGACTAGGCTACGCGGCACGGCGCGACGGTGGGCTTGCGCGTGGGCGGCTATAGCGGGCGGTCCGTGGCTGTGCGTGGGCTGCAGTCGCGCGTGGGCGGCGGCTTACGCGGGCGACGCGGCGGCCTACGGGCGTGGCTGCGGGCCGCTAGCGGGCTACGCGCGGCCAGGAGGGCCGGTCGACGGGCGGCTAGCGGGCTGCTCGTGGCGGCGTGGGCGGCTAACGGTCGGCGCGCGCGCAGAAACAGTCGCGCGCGGGCTGCTAGCGGGCGACGCGCGCAAAAAAAGGCCGCACACGGCACTAGCGAGCTGCGCACGGGCAGCAGGAGAAGGAGAGGCGCTCGAGGGCGCACTAGGAGAGAGGCGCTCGAGGGCGCTAAGTCGATACGGCGCTTGAGGGCGCTTCTAACGGTGGGTCCTTAGGTAAGTTCTAGGTCTAGGACCTAAGCTCTTAATACCATGTTAGAAACAAGAAGTGATCAACTAGAAACATTTGGGAGTACAAGTATGAAACCCTAGAGAAATGTACACCCTAAAGGCTAACCCACTGTAGCCTACAAAACAGAAACATAGACAATGTTTGACACACACGTCATCACGGAATATCAGATTCCACACGACACGACTAAAATGCGCCAACCACCTGTACCAACGACTTCATGATTTCAGGGTTAACCAGATTACCGCTTTGCAATTAAAAAGAACCCAACCAAACCGTTTCCAAACCCAGCCTAGCAACAAAACTGATGTTACATAACAAGAACCGAGTCTCATTTTCCTTTCCAGTAATATGTATCCTATGTTTGTGTCTGCCAGGAATGTTCCTAGTAACTCTGTCTCTTTGCAGTCGCCCTCGACTATCGCTCTCACGATGATGTTAGCATACATCATGCCTTTATAGCACTCGATAATGATTCCAAATGTGTTGCGTTGGTCTTCTTTTTCCAAAAACAGAAACTGCTTCATACTTCTCAATGACCACCGTAGAACCCCCCTTTTTAGTACTTTATTACACTATTCTTTTACTCCTTTCACTAGCTACATGGAATTATGCGTGTCTCAATGGCTTTGTTATGGCGTTTAATAATGTATTGTCATACCCATGTTTCCCTTTTTTCTCGCATTTTTTGTGGCAGTGGCTAAGGTTCGTCACGAACGAACAAGTTTCGTTTTCATGCTCATACCGAGGAAGGCACGCCATGCAAGAATGTTGCTGTACGATTTTCCGTAATGTTGCACTATTGCTTCCCATGTCGCCTTTTTTGTTGTTACCTGCTTGATGATCACTCTAACCGTGATCGGGTAAAACAACAAAAGTATTGATCGGGTATGATCACTCTATAACATGCGATTGACATGCGTAAAAACATACATGCAGGAATCCACTACTGGTTTCATTTGTTGTGTATGTGCGCAGTTGCAGCTAAGCGCTTGTAAGAGTAAATCGATCATTTCATGGAGAGTGTAAATGGCATAACCTGCTCCCGAGTTTGTACATGCTGTCATTTTCTCCAAGCCTATATTTATTTACTGCCTCGTAGTTATATTCTAATTATTGATTATGTTACATGCAGGTTTTATGTTTTAATTACTGTGGATCCTCTCTAGATTTGGGATGTCAAAGTGTTTTATTTATACTGCTGACTTAATACCCTACAACCTGTACACATTATTGTTAAATATGATTTTCAACAAAAATAATAAGTAGCTTCTGAAATGTAGATAGGTACTTAACATGTATGTGCACAATAAACAGAACCAATAAAAATGGCACCTCACACGTGTGTGATTGGTCTGTCATTGGACAAAAATGTGTTCCACACATGTCCAAGAAATGTCCAAATTGATCCCCCAAAACACTTTCGAGACTCTACCAAAGAGTCTTTCGGGACAGATAAGGAACTCTTCAAACTTTACAGTAGTTGTTCCCAAAAGACACTTCGGGGATGGGGGTGAAATGTGTCCCAAAAGTCTCCTGAGGGATGGTTTTGGGACGGTTTTGGGAGCTTGGATTTTTTAGATGGTGTCTGATGTGGGAGCCGAGCAATGGAGTGGTATTTGATAGCAGGGACGTCAAATTCATGGAGGACATCACCTACAGGAGCTGGTCCAAGCAACCAAAGGAGAAACTCAAGTAGCAACTGGAGCAAACCACGATGGGGTTTGATGCGGAGGAGTGGGTTGGAGAGGAAGGTGCAACGACACTTGAGGGGGAGGGTGTAGCGGAGCTTCCCGTGGTAAAGGGCGTGAGCCAGCAACTGCACCCCGAAGAACCTCACCCTATAACTCCTGTGATTCCCCCCACTCTTCCCCCACGAAGGACACAATCCAAACCCCCACCCACAGGTCGTGCTCTTTCGCCCATGATCGCAAGTCAGATGCGAGCAGCCGCATTGAAGCTGAGGAATTACGGAGGAACAAGGGGAGAGCAGAAGCAAGATGACGCATTGATGGTGCTTCAAAGTAATTGTGATTTTGATGAGAAAGAGGAGGAGGAAGTCTACTGCTTCATGGCACGCGCATCGTCTCAACCACTCACCATGGAAGAAGCGTTTCAAGGGTCGGATAGGGACAAGTGGTTGGCGTCAAGGGATGCGTAATATAACAGCTAAATGGAGAACGGGACTTGGGTGTTGGTACCGTTGCCGATGGGGAAGAAAGCCATCCAATGTGGCTGGATACCTAGAATAAAAACCGGCAACAAGGGAGCTGTATCAGTCTATAAAAGCAGGCTAGTAGTAAGGGGGTATCAGCAAAAGGAAAAGGGGGACTTCAAGGAGACATATGCTGCAACTGCGAAGCCGCCAACACTTCGTGTTCTACTCGGCGGTGTAACCGTGTGTGGGTGGGTGATTGTCCAGATGGACATCACCACGGCATTCCTCTACGGGTTTGTAGACGAGGAGGTCTACATGACGCAGCCGCCGGGTTATGAGGTGCAAGCAGGCAACTGCTTGAGGGGGAGTTTGTTGGGTGCAAATAACATTTTTGCACGTCAACCAGCCGCCTGCATGAAGTCCCGCATTTTGTGTGTGTTTTGTACGCATCTGTTTCTGCATTCTGTTTCATGTGTTTTTGTTCCGGGCTCATGACAAGTCATGACGGATGATGACGGTGGGCATTCATGAAAGTTACGAGCGTCATGAAAGCTCATGAACTTTCATGAGCGCTCATGGCGAATGTCGAGTGTGTCGGGGGGTGTTTTGGGGTCGAGTCTTTGACTCGGCCCTTTGACCAATTTTCACGCTACACCCTAATGCTCGCTCAACCGCCCATTCTGAACACGCCCACTGCCACTCCATACGCCCAGTGGTCGACATTCACTGCCAACGGCCCGCGCGTTACTAGCCCACGACAAAACTAAGATCTTCTTGACCTCGAATAAGTTATTCGAGTTTCCCAGACAAGACACGCCAGGCTACCCAGATACAGTCCCATTCTCCCCGTAGCGAGCGTGTGCTCGAAAGAGGAGCACAAGGAAAGATGGGGAACGGGACTGAAATGGGCATCAGGTGTAGTCAAAAAGTGCGCGAAAGTCAAGACCCGCGCGTGGGGTCCTGACATACGCGTGTGGCCCCTTAGGCTCACTGTTGCGACCTTGCAAAGTGGCACGATCGCAACAAGACAGGGCTCATTATGGCTCTGTCACGCGCAAGACAAAACACGATCGCGTCAGCGATCGGCTTTTCTCGCTTGACCGGGGGTGTCACGGGATTACGGTTGACCAACCGTATCCCGCACTGACTTGGAAACAGCCGACTTCGCACGAAAGTCACGCTGCTTAGCGTGATGATTTCTGAACAGGTACAAAACGGTGAATTTTGTTTCAATGACAGTAAAAGTCGTTTTACAACAGGGAAACGGGAATCCCACACGAGTATACATGATTCCACATGAGAACTCGTGAATATCCATGACGGGAGTCAGCAGGGGAGTTTGGCTTCAACACAAATGGATTACAGTTAATTCTCATGAGGCAGATTGAGCCAAATTCTTCAGCAGTTTCACAACCGTTTTCTATTACAGCAAAGCGAAGACCTGTATTTCAGTTAGGCAACTGCTTTATGTTTCCCTTTGTGTGTTTAGGACTTCATGTAAATGTGTGCTTGTACTTGTTCGTTTCCAATCAATGCAATTACGTTTTTCAAGCCTCGAATTCCACTACTACATATTGATGAGAGTAGAAACATTACGTGGTGACGCCGAAACGCTGCTCGACCAGATTCCTCACTCTACAAACCAAGCAAGGCATAACTACTCACTTCATCTTTCTACGCCCTTGGCTATAAGGTGACAGGTTGTCACACTCGAAGGGTTTAAAGTGAATTTAAGTGTTGCCAAGTTTGAGTTTGTGGTTCAGTTTTAAACGTTTCCGCATAGTATTTAGAGTTAACAATTTAAAATGACAAATGGACGTCGAGACGATACAACGTGTTGCAGAAGCCTAATACTTGCACTAAAATATGAGCGTATCCCAACAAGAAGAGAGAACTAGCTGATGATTTGTTCCATATGCAAGCCCGAACTCCAGTATGTATTGCTCACGCCTATCGTTACACGCATTTCCTTGCTTGATTGTTTACTAAATAACATCCTAGAAAAAACATTACGAAATTGAAGGGCAACAGTGTGAAGAAACGAGGAATGAATGCATTGAGCAGCATGAGGAGTACAAGTACCAAACCCTAAAGTGTTGTACCCCATATAAGCTACCCCACTACAGCCTACACATACTATAGTATATGAGTTTGACACACCCCCATAGGCAAAGTGGGGGAGAACAAGGGGTCACAAGACCAGTCAAGCAAAGCAAGGCAAAGCAAGCTCAGGGTGGATCACAACGTCACCACACATTCTGAGCACAAGTTCAAGGCCACAAGGCCAGTTCACATGCAAGATTACATATATATAACGCTAAACAAGCAAGAGCAGGTATATATATATGTAACAGTACAAGCAAGGTCAAGAAGTGAGCAAGTGAGGCAAGGTAGGCACAAGACCTAACAGAGTACAGAAGCGCTGATGATCACAAGGCGCGAGTGCCTTAGTGAAGATATCAGCAGTGTTGGCCTGAGAGGCCACGTAAGGAAGTAGCGAAGAGCGACGTGCTTCAATCTGTGCTCCAGTCTGTGCTCCCGACACAAGGCCAGCATGGCCTTGTTGTCTACGTACAGCACTGGAGGAGAACGAGGCGGCTCTCCCAGGTCAGTCAGCAGGTAGGTGAGCCAGCGTAGCTCCTGTGCAGCCATGGCCCCTGCGTAGATCTCAGCCTCACAACTGGAGCCGAGAACAGAAGACGAGCGGGTAGACCGCCACGAAACAGAGCCGGAACCAAGGCTGAAGGTGTAACCCTGTGACGACCGCTGCGTAGCCTGGTCGTCAGCCCAAGAAGCGTCTGCGTGACCAGTGAGGACCACTAGACTCTGCCCTCCAAGCACAAGCCCCATGCCCGACGTACTGCACAAGTAGCGCAACACCCTCTTCGCTACAGCCATGTGCTCTGGTCTGTGTCTCCCAGGAGCAACATAGCGTGCCAAAATGCTAAGAGGGTATGCAAGGTCAGGTCGAGTGCAGGTCATCAGGTACATGAGGCAGCCAACAAGCTCTGGGTACGGGCCACTCGACTCTACCCAGAATGCTAAGAGGGTATGCAAGGTCAGGTCGAGTGCAGGTCATCAGGTACATGAGGCAGCCGACAAGCTCTGGGTACGGGCCACTCGACTCTACGGACTCATCCGAAGGCAGAGCTGAGAGCGAGTGGCGTGTAGGCAGAGGAGTGGCCTGAGGCGAGGAGTACGTGAAGCCGAAGCGCTGAAGGACCTGCTGCACCATGTGTGACTGAGTCAGGGTAATGGTGCGCTGTGCTCTGTCCCGGGTGATCTGCAAGCCAAGGTAGCTGCGCAGTTCACCCAGGTCTGTGCACGTGTATCTCTTCTGCAGCTCGGACTTCACGTAGGCAAGTCCAGCAGTGTCAGCTGTAGCAAAGACCAAGTCGTCGACGTACACGAGGATGTAGAACGGCGGCAAAGAAGTGTCGGTGCGCAGAAACAGCGACGGGTCGGCAGTAGAAGGAGCAAACCCAAGAGCCGCAAGTGTAGTCCTCAGTGTGTCGTGCCACTCACGAGGCGCCTGGCGGAGACCGTAGACTGGCCGCCGGAGGCTCCACTGGGTGCCAGGATTAAAAGTCCCAGTGAAGCCAGGTGGGCGGTGCAGCCAGATCTCCTCGTGCAGGCTGCCCTGCAAGAAAGCAGTGCTGAAGTCAAGAGAGTGCAGCTCGTAGTCTCGGTGAGCGGCTATGTGTACCAGTACCCGAAGAGTGGTCATCTTCGGGGTGGGAGAGAAGGTCTGAAAGTAGTCAACTCCCTGCCGCTGACTGAAGCCACGAGCCACGTAACGCGCCTTGAAGACAGGCGGAGAACCCGGCGGCCGCTTCACCCTGAAAATCTACATGCCACTGACGATGTTCGCCCCAGGCGGGGGAACCTCGTCAACGTAGGTGCCTGTGGACTTCCAGGAAGCCATCTCTGCGTCCATGGCTGCCTGCCACTGAGAGGAGTAGGGACCCTCTATCGCCTCCGCGTAAGAGCGCGGAGTCGGGATGTCAAGTGCATCCGGGTCTCCCTCAGGGGCAAGCAGCATGGACACGAGATGAGGTGAAGCAGCAGCCAAGCACTGGAACTCCTCCTGCCTGTCCTCAAGGATGTCCGTGCCAAGAGCACACTCACCCCCGACGGACGGAGGACAGACAGACTTAGACTCAGCGACGAGACTGGCAGAGTAGTCTAGGCGACAGTGAGCAGCGAAGTCGACTAGCTCAGCAACTAGGGCAGACGCAGCAGTAGACTCAAAGGAAGGGTCAGTGACGACAGTAGCAAGGAGACGCGTGACAGTAGGACGCGCAGCACGAAGGGAGTCCGACTCCGGGTCAGCAAGTGCAGGAAGAGAGGACTCGGGAGGAGAAGGCAAAGGGGCACGCAGTGGAGCAGTGGAAGGACGCAGAGACATCCGGTGCGTGCCGGGGACAGGGGGAGGACGCTGACGCGAACCACGACCACTAGTGCGAGCAGTACGGACAGGCGACGCAGGGCGAGACGCAGGCTCACGACGCTCAGCAAGACCTCCAGTAGGACCAGTGTAGGGAGAAGGAGAAGGAAGCGGGGAGGCTGGCTGTAACTGTGACTCAGACTGGACAGGAGGCGGACACTCTAAGCCAGGAGCAGGACCAAGAGAGGACGGAAGACCAAGAACCTGCTCAAGGAGCGGAACGAAGTACGGCCGTGGCCGCGCAGCGCCACCAGTACCAGCAGGAACAGCACCAGCACCCCCAACGGCAGCACCAGGAGTACCCCCAGCTCCAGCAGCGCCAACTCCAGCACCCTCAGAAGCACCAGCGCCAGTAGCACCTCCAGTGCCAACACCCCCAGTAGCTCCAGCTCCAGTCGGACCACCAGAAGACGCAGCAGCTCCAGCTCCAGGAGCACCAGCAGCACCAGCGTCAGCTCCAGCACCAGGAGCACCCGTAGGCCCAGCAGCTCCAGTACACCCTGTACGAGCACCTCCGGGACCCGCTGCACCAGCACCCTCAGCAGCAGCAGAACCTCCAGCGTCCGTAGCACCGCCAGCTCCAGCAGCACGCCTCCAGCGCCGGGCAAACCACTCACGCAGCTGCTATGGAGAGAGTAGCTCCCGCCGGGACGAAGCACCCGAAGAACCTCCAGGCCCAGCACCACCAGACGCCACACGAGCAGGCCCTCAGGCTCCGCACCTCAGGCCCAGCACCTCAGGCTCCGCACTCCGAGACTCAGCACCCCCAGGCTCAGCACCCCCAGGCGCAGCACCCCCAGGCTCAGCACCCCCAGGCGCAGCACCTCCAGGCTCAGCACCCCCAGGCTCAGCACCCCCAAGCTCAGCACCCCCAGTCGCAGCACCCCCAGACCCAGCACCCCCAGGCTCAGCACCCCTAGCAGCACCAGAGTCAACAGCTACCTCGACAGGCTCGACCGCATCTACCTGGGACACACCTGAGGGGGCAGGACCCTGAGGGGGGAGGGGGTCTACCGGAGGGGGACCTGGCGTAAGGAAGAGCGGCGGGGGAGGGAGGGACGCAGTGCGGTAGGGGAAGAGACGGTAGTAGGGAACCGACTCGTCAAAGGTGACGTCCTGGGAGGACAGAACACGGCGCGAGGTGGGGTGGTAGAACTGCCAGCCTGGCGCATTAGGAGGGAAGCCAAGGAAGACGCAGGGAACAGCACGAGAGGACAGCTTGTCCGCAGACAAGTCGCGGACAAACGCCCGAGATCCCCAGACACGGAACGCAGACGCATCGCCAACCTTCCCCGTCCACAGTAAAGCAGGGGAGGTCTCCGGCATGGAGACCCGGGGGTGAAGGTTGATCTGATGCGCCGCGTACCGAACCGCAAACGGCCACAAAAAATGGGGGGCAGCCGCATGGACCATGGACGTACGAGCGACGTCCATGATCATGCCAATGCGGCGCTCAGCAATCCCATTTTGCTGTGGAGAGTCCGGAAGCGTGAAGGTCTGGCGGATGCCTCGTGCACGACAGAAGGCCCGCAGAAGGTCAGAGGAGAACTCTCCGCCTCTGTCGGAGTGCAGACGCAGAACAGGAAAGTCCGAGCCGAAACTCTCCCTGAGCTGGAGACGAGCTGCGCGGATCCAGGCGATCAACACCTCAGTGACGTCACCCTTGCTGCGCAAGGGGAAGACTGTGGTGTAACGCGAGTAGTCGTCAACCACCAACAGGAAGTAACGCTCGTGACCCTGCCCACGGACGCGGGCTGGGCCCCACACGTCCATGTGAAGCGTCTGCAGCGGAGCCTCTGTCGGAGGAAACTCGGAGGAGTGAGGAGCAGCGCGCTGCCGCCCCTCGACGCAGGGAACGCAGGTGGGGGCAGGCCCCGGAGGAAGGGGAGGGAGGGACCGGGGGAGGCCAGAGACAAGAAGACGGGAAGCCATGCCTCGAAGACGAGGCAGGGAGGGGTGACCAAGGCGGTGGTGCCAGAGGAGAGTCCGGTGGGACAGGAGACGACACGAGCAGGGGGCAGACTCAGGGCCAGACCTGGACGCCGCAGCAAACACCTGACCCGACGCTGCTACCTGAGCAGACTCAGCGACTGGAGGAGACTCAGTAGTCAGTGTGTACAGGCTCGACCCCGGCTGACGGGTAAACGTGGCCAAGTGACGGCCCGACCGAGCACCGATGCAGTGGGTCACTCGCTGACTCGCAGGAGTGAACTGGTGAACCCCTGCATCCTGGAGGTCAGCACCACTCACCAAGTTCGTAGAGAACGAGGGGAGGTAAAGACCGGACAGGGAGCCAGAAGGGGCCGCCGGACACGGTAGGACAGTGGAGAAGCGGGCAAGGACAGGGCCCCCAGAGGGGTCTGCCAGGGAGACCGCCACTGGCCGACTAAGCGGCGTGAGCGTGGTGCAGTCACGAAAGAAGGAGCGGGAAGCACCCGAGTCAAGGGTGAAGGTGTGGGTGTCCGGAGACGACGCAGTACCTGAGAGCGCAGACTCACCGGCACCTGGGGCGGCAGACGCACTGGCACCTAGAGCAGCAGCCTCACCAGCATCTAGAGCAGCAGCCTCAATGCCCGGGTCAGGCGGAAAACACCGGTAACAGTCACCCTCATCACTAATAGTCACAGCATACATGGCAGCAAGAATAGCATCATAATCAAGATCAAAGATCGCAACACCCGCCCTAGACAGCTCGCCCCAGCGAGGGATCTCAGTAGCGTCGGGGAACTGGTGACGCCAAGCGTCCGTCAGACGGCCGAAACAGCGCTGGGTGGAGTGCGCTCCCCCACACTGCTCACCCGCGCGGTCGCCGGTACGGAGAACGTAGGTACAGGGGCCAGCACCCCCGCCCCGCTGACGAGCAGTGTACCACTCACGAAGCTGCTGGGGGGAAGGGGTCTCACGAGTACGCTGCTGCTGCTGCTGCTGGCGCTGACCACCACCGGAGCCGACCCTCTGCGTAGAGCCGCCCCGACCCGCTCCACCTCCGCCGCCGCTACCTCCACCTCCGCCGCCTCCTCCGCCGCCACGGCCTCCACTAGTGCCCCCACTCCCACCACCACTCCCACCGCCACCCCCACTCCCTCCGCCTCCTCCACTGCCGCCTCCACCGCCTCCGCCAGCTCCCCCAACGCCCTTGCCCCCCTTGCCCTTGCCTGAGCGGCGTCTCCCGCTAGGGGTAGACGCCGCACCGACCGACTCAAGACCAACGAGGTCGGCCGCAGCAGCAGAGGCAACAGAGGGCAAGAGGGGGGAGGGGGAGCACCCCTCAAAGACAGGGGTACGAGGGTCACCACGAGAGGCTCCTACAGCAACTATGCTCTGCTCTGCTGCTAGGAGACGCTCCTCGAGGAGGTCAACGGTGAGAGTGGTGGGGCAAACAGAGAGAAAGTGGTCCCTGACCGAGCGAAGGGTGTCAGGGAGCCGGGTGACTATGTAGTAGAGGGTGATGTACATGGGGGGGGGGTTCTTGGCGCAGAACTCAGCAGGAAGCGCAGCGCGGTAGCGAATGTCACTAGTGCGAAGGTGCGTAATGAGGTCAGCGACAGTGGGAAAAGCGGCGAGGTCAGGGAAGAGGTACGGCAGTATGAGGCGGCTAAGCGCAGCAGTGGCAGGGGAAGAGTAGCGTGCAACTACAGCGTCGTACAAGGTCTTAGCACTCTTGTACTGACTAAAGTGCGCACGCTCAGCGGTCGGCAAGTGGCGGCGCACAGCAAGGCGGGCAGCAGCATCGCGCGTGGCCCACTGTGAGCGAACAGTGGCGTCAGCATCAGCAGTAGGGGAAGGAGAGGCACCAGAAGTGAGGTCAAAGAGGGAGAGACCGTCTGCCCTATCGCACTGTAGGAAAAGCTGCAGATCATCTACCCAGACCTCAAAGTCAACAGCCCGACCCTCAGCATCAAAGACAAGGACGCTAGGGGTAGCCATGACAGCAGTGGCAGCAGTAGCAGCAGTGGCAGTAGTGACAGCGCAGTGCGGCGACACTCTTACCAGGGCAGAGAGCCGCAAGTGGTGGGGCAGGGCCGAGGCGCACCGGCAGGGACGAGCCGAGGCGCGCAGGTAGGGCCGAGGCGCACCAGCAGAGGCGAGCCGAGGCGCGTCGGTAGGGCCGAGGCGCACCGGCGGCTGCGGTCCCGAGGGAGGTGGCGGCGGCTGCTGCTGGTAACGGCTGCTGCAGCTGCGGCTTCCGCTGCAGGGACGGCGGCGGCTGCTGCTGCAGGGACGGCGGCGGCTGCTGCTGCAGGGACGGCGGCGGCTGCTGCTGTAGGGACTGCGGCTGCTGCTGCAGCAGAGGCGGCAACGGCGGGCCGCGAAGGGCGGCGACAGGGCCGTGAGAGGCCACGAAGGGCGGCGGAGGGGCCGTGAAGGGCGGCGCGAGGGGCCGCGGAGGGCAGTGACGGGCCGTGAAGGGCGGCGCGAGGGGCCGCGGAGGGCGGCGACGGGCCGTGAAGAGGCCGCGAGGGGCCGCGAAGGGCGGCGCGAGGGGCCGTAAGGGGCCGCACGAGGGGCCGTAAGGGCGGCGTGAGGGGCCGTAAGGGGCCGCGCGAGGGGCCGTAAGGGCGGCGCGAGGGGCCGTAAGGGGCCGCGAAGGGCGACGCGAGGGGCCGACGAGCGGCGCGAGGGGGCGTAAGGGGCCGTAAGGGCGGCGCGAGGGGCCGTAAGGGTGGCGTGAGGGGCCGTAAGGGCGGCGCGAGGGGCCGTGAGAGGGGCCGCTAAGGGCGACGCGAAGGGGCCGTGAGGGGCCGAGAGAGGGCGCGACGGTAGGGAGGGCACACGGGGCGCGACTCGGGCAGGAGCAAAGCGCGCTCCGGGCAGGAAAAAAATTCGTGGTGGGCCCTAGGAAGCGTTCCCACTAGGGAACCTGCTCTATACCATGTGAAGAAACGAGGAATGAATGCATTGAGCAGCATGAGGAGTACAAGTACCAAACCCTAAAGTGTTGTACCCCATGTAAGCTACCCCACTACAGCCTACACAGACTATAGTATATGAGTTTGACAAACAGTTGTCGCTCCTATCCTTACATGCATTTCCTAGCAGAGTTTTGTTGAATAATAATTGTCATATAGCAGAGATGATGGAGCTATAATAGTTTTATGAATATACAAATTTATTTATGCATGCACATGCATGTATTTTGTACACATATATAACTATATACATATGTATATATTTTACCGACAATGAATATGTTTTCCGCCTATAGATACAACACATATTACAGGAGGTATTCACATTTTCCTGTATGGAAACACGGTTTCCAGATTCAAAATAATCATGGACGCCACACTGATTACGTTGTTTGGTGCTTGTGGTCCGTACGTGTGTCTATTAATGACTAATTGTGTTGTTTTTCTCTGTTTACCACGTTGAGAAAGATAATAAAAATGTGATTTAAACGGGTAGAATTTTGTTTAAACATGTGTGTATAATGTGAACATCGTGACGCTGTTACGACTCCACAGCAACGCTGGAAGAACATCCACATTTGTCGAACTGGCACTTATCATCACTAAAATCGCGGCGCGCTAGGTGCTTTATGCTTCACTGGCCTCACCAACGTACGTCTGGATTCTAGCTGGGATAACGAGCTGTGGCGAGTACCTGTTGTGCCATGGAAGAAAGTTGAAGCACAAACTGCTGGAAAGGGGTGTATCACCGAGGGGGAGTTGATGGCAGGTAGTGTGGATGAGATAAATGAGTCGAAGGAGATAGGATCACAACTGGTTGAGCAGCTGAAGGTCATTGCATCCTGCCTGAGGATGAAGAAAGACAAGGCTAAAAGGAGGTTTGCTTTCAGGGGGAGTACGACCATAGTAAGTGGGAAGGTGCTTGAAGTCGCTCCACCACCACAGTTGGGTGAAGCCAAGGGTTTGAGCAAGAAGTCGACTGATGAGATTTCCAAGAACACGCAAGGTGACAAGAAACGAGTAAAGGCGAGGACGGAATGTGCTGATGGGTCTGGTTCAGGCAAGATCGATGGAGCATTCGGGACAATCATATGCACCAGGGGCGTGGGATCCTCCAAAGGCATGATGAAGCTGAGTGGAACCACTACTGAAGAACAAATCACCGATCGTGTGGGGCACAACAAAGGCATTCTTCGGGAGGAGCGTGCTGTTGACAAGAATGATGCAGAAAGGGCGACCGATCTTAGTAAAGGTGTGGGAAACAAGGGAGCGTCGACAATGGTCATCATTCTGAAGAAAATCGATCAGTGGGTGCGTGCAATAATGGGAGGTAGTGCAGAAATTTCAGAGGCAGCAACGCAAGAGGAACAGGGGGAGCTGCCACACTATTAAGCTGGGGTAAAGAAAAGGAGTGGTGCAGCACAAAGTGTGACAGCAACAGCGGGAAGTTCGGGGAGACACTAAGGGTGGGATGAAGCTGAAAGAGGTTATCTCAGGACAGAAGCAGGCTGTTGAGAGAAATAATGGGAGCAAGCAAGGGGTGTTTGACGAAGCAGCAAGCTGGTGCGGTGCTGTGCTGTCCGTCCACCATTTAGCCCATGGGCAACAGAACAGAGCCAAACCAACCACAGAGCTACCGCAAAGTTGCTTTGCAATAGCTTTCGGAAGCCCAATTATTTGGGATGGTGTTAAAGCCCGCGCCTAGAATGGCAAGGGTTCATAAATACTGAACTTGAAAAAGGGTTGGATGAAGGTTGCTGATAGAACAATTTGCCTGAAACAGGTGGCGAAGGTGGAGTGTTTTGAAGTTTTTCGCATTGTATTGCTTCCTAGTTCAAGAAACTTGAACAAACACAAACGACAATCAAAACCAAACCAGGCTCCATGCAGGTCACACCACGTAATTTCTATCGTCTAGGAAATGTCAGGAGCCTACCGATACGCAGCTCAACAACTAGCAATGCACTCGACATGCATCACCTACCACACAACATTCGAGTTGTACATACTTGACGATTTCTAAGGACCATCATGTAACGTCACGTCCATCACCAGGTTTAGGCAACACAAGCGGGGTAACGTTGGCGCCCATGTTTGGCGTTTTCGGAGGCGAACATCCATTTCAACACTGAAGGTTTCAAGCCAACGTAACAAAAAATCACACAGGAATAGCGACGACGCTCAACGGTTGTTGAGGTCTCAAATCAGTCACAAAGGGTCCTTGTAATCTGAGAATCAACACTGCATGTAGTCCTCTGTGTAGTCCACACGATTAGGGTGACGAATGGGTAAGTGGCCGCGAACGTCAGGAGGAAAGCCTGCGCGTTAGCCACTGCAGCTGGACCACGGTGACGATTGCACTGGTGGGGTCACTGTTGCACGAAAAATAAGCGCACATACTCGAAAGGTGCGGAAGGGGCAGATGCGGACGGGAATATGCAGCCTGAAACGTGGCCTATAGAAGGCACAACTACGTAGAAATTGGGCGGAAGGCAAGAGCCACAACGGCGCAGACGGAAGGCGTGGACGTGAAGCACGTGGGCTGGACCGTCCCGTCGGGAAGACGCGGACAGGAAGGCATGGATGGAAAGGCATTGCCAGGCAGGCACCATCAGCAAAGCGCGAACAGCAAGGCGCGGACAGCAAGGCGCGGACAGCAAGGCACGGATAGCACGGCGCGGACAGCAAGGCGCGGACAGCAAGGCGAGGACAGCACGACGCGGATAGCAAGGCGCGGACAGTGAGTGGGGCCAACGGGGGAGAGGTGGTAAGAAGGAGGATGTAGGTAGGAACCTAGGACAGTGAGTTTTGGGAGCATTGGTGAGGAGATGGACGCGAGGAATGGGAATCGAGAGAAGACGTATTTGTAAAGGTGAGATGGGCGGGGAGGCATGGGAGGAGGGAGTGAGGGAGGGAGGGAGGGAAGGGCTTGAGGGCAGAGCGGGAAAGGAAGCTAGGAGAGAGATGGAAAAGGAGGGAAGGGAAGTGAGGGTAGGAGCAGAGGTGGGAGGAGGGGAGGTGTGGCAGGGGTGGAGCGGGGTAGAACGGGGGAGGGAAGACAGTCTTAACGAAGTAAGCGGGATTGATTGGAAGTGGAGAAGCGGCAAAGAGAGCATGGGGCATCGAGTATGGTGTATGGGTATTGGGGCATGGAGCAGGGAGAATGGGGCATGGGGCAAAGGGAGGGAGAGACATGGGGTAAAGGGCATGGGGATCGAGGCAACTGAGGGCAGGGCACGGGCGAAAAGGGAGGGAAAAAAGGGGGAGGAACGGTGGGACGGACAATAGAGGAAGGGAGGGAGGGTGAATGGGAAAAGCGCATGAAACGACATGGGGGAAAGGGAAAGGGGAGAGGCGACGAGGGAAGGGACGAGAGGGGGAGAGGGACGGGCCCGAAGGGAAGAGAGTGACGAGAGCGACGCGGGCGACGTCTCCCATTCCCTTTCCCCTCCCATTCCCACCCCTTCCCCCCAACATTGACAATGCCACATAGCCACGCAAACACGCCGTCATCACCTGCACCCTACGTCACGGGGAGGCACGCCAGTTGCAGTAGTGGTAGACTGAAGCGGTGTGAGAGGGAGGAGGTGTGAGAGAGGGTTGGGAGGAGTGGGAGAGGGAGGAAAGCAAGTGACAGGAATGATTAACAGGATTGATGTGGGTAGCAGACCGGAGTGAGTGAGGCAGGAGGGAAGAGAAGGCTCCTCAATCCCCCTCCCAATTGTTCCCGGAGAACGGACAGCCAGAAGGAAGGAGAGAAGATGAGAGGGAAAGGAAGGAGAGGGGATGTGCTAGGGAGAGGATGCGAGGCAAAGACAGAGAAGGGGAGGAGGGGGAAGGGAGGAGAGGAGAGGAGAGGGAAGGGAGGAGAGGGGAGATGGAAACATGAATGAGCATGTCGTGTGTGTCGTGTGTGAGTGACGGGGGAAGATGGGCAGAGGAGGAACCGGGGGGGGGGGGGGGCATAGGGGGAAGAGGGGGAGAGGAGCAGATATGAGCGGAAACACGGTAGTGAGAGAGGCGAGAGCGGGAAGGGAAGTAGGGGACATTGAGGCAAGGGAGGAGAGGAGAGGAGAGGGACAGGAGGAGAGGGACATGTGTTAGTGAGTCATGGGCTGCACGTGTGAGTGACATGTGCGAGCGACGTGCCTTGGTGACGGGAGTGAGAGCGCGACAGTCACTGAGAGAGCGACGGAAGTGAGAGCGCGTCGGAAGTGAGAGAGCGACAGGAGTGAGAGCGCGACGGTAGAGTAAGAGCGGAAAGAGTAGAGCACGACGGAAGTGAGAGAGCGACGGGAGAGAGAGAGCGACGGGAGTGAGAGAACAATGGGAGTGAGAGCGTGATGGAAGTGAGAGAGCGACAGGAGTGAGAGCGCGATGGAAGTGAGAGAGAGACGGGAGTGAGAGAGCGACGGGAGTGAGAGCACGTCGGGACTGAGAGCACGACGGGAGTGAGGGTGCGACGGGAGTGAGAGGGCGATGGAAGTGAGAGAGAGATTTTATAGTCTAGAGTCCGCTTAGGGGTCGCGGATGCCCATGAAACCGCCTAAGTAGAAACTGACGACTTCAAACCGCCTCTGTTCAAAACGCCGTCACGATCAGCTCCAAATACATACGAGGCTGAAACTTGGACAGCAGTTAGCCTTAGGTGTCTGCTTTCCAACGGTATCTGCTTGCTTTCATCAAAGGTGTATGTGCTACGCAGTGAACGAAAATGTAAGCTCGGCTGAAAACGTGTAGTTTCATTGATGCAAGGAAGAGGTGAGTACAACATTGCCTAGGGGACTCTTAAGGGGTTGGGTCATCCTGGGAACTCAGAGAAGGTTGATTCCTAGGGGAGAAAGGCTAGAGAAGGATGAGAAATGTCCTAACTAGGTCAGCAAAGCCAACCACACTTGGATGTTCAGAGCTGTACTCAAGGCTACCAATAGTGAGTCAAGCCAACCATGAGTCAGCTTGTCTTCCCACTTGCACCCTCTTGCAAGCTGCTTCCAGGAAGACCACACTTCTCAAAAGGAGGGTGGTAGAGTCCCACTTGACCACCTGTACTTCTTGTCTCATTCTCTGTCCCTGCACCATTGGCATGACAACAATGAAAGGGTGGCAAGGGAAATGCTGCCAACAGTGCACCATGACTACGAAACAGTGACTTTCGACAGCTGTCACGCGCTGCTGCGATTCTGGATCGTTCTGAAACTTGGTGACCACCTGCACAACGCGGCAAAAAAATGCCAGACCGATGTTCAGACCAATCAGAGCTCCGTAGACGAGTCAGCAGCCGATATAGTGAATTCAGGTGTTACCAAAAAAGAGTAACACACACTTCCGGGATGCCATAAGTCTTGAAACTTAAATGTTCTCATGCCTTGTTTACTGCTTCAAATTTTCTGAAACTTTGAGGGTCTTATGAAGACATGTTGAAGAACCTCCCTTAAAATTTCCAGAAGCTTAGCAGGTTTGTAGGCTGAATGGGAGTGCGAAGACCGTGCCACTAAAGTGTGTGGGTACAACAAACTCCCCCTCATCGTGCTCTCATTCACCCCTTAGCTGCTCCCTGAAGCTGCCTCCCTTAGTTGAAGGACATGCCACACAAGGTGGCACAGGTCCAATGCTGATGCTCTGCAAGCCGCTTGGTCAAGAAATCTGCAGGTTGCTTGGTAGTGTTGATGTAGTGCAAGGAGACCGTGCCCTTCTTCACCTCCTTCCTCACCCAATGCCATTTGATATGCATGTGCTTGTTCAGCCCATGGAGCACAGCATTGCGAGCCATTGCAATTGCTCCTTGGCTGTCACAAAACACAGGTGTAGGACCCTCCTGCCCCAACTCCTCAAGCAGCCTCCTCATCCAAACCACCTCCTTCACCCCATGAAACAACGCCATGTACTCGCTCTCCGTTGATGAGTGAGCTATCTCCCCTTGCCCCTTGCTTCTTAGACTTCCAGCTCACTGGACTCCCTCCAACACAGCATACATAGCCACCATGGGATGTTGCATCACTGATGTCACTTGCCCAGGTAGCATCGGTGAAGCACGAGAGGTACAAGTGTCCACGCCTTGCAGGTGCATCAGTCTTCGTGCTCACCTCCTCCACTCCCTTTTGCTTCAGCTGCCCATGCACTGAATATTGCAGCCCCACCCTTGAGGTTGCCATGCAGTACCACACGAGCCAGTTGCGAAACGGAGAACGCAATATCGGGGCGAGTGTTGACCGAAGCATACATCAAGCTCCCCACCATTGACTGGAACCGACGCTGCAACTCGGGCTCCAACACCTCACCCTCCTCTTCATCAAGGTGTAGCTGAAACTCTGAAGATAGAGGAGTCTTCACACTCCTCCCTTCCTCCAGCCCATACCTCTCCCCCATGGCTGCAAGGTACTTGTGTTGGTGAAGCCTCAACCATCCCTTCACCTCGTCCCGCTCCACGTGAAGACCAAGGTAATACCCCACTGGTCCAAGGGCCTTGCATTGAAAGGTCTCCTTCAGCTTCCCTTGCACCTCCTTGATCCTCTCCAGGGATGGAGAGAAGAGGAGAATGTCATCGACGTAGACAAAGAGAACCACCTTCTCCTCCTCCCCCTCGGTCATGAAGAGACTCTCGTCGCACCCGCTAACTTTGAAGCCAAGAGCCTCCAACGCCTCCACCAGCCTTGCATACCAGCACCTTGGAGCTTGTTTGAGGCCATAGATGGCCTTGTTGAGCCTGCAAACACGTCCGCTCCCATCGTCGTACCCCTCTGGCTGCTTCATGTAGATCTCCTCGTCTACTATGCCATAAAGGAACGCCGTCTTCACATCCATTTGATCCACCTTCCAACCACAAACGGCAGCAGCTGCTAGCAACACCCGGAGCGTAGGAGCCTTGGCAACAGGAGCAAACACCTCCTTAAAGTCAACCCCCTCCCTCTGCTGGAAGCCCTTGATCACAAGTCTTGTTTTGCGCCTCTCCAACTTCCCCTCCGCATCGGTCTTCACACGTAATATCCACGTGCAGTCCAATGTCTTTCTTCCTGGGGGCAGATTGGTGAGGGCCCACGTTCCATTCTCCATGTGGCTCTGGAACTCATCCTCCCTTGAAGCCAACCAAGCCTCTCGATCATCTCCAGCAAGTGCTTCCTCCATTGAAGCCGGTTCATGAGGTAAGTTGACACCGAAGCAACAAATCTGCTCCATCTCTCCCTCGGCTCCCTTCTCCTCATCATCTTCCTCCTCCTGGACCAGCAATGCCTTGGGACCCCCAAGTCTTTCATACTTGAGGAAATCCCTTGGGTGAGCAGCTCTCTTGGGCCTCTCCTTGGCTGCACCTTCCTTAGCTCCACCACAGGCAGCACCACGCTTCCCTTGGGTTGTCCGCCTTGGTGGAAGTGTAGGGGATGGTGTAGGCTGCTGCACCTCCTCCTCGGCATCACCTCTCTCAGCTACAGGGGCCTCCTCTTGCTGCAACACTCCCTCTACCTCTGCTGCCTCCCCTTCAGCACCTCCCAAGTCATGTGACACCTCCGTTACCTCTGAAGATGAAGACAACTCGATGGGAATGAGAAGTGGGTCGTTCGTTCCCACCTCTATTCCGAGCGGAATGGTGACCTTGCTCCTCCCTCGCTCCAACCACTCCTTGAACATGAGCCCCTCCATGAACTTGGCGTCTCTGGTGATGAAAATGGTGTTGGTTTTTGGGTCCCACATCAGCCACCCCTTGCTCCCTTGTGCAAGTCCCAAATGAACAGCCCACACCACCGCCACTTGAAGCTTGTCACGCTTCTCGTTAGGGACGAGCTCCACCGGGTCACTCGATTTCCCCTCCACCGAATGGAAGGGAAACCGTGAAAACTTGCTGGTCAAGCAAGTCTCACAAGATCCCACCTCCTTGGGCTCCCCCTTTATCCTCAGCCCCTTGACTCTTTCCTCCTTGAACAGCTGCTGCAACTGAGGTAGCGCCACGTGGCCAAAGCGACGGTGTGCGGTGAGCCAATCCGTCTCACCCGTGCTAGGAGTTACACTTGGTAGCGCAGCCCCTTCATGCCCAAGGAGCCATCACCGTCATCACCATCTCCTCCATTGTCCACGTGGTTAACATGCCCTCCTCTCACATCTCCAGCAGCCAAGCGCGCAGCCGCCTCCTTCCATGGCAGAACGGGTATCTCCCACATGGACCGGTGCATGTCCTTGCCGCCTCGGAGGTCCCACAACACGCGCCCATCCAGAGTTGCCTTGAAAACCTTTGTGCCCAACATCTCCATCTTCATCCCTGCCTCACTTAGGGCCTTGGTAGAGAGGAGGTTGGCACACAATCCAGGAACAAGGAGAACACGCTTCAGCCCCACAAGCCTCCCATCCGCACCCATGAACATGGCTCTCCCCTCGCCACGCACGGGTACAACTTGGCCGGTGGCTGAAACGACGGTGGCTGCCTTTGATGGCCTGACTTCATCCAGTAGATCCTCTCGGTTGGTCATGGTCATGAAGGCTCCCGTGTCGATGACCCAATGGGAGGAGCGGTGAAGAGCAACCTTGCTGGCCGACACAACCGTGTCCTCGGAGTATGCCTCTCCTACATGGTAGAACATGCCGCCGTATCCGCCAGCACCTCCATCGCCCTCCTCACTGCCCATGCCTTCTCCCATAGCTCCATGAACACCATTGTAGCCCTCAAGTGATGGCTGACCAGGCCTCCAACCGTCAGGTAGCTTGCGGCACTTGAACCATGGGTGACCTTCCACATGGCAATACCAACACTTGCCGCCACACCGCTTGCCTCCCTTGTTGCCACGCTTCCCTCCCGAATGCTGCTCCCCTTTAGAGCCTTCCTTTGCCTTGCCTTTCTTGCTTCCACGCCCCTTGAAGCCCTTCATGCCATAGGCAGAACCTCCACCTTCACCGGCAGCGGCGGTCAGCTCCTTCCTCCGAAACTCCTCTTGAAGAACTTGCGCGCGAATCCACTCAAGGGACCACGAGTCCTTCATGCCATTGAGGTTGACCACCAAGGGCCCCCACGACTCCGGCAGCAGGGAGAGAACCTTGTTGCAGTTGATCTTCTCAGGGTAGTTAACACCAGCAGCAGAGAGCTTCACATAGAGGTCCCGGAGTTGATCGAACGCTCCTTGTACGGCATCACCCTCGTTGATCTTCACCGCATGGAGTTGTCGCTCGAGCACCACCACCATTGCTTCGCTGCTGGGGGCATGGACATCCTTCAATATCTTCCATGCCTTAGGACCACACTCAACTTCCTTGATGAGATGCTTGATGTGGTGCAGCTGGTTGGATGAGAGGCATTGGGAGAGAAGGAAGAATCCATCCTTGGACCGGCGATCCCATTCCTTGGTCGCTCCTTCGCTCGCAGGCCTCTTCAATTCTCCATCCATCACTTCAAGCAGCCCATAATGGTTGAAGAGGAGCTCCATCCTGAAGCTCCATGATGCCCAATCCTCCCCAGAGAACTTCTCCAGGTTGAATGCCTTCACATCATCCTTAGCTGATGTTGAAACGGAAGCCACTGGTGAAGATCCGCCTGCAACGCCTCTTCCCGCTTCCCCAGCGCCTCTCACGCCACCACTGCCACTGGGACCAGCTGGAGCAGAACCTTCAGCCTCCATATTCCCCCGCGAACAGAGTAAAACAGCTCTGATGCCACTTGTTATAGTCTAGAGTCCACTTAGGGGTCGCGGATGCCCATGAAACCGCCTAAGCAGAATCTGACGACTTCAAACCGCCTCTGTTCAAAACGCCGTCACGATCAGCTCCGGTAACATTCGAGGCTGAAACTTGAGCAGACGTTAGCTTTAGGGTTCTGCTTTCCAACGGTATGCTGCTTGCTTTCATCAAAGGTGTATGTGCTACGCAGTGAACGAAAAAATAAGCTCGGCTGAAAACGAGTAGTTTCATTGATGCAAGGAAGAGGTGAGTACAACATTGCCTAGGGGACTCTTAAGGGGTTGGGGTCATCCTGGGAACTCAGAGAAGGTTGAGTCCTAGGGGAGAAAGGCTAGAGAAGGATGAGAAACGTCCTAGCTAGGTCAGCAAAGCCAACCACACTTGGATGTTCAGAGCTGTACTCAAGGCTACCAATAGTGAGTCAAGCCAACCATGAGTCAGCTTGTCTTCCCACTTGCACCCTCTTGCAAGCTGCTTCCAGGAAGACCACACTTCTCAAAAGGAGGGTGGTAGAGTCCCACTTGACCACCTGTACTTCTTGTCTCATTCTCTGTCCCTGCACCATTGGCATGACAACAATGAAAGGGTGGCAAGGGAAATGCTGCCAACAGTGCACCATGACTACGAAACAGTGACTTTCGACAGCTGTCACGCGCTGCTGCGATGTTGGATCGTTCTGAAACTTGGTGACCACCTGCACAACGCGGCAAAGGACTGCCAGACCAATGTTCAGACCAACCAGAGCTCCGTAGACGAGTCAGCAGCCGAAATAGTGAACTCGGGTGTTACCAAAAAAGAGTAACACACACTTCCGGGATGCCATAAGTCTTGAAACTTAAAATGTTGTCATGCCTTGTTAACTGCTTCAAAAAAACAGAAACTTTGAGGGTCTGATGAAGACATGTTGAAGAACCTCCCCTCAAAATTCCAGAAGCTGAGCAGGCTTGTAGGCTGAATGGGAGTGCGATGACCGTGCCACTAAAGTGTGTGGGCACAACAAGACCGGCATTGAGTGCGGGCTGGGATAACCTTCAGTGGCGACGAGTGATTCTCACGGTGGCGATCAATCCAAGGGTCCTGCTGGCTACCAGGTCGGAATTGTTTTGCGCGAAAGAGTCGCCAGGAAGTTCCGTCTCTATGTGCTACTAAAGTCTTAGCATAGGGCAGCGAGATGGGCGTAACTATGCTTGCTACTGACGAGAATAAGGGCTATGGAGCCTACTATGCTATGAGTCCAGAACGGTATTCTTGAGTTTCAAGTTCTGAAAGTGTTAACAGTGATACTTGTCCTTGTTTGTTTCTGGCGAGGCTCGTCCGTGTTTTTACTGTGTGGCATTTGGCCAATTGCCTTCTGGCCCACCAACTCCCTTCCCGGTGGGTCTCGAGAGATCAGCTTTCTGAACCTGGTTACCCTGTTCTTAAATTTGAACCCTTGCCATTATAGACTCAGGCTTTAAGATGAGGTGAGGTGAAGCGAAGTGAGGTGCGGGTCTCACAGGTGCTGGATGCGAATGAGCGTTGGGAGGGTAGCACGAGAGCCTTCACACGATGTTGAACAGGTTCCTGTGCATGCACACAAGGGAGTAAATTAATGAGGAAACCCTAAAAAAACAACGAACACAAGGAAGAGCTTTGAGACGTCATAAGCCTTGCTTTCTTATTTCATTCCGCGCATTGAAATGTGGAGGAGCATAGGAAGGAGAGACAAAGGAGAGAAGATTGAAGACGGGCAATCGAATAGCACGGACGAGAGTGGAAAAGGGCGCAATTAGACGCTGTGTCACGCCGAGGTGAAAGGGCGCGGCGAGAGAGGAGCAGCGTGAGGTGCGGCTGGCAGTACCGGGCGGCTAAGCAAGCGACGACAAAGCTGGCGGACGAGCGAGAACATAAAAAAACGTTACGGCGCTATCGCTTCAAGAAAAGCGGTGACAGTGGTGCATCTTATTTTACGCAAATTGCACATCAGCGTTCGCGGTGGTCTAGTTGCTATATTTGTGCTTTCCTAATACAGCGACGGCTACGAAGTCTTCCAAAATGAAACAACAAGAATCAAGAAAATAATAAATCCCGTGTGAGTTTGCTCGACTGAAATAGGTCGAAGAGATTAGATTCACTGCCTGGTTCAGAAGTGCAGACCCAAGATCAGTGCACAGGGATGCACTCTCATGTGCCATAAGATTTGAACATGCTACGTTCTAACATCGGTTATCGCGCAGCATGTGATGGTTCTGCAAGGCTGGACGAATTCGCGATGTAACCAGTTGCACTTGACATAAAGGTTCGTGTTTTGACGTCGCGGAAGGCTACACCCGAGAAATGCCAATTTTGTCGGTGAAAAATATAGAGCACGCGTTGTGATGTCACTGTACACCAGCCCCGACCAGACCTTAGGTTTGGCATGTCAGGTTTGGTTCAGTACACAACCTACCGTGCCTAAATGTTGTTGCTACGACTCTAGGTGAGAATATGTCCAAATGAACGAATTTTTCTTCACTATTGCATTGAGAGCTAATTTAACAATAAAATAGTCTGTCTCTAACCTGCTAAACGCTAGTTCTTTTCTACTGAGGATTGCTCCCTTTGTCGTATCGGAAACCCAACCTTCGTAGCATAGCTCCCTGCATGATAGGACATAGTTCACACATAGCTCATGTAGGATACATAAAAGAGTGCTACTTTTGTGGGCATGTTTTGGGGTCCATGAATTTTGTGACGGAATACGAAGATCTCTCGGATCTGTCAAAACGCAGGTCCAACGGCTCGTTGATGAAGTACCTTCTGAAGTGGTCCTGGGATAAGTAATGAGGTACCATCCACTCGGCTTCAGAGCTCTGCGTCCAGCCTGAAGCCTGATTTTAAGAGCGTATTCGTACGGCCTCATATCAGGCCACCTCGTATCAAGTTTGTACTTTTCGCCTGGTAAAACTAGCAAGAGGTTTTGGGTTTAGGGAATTTTCAGTGTGAGCTTGATATGAGGTTCGCTTGATACGGGGTGTAGGAATACGCTCTAAGATCTTTGAAGTGAGAAGTCACATCAGCCCAAAGTTGGGAGATGATCGAGCCGGGGAAGGGCCAAGGGCCGTTGTCCGATCATGCGTGGGACATTTGGAAGGGTGAAACCAAGCCTGACGGGAACTAGAGAAGAACATTTTGAAGGCAACAGAATGGAATTGAGCGCCTGAATGGGAGGTGTACTTTCCGAAACGAATCGTTGACAGGTTCTAGTTCGGTTGGGTGTCTTGTGACACCGGCGGGGAATGGGTCTAGCTGTGCTATAGTTGAAGAGCTGTGTTATAATACAGATCTAGGGCCTTGTTCTGTAGGTACCTCGGTTAAATTTTCACACCGTTAAATTTTAACCGAACTCACCCTTCGGCGTTGTTTCACTCTCTTGCCAAGGAAGGAAATCACATAGAAGCGTGTTACCCCGTTCAAACCTCGTTGCTTGAATGCCGTTCTTTAGGACAACCGTTCAAGAATTGTTAGAGACTAAGGACGGAGTCTAGAAGGATTAGGGGCCGAAATATCACAAAATCGTTGGACCTAATCTCTGGAAGAACAGAAGACTCGACTTAACAAGAAACGTCGTCGACGTAAAAATAACCGTTAGAATTCGCTCAAACTCAAGTATGTTGTAGTCATTGACCGTGGCTGTCTTTCCCAATTTGAATCGCATAAAAAAATGGAGTATAACTCGAGTTATGAATTTCGGCGCACTAGGGGGTAAGCTGCCACAGAAACTTAACTAAATCACAATAGTTCTCACATACACCACAAAGAGGATTAGAGTGGCTAGAAACCAGGTGGGAGGGTAGAGGAGGACGAGAGAGAAGGTCCCAAGGAGTCCCCAAGGAGTCCCCAATCAAGGAAACCCCATAAGCACAAAAGATTCCCTCCGTATAGGAACCCCACTTGTACTTTTGTCACTTTCCCAACCCATGCCATCCACCTCACCCAACTTGGCCACACTTGCCAACCTGGTTTGGCTTCTCCCAACCACTTGGCATCATCTACAGTGATGGTGACGAATCTTCCAACCCCCAAAAGTCTATACCCCATATAGAATCACTCCAAAATTTCCCGAAGTCGCTGCATCACAATCAAAACTTCAAACAATCATAAATTTCTCGTTCTTGCTCCGATCACGACGATTCTTGGCTCGTCGGAAAGCTCTCCAGCAAAAAATCATTCACACACACTCAAAGAATCCAAAACACACCAAACACAAATTCTTGCACATGCTCACACCACGCATGCAACGCACGAACATATGATGGGAGGCAGACAGACGTGAATGCATATGGTTGCATCACACAACAAGAATAACCCTGCAAACCATCTGGTCCCGCGTTCTTCGAAGTACTGCGCACAATTCCAGGTAACTTATTTGTGGGCCACAAAAACATTTGTCTGCAACCCTTCTCAAATAGGTCTAGAACTGCTTCAGAAACGAAGTACAAAAGGTTGGGAGGGTTTGCACTGGTGGGCTAAGTACTTGCGCACTGTAGTTTTCAAGGGTACGATCAACCTACCCGTCACAGTTAAAATTTGACCCAACCAATTTTGCGAGGAAGGTTGGGTCGAGTTTTAACCGCGTCTAGATTTGCCAGAGGACGAAATGTCCCGGTTGATTTTCACGCTTAAAGCTTGACGCTGAAAATGTGTCGTTCCGTAGAAAAACGGGTTAAAATTTTACAGCATAGGCTCGGCGGATGCCGAGCCAGTTAGGCTAGTTCTTGAACCATCTCTGAAGCTACCCAACTGGTGTTAAAAATTAACCGAAGTGGTATAGAACAAGGCCTGTGTGCCTGGACTGAATCCTACCTCTGTAGTCCCACCAAGCATTTTCTTGTGCAGTGCATGGGGTGAAAAGACATCTGACGCGTCCTGAGGGAGAAAGTGACCTGTTCTGCCATGCTAGACTATATCCGCGCTACAAGCCAATGTGGATTGTGATCCGACGACACCGCCAAGTAAACGATACAATTTGATGGCAAAATGTTTGTCTAAATTTGAACATGACCAATCCCAAAGCGCCGACCCCTGTCATCAAAGTATTTAAAACGTGACCCGGAAGGGAGGGTGAGCGTGTAGAGCCTAAAGAGGGTGTCACGCTAGCGGCTCGGCTGATCTCTGAGAAAAGAGTGTCGAAGATCAGGGAGAGGAGGAGGAGGAAAGGTGAAGTCGCGGATCCATCGGAGGTGATGGTTAAGCGGTTGCGCTGAGTAGAGGAGACGGTGGATGTCGGCGATGCAGGGGATGCCGTCCTGTAGAAGACCTACCCTGGCACCTAGCCCTGCTCCTATGTGAAGTGGCCCAGCGAGCCACCAATCCCTGACGTGCACCTCCACGAGGTCTTGTAAGCAGAAAAGTCTGGTGTCTGCTGGGATGCAGGCTATGCGTTTGTTTGGCGAGACGTGGTGGACAGTAGCCGAGACGGAGGAGGGGGGAATGAAGGAGACAACTTGAAGGGCAAGATGAGAGATGGTATAGTGGTCGTTCGAAGGCATAAACCAGTCTCATGGGGAGGCAGAAGAGGCGTATGGGGTTCAGAGGGTTGCCTACGAGGAAGGTTTAATGGCGTCGATAAGCTCTGGGAGGGTGCGTATTGCGTCTCTGTGAAACGCATCCGTGAGTTGGGAGCAGAATTCTGCTTCGGATATAGGGCCGACATCGAAGTTGGTAATTTTGACAATATGTCCGATGCGGAATTGCCCTGTTAGGAGGAAGCGTTTACGTTGGCAGGTGCCGAACGGTCGTTTGTTGGGTTTGAGAATCGAACCGTTAAAGGCGATTGGTTCGGTGAGGATGCACTGCATGCGTAAGGGGGGGGGGGGGGGGGGGGGGGGAATGACTAGGTGAATGTCCAGCCGCCGTCGCCGAGACACTTCCGCATATATTCTTCGAATGCTCCTCCGCTGGCAATGTCATCTCGGCCCTCCGCACAGTCGCTGACCGCCACCTTGGACAAACCACTACTGCCGAGCTCATATTCTTCCCAATACAGTCACAAGTTGGAGAGCTCCCTCCATGGAGCCTACTAGTAGGCGCGGTGGTTAAGACGCTTAGGACGGCACGCTGTAACCACAAGTACCACAACTCCTCCTCGAGCTTCGAGTTACTACAGATGATATTAGCCCAATTCCTTATTGCCTTCAAGATTTATATGTGGAGAAGCAGACGCCAATCGACCAAGAAGTGACAACGCACATTCTCCAGCATCAAACGGGCACAGAAGCTCCTTTTCCTCCTCTTCGACAGCCGCGATACACCTTCCATTCACCCCGACCTCAGGTCTTCATGGCTCCTGGGGAACCCTTTCCGACCCCCTTAGAGAGACACTGGATAGAGCGTCTCCCTAGGCCGTTGGTGGTTGTCCCTCAGGATAAGGAAATAACGTGTGCTCTACGTGCTCCTTATAGGATGCTGGCCATCTCGGCCATGTTTCTAGATAGCTCTATGATTAAACTCTGTAAATTGATTACGATCAATATATATCCTTAACCCCAACCCAAAGCGCCGACCATTTGGGAGCCAGCCTACCATATCTGGTCGGCGAGTAAGGCCCACACCAGACCAAGTTGTTGGGAGGTTCGTTATATGTGGCTCGGACTTCATCAAGAGAAATGTAACTTCGTAACCGCACGTGACCACCTTGGATTTGGCATTGAGGTTCGCCTGAAAGTCACGAAACTCGCAGTTGCTCGGGAGCTGAACAGTGCACTTTTGGCAACAAGCGGCACGAGAATGTCATGTGGTGGCTACTAAAATTTCAGTGCTTCCACGAAATAATGGGGTGGTTTACGGGCAGGTGGACATTTGAGGAAAGCGGTTGTGTGGAGAAGAGTGAAGAAGGCTCTGCAATAAATTCGACTTTACACTGGAATAGCGCCATCTTGAACACCAGTGAACGATGTGAATGTCCAAACGAACCAAAGATGGTATGATTTATTCGTGTAGAGCCAAAAAAAAACGTGCAAAATCAAGAACTCCCAAAATTCGGCCACAATCCGTCGGGCCGTTTCTGCAAAGGTAACCAATCGGCGACACTTGTCACTCAAGTGGCGATAGTCGCAAATTTTGCCAAAAATAAAACGGATTTGATGGCCGTTAAAAAGTCGACACGAAAACGATGCCGAGTCGACTTCAAAACGGCCAAGTAATCGACTTCAGAACGGACATTTGCCTGCGACGTCACACAGTATCGCCGAACGACAGAACTTTGTCATTTCGTCAAATGAGAAGCATCGCCGTCAAATGCGCGACCTCGTCGCACAAACCCAACTACTATAGTAACTACTCCGAATTTTACAACTTTTCTGAACCGGTCTGCAAATCGGCCACCAAAGTTGTACTTCTAGAAATCTGCAAACGATGGCTGAAAATTGGACGACTCGAATTCGGCCACCAATGTCAGAATATAACATTCTGTAGGCTGTAGTGGGGTATGCTGTAGTGAGTACAACCCTGTTAGGGTTTCCTACTTGTATCCCACCTGCCTGTTAGTCAAACCTCTCTTTTCTGTTTTAATTCTTGCCTACTGTTTCAACATGCTATCAGAGCAGGTCGACCCTCCCTGGTCGATCCTGCGGGTGGGCCCACCCTATGTTTCCGCTGCTAACCTGTCTGTCGCGCGCCCCGTGGCGCGCGACGTTTTTTCTTCCCGCCACGCGCTCGGGGCGCATGGCGGTTTTCTGCCCGCCGCGCGCTCGGGGCGCGCGGCGGTTTTCTGCCCGCCGTGCGCCCCGAGGCGCGCGGCGGTTTCCTGCCCCGCGCGTCCCTCCCGTCGACCGTCGCGTCGCCCCTGGGGACCCGCGCGCGCCCCCCGCGATCCCGTCGCGTCGCCTTGGGGACCCGCGCGCGGCCCCCGCCATCCCGTCGCGTCGCCCTGGGGACCCGCGCGCGGCCCCTGCCATCCCGTCGCGCCGCCCTGTCTCAAAACTTAGGCTAGGAGTGAATGCATTAGGTCAAGGAGGGGCACAAGAAGAATGTCGAGAAAAAATACTGTACCCCCTAGTGCTACCCCACTACAGCCTACAAGTGTATAACCCCTATATAATTTGACACACCCCCATAGGCAAAGTGGGGGAGAACAAGGGGTCACAAGACCAGTCAAAGCAAACAAGCAAGCTCAGGGTGGATCACAACGTCACCACACTGTCAGAGCACAAGCAAAAGGCCACAAGGCCAGTTCACATGCAGAGATATATATACAACAATAACATCACAGTGATCACTACCTAGCAAGAACAAGCATGCAGGTATATATATATAGATCACAGTACAAGCAAAGTCTACAGCAAGTGTGGAAACGTAGGCACAAGGCCTAACAAAGTACAAAAACGCTGATGATCACCAGACGAAAGTGCCTTGGTGAATATATCAGCAATGTTGGCCCGAGTGGCCACGTGTGCAAGACGAAGCTGACCACGCTGCTGCAACTCTCGAGCCAGGAAGTAACGCAGAGCGATGTGCTTCGTTCTGTGCTCCAGTCTGTGCTCCTCACACAAGGCAATGGCAGCCTTGTTGTCGACGTACAGAACTGGAGGAGAACGAGGCCTCTCTCCCAAGTCGGTCAGCAGGTAGGTGAGCCAGCGTAACTCTTGAGCAGCCATGGCTGTGGCGTAGATCTCAGCCTCACAACTGGAGCTGAGAATAGAAGACGAGCGGGTAGAACGCCAAGAAACAGAACCAGAGCCAAGGCTGAAAGTGTAACCCTGTGACGACCGCTGCGTAGCCTGGTCGTCAACCCAAGAAGCGTCTGAGTGCCCAGTGAGGACCACCTCTCGCCGTCCTCCAAGCACGAGCCCCATGCCCGATGTACTGCACAAGTAGCGCAGTACCCTCTTCGCAGCATCCCAGTGCACCTTTCGGTGCCGACCAGGAGCCACGTAGCGAGCCAGAAGGCCAAGAGGGTACGCAAGGTCAGGACGAGTGCAAGTCATCAGGTACATGAGGCAGCCCACTAGCTCTGGGTAAGGACCACTCGGCTCTACGGACTCGTCCGAAGGTGGATCTGAGAACGAGTGACCTGTATCCAGAGGAGTGGACTGTGGCGAGGACCAGGTGAAGCCGAAACGCTGAAGGACCTGCTGCACCATGTATGACTGAGTCAGGGTGATGGTGCGGTGTGCGCGGTCCCGGGTGATCTGCAAGCCAAGGTAACTGCGCAGCTCACCCAGGTCTGTGCACGTGTGTCTCTTCTGCAGCTCGGACTTCACCAGGGCGAGGGCCTCAGTGTCAGCAGTAGCAAAGACCAAGTCGTCGACGTACACGAGGATATAGAACGGCGGCAGCGAAGTGTCGGTGCGTAGAAACAGTGACGGGTCAGCAGTCGAAGGCGCAAACCCAAGAGCCGCAAGTGTAGTCCTCAGTGTGTCATGCCACTCACGTGGTGCCTGGCGGAGACCGTAGACTGGCCGGCGGAGGCTCCACTGAGTACCAGGAGGGAACGACCCAGTGAAGCCAGGTGGGCGGCGCAGCCAGATCTCCTCGTGCAGGCTGCCCTGTAGGAAAGCTGTGCTGAAGTCAAGAGAGTGAAGCTCGTAGTCACGCTGGGCGGCAACGTGCAGTAGCACCCGAAGAGTAGTCATCTTCGGGGTGGGGGAGAAGGTCTGGAAGAAGTCAACTCCCTCTCGCTGACTGAAGCCTCGAGCAACGTAACGAGCCTTGAAGACAGGCGAAGGACCTCGCGGCCGCTTCACCCTGAAAATCCACATGACATCGACGATGTTCGCCCCGGGAGGGGGAACCTCATCGACGTAAGTGCCTGTAGACTTCCAGGATGCCATCTCTGCGTCCATGGCTGCCTGCCACTGAGAGGAGTACTCACCCGCGATCGCCTCAGCGTAAGAGCGCGGTGTGGGGATGTCTATAGCATCCGGGTCTCCCTCAGGGGCAAGCAGCATGGCCACGAGATGAGGCGCAGCGGCTGCAAGACACTCAAGGTCCTCGTGCCTGTCCTCAAGGACGTCCGTGCTAAGAGCACACTCACCCCCGACGGACGGAGGACAGACAGACTCAGACTCAGCAACAAGGCTAGCAGCGTAGTCTAGACGACAGGCAGCCGCAAAGTCAACAAGCTCAGCAACCAAAGCAGACGCAGCAGCAGACTCAAACGAGGGGTCAGTGACAACAGTCACGAGCAGACGCGTGACAGTAGGGGCAAAGCACAGAGTCAGGGGGCGACTGAGACGACGGAGACGGCGGAGCGAAGAACAGTCGCGGTTGTGCAGTACCAGCAGCACCTGGAGCTGCAGCACCTCCAGAAACTCCAGCACCCCCAGCGCCAGCTCCTCCAGGACCAGCTCCACCAGTAGCAGTACCCCCAGAACCGGCACCCTCAGTCCCAGGGTCTCCAGCCGCAGTGTCCCCAGCAGCGGCACCCCCAGACACAGTACTCCCAGCCCCAGCAGCTCTAGTACCTCCAGTACGAGCACCTCCGGGATCGGTGACTCCAGCACCTCCAGTAGGCAAAGCACCAGTACCACCCCTAGCTCCAAAGACGTCAGCAGAAGGACCTCCAGCAGTAGAGCCCCGGGCTCCAGTAGTGCGACCCTGACGGCGACCGTACCAGTCGTGCAGCTGCTGGGAGGTGAGAGGCACACGCGGACGAAGGCGGCCACTCCAAGGGGACCGCACACCAGCAGGCTCAGCACCCTCAGACCCAGCACCTCCAGGCTCAGCACCCCCAGACTCAGCACCTCCGGGTTCCGCACCTCCAGTCTCCGCACCTCCAGACTCCTCACACGCAGGCACAGCACTCCCAGGATCCGCACCTCCATGCTCCTCACGCGCAGGTTCAGCACTCCCACACGCAGCACCTCCAGGCTCCTCACGCCCAAGCTCAGCACCCCCAGGTCCCGCACCCTCATTCTCCTCACGCGTAAGCTCCGCACCCCCAGGCTCAGCACCCCCAAGCTCCGCACCCCCAGGCACAGTACACCCAATGACAGCACCACCTCCAGCAGGACCGGAGTCACCAGTGACCTCAACAGGTGCAGGCACGGGAGGGTCTACCTGAGAAACACCTGAGGGAGCAGGACCTGGTGCGGGGAGGGGGTATACCTGGGGAGAACCTGTAGTGAGGAAGAGCAGCGAGGGGGTGCGAGGAGAAGTACGGTAGGGAAAGAGACGGTAGAAGGGAACGGACTCGTCAAAGGTGACGTCCTGAGACGCAAAGACACGGCGCGAGGTGGGCTCGTAGAACTGCCAGCCAGGCGCGTCAGGAACAAAGCCAAGGAAAACACAGGGAATGGCGCGAGCGGAGAGCTTGTCCGCAGTAGTATCGCGGACAAATGCACGAGCACCCCAGACCCGGAAACGCGACGCATCGCCAACCTTCCCCGTCCACAGCAGCGTGGGCGAGGTCTCCGGCAAGGAGACACGAGGCCAGAGGTTGAGCTGATGCGCGGCGTACCGGACTGCAAACGGCCACAGAAAATGGGGAGCCGCCGCATGGATCATGGAGGTACGAGCGACCTCCATAACTAAGCCAATGCGGCGCTCAGCAACCCCATTCTGCTGTGGAGAGGCCGGAAGCGTGAACGACTGGGTGATGCCGTGCTCCTCACAGAAGGCTCGCAAGAGGTCGGAGGAGAACTCACCACCTCTGTCAGAGTGCAGACGCAAGACAGGAAAGTCCGACTGGAACCGCTCGCGAAGCTGGAGACGAGCAGCGCGGATCCAGGGGATCAAAACAGCAGGGACGTCCCCCTTGCTGCGCAAGGGGAAGACCGTGGTGTAGCGCGTGTAGTCATCAACTACGGGCCGGGCCCCACACGTCCCGGTGGAGAGTCTGCAGTGGAGCCTCAGTGGGAGGGAACGAGGAGGAGTGAGGAGCGGCGCGCTGCCGCCCCTCGACGCAAGGAATGCAGGGCGGCGCAGGCGAGGGAGGGAGGGCAGGGAGAGACCTGGGAAGGCCAGAGACCAGGCAGCGAGAGTGCATGCTACGAAGGCGAGGCAGGGAGGGGTGACCAAGGCGGTGGTGCCAAAGGAGAGTGTCGTGGGACAGGCGGCGGCACTCACACTGGGTAGCAACCTGAGCAGACGCGTACAGCTGTGGAGACAAAGGAGTGTAGCGTGAAACAGTGGTGAGGGTGTACAGACTAGACCCTGGCTCACGTGTGAACGTGGCCAGGTGGCGGCCGGTCTTGGAGCATGTACAGATCGCCACACGCTGTCCTCCAGGAGTCCAGGTGTCAACCCAGTGATCCTGAAGGACGGCGTTGCTCACCAGGTTCGTAGAGAACGAGGGAACATGGAGACCAGACAGCTCACCAGACGGGACCGCTGGGCACGGAAGCACAGTCGTGGCCCGTGCAAGCACTGGACCCCCAGAGGGGTCAGCCAGTGAGACAGGAACAGGTGCAGGGAGAGGGGTGACAGTGGTGCTGTCGCGAAAGAAACAGCGCGAAGCACCAGAGTCAAGTGTGAACGTGTGCAAAGCCTGAGCGGACGCAGTACCAGGGAGAGCAGACTCACTAGCACCTAGGGCAGCAGCCTCTATACCTGGGTCAGGCGGCACACACAAGTAACAGTCACCCTCAGCACTAACAGTCAATGCATACATAGCAGCAAGAATAGCATCATAGTCCAGATCAAAGATAGGAACACCACGCCTAAGCAGATCTGCCCAGTTGGGGAACTCAGTAGCATCAGGATACTTTGCGCGCCAGGCGTCACTAAGCCTAGCGAAGCAGCGGAACTCAGTGTGAAAACCGTCGCAGGTGCGACCCTGGCGGGGACCTGTGCGAATGACATAGGGGCAGCGGTCAGAGCCCTTAGACGCCCCACGCCCAGCATACCAGTCATTGAGCTGCTGGGAGGTGAGAGGCGGACGCTGCTGCTGCTGCTGTGGCTGCTGCTGCTGCTGTGGCTGCTGCTGCTGCTGCTGCTGCTGCTGCTGCTGCTGCTGCTGGCCGCCACCAGCGCCACTCTTCTGGCCAGATCCACCTCCACCCCCACCTCCACCACCAGTGCCGCTGCCTCCTCCCCCACCACCTCCGCTGCCGCCACCACCGCCCCCGGTCCTGCCACCACCCCACCCACCACCTCCACTCCCACGGCCACCCCCACCACCGCCGCCACCCCCGCCGCCTCCACCACCGCCCCCTCCACCGCCACCTCCGCCACCCCTGCCACCCTTGCCGCCCTTGCCTCCGCCGCGCTTCCCACCAAGAGTAGAAGCGGCGTTGACCTTCTCAGCGCCGAGAAGGTCAACAGCAGCAGCAGCAGAGGCATAGGAGGGGGTAAGAGGGGAGGGGGAGCATCCCTCAAAGAGGGGAGTGCGGGGAGTGCCACGAGCAGCATTCACAGCAAGAATGTTCTTCTCAGCTGCAACTAGCTGCTGCTCGAAGTCATCTAGGGTGATGGTGGGAGGGTCTTTGGCGAGGAAGTAGTCCCTAACGGAACGGAGCGTGTCGGGAAGGCGGGTGACTAGGATGTAGAGGGTAAAGTACAGGGGGGGTTTGTTCTCGGCGAGGAACTCGTCAGAGAGCGGTACGAAAGCGAGCGTCACTAGTGCGGAGGTGAGAGATGAGGTCTGCAGCAGTGGAAAACGAGGCGAGGTCGGGGAAAAGGTAGGGTAGGATGAGGCTACCAACGGCGGCAGTGGCTGGGGCGGAATAGCGGGCAACTACTGCGTCAAACAGTTCCTTAGCAGTCTTAAGCTGGTTGAAGTGTGCGCGCTCGGAGATAGGCAGGTGGTTGCGAATAGCTAGGCGGGCAAGGGCATCGCGGGTCTGCCATTCAGCGCGTTCAGAGGCAGGAGCAGTAGCAGCGGGAGCAGGGGCAGTGCCATTGACATAGTCTAGCAGAGAGGCTCCGTCCTTGGTATTAGTCAAAAGGTAGAGCTGCAGGTCACTGAGCCAGGTGTCAAACTGAACAGAAATAGTCGCCATGGTCACAGGGCGGGGAAATGCAGCAGGCACAGGCTCAGGCTCAGGCTCAGGCGCAGGCAGCAGGCAGGCTCAGGCAGCAGGCAACTGAAGTAGGCTTCGGCAGCAGGCTCAGGCAGCAGGCAAAGACTTTAGGGTAAGGCAGCAGGCAGGCGCAGGTGAGGCAATATGGTGGCGCCGGCAACTGATAGGAGGCTCAGGCAGCAGGTAAAGGCTGCAGGCTCAGATAGGAGGCTCAGGGAGCAGGCTCTTAAGGCAGGCAGGCGCTCAAGGCAGGCAGGCGTGCTGCGCACGGGCGGCGGTGGCGCACAGGCAGGGCAGGGCACGCGCGGCTGCGAGCTGCGCGCGGGCTGATAGAACGCGGCGCGGGCTGCGCGGGCAGTGCGCGAGCTGCGCGCGGGCTGTGCGGGCTGCGCGGGCTCGGCGCGGGCTGCGCGGGCTCGACGCGGGCTGCGCGGGCGGTGCGCGGGGCAGCTGCAGGCCGCGCGTAGGCTGCGCGGGCTCAGGGCGGGCTGCGCGGGCGACTAGCGGGGCGCGACGCGGCTGGCAGCAGTGGCGCGCGCTAAAAAAAAAGGCTATGCGCGTGCGCAGCCGAGGCGCGCGCGGGCAGCAGGCAAGGCTGATAAGGCCGTAGGTGAGGTAACACGGTAACCGGTTGGCCCAAATCTTAGGTCCTAAGACCTACTGCTCTAGATACCATCTTAGAACTTAGGCTATGAGTGAATGCATTAGGTCAAGGAGGGGTACAAGAAGAATGTCGAGAAAAATACTGTACCCCCTAGTGCTACCCCACTACAGCCTACAAGTGTATAACCCCTATATAATTTGACTCCCTGGGGACCCGCGCGCGCCCCCTGCGCTCCCGTTGCACCGCCCTGGGGACCCGCGCGCGCCCCCTGTGCTCCCGTCGCGCCGCCTTGGTGACCCGAGCGCGCCCCTCGTGCTCCCGGTGCGCCGCCCCGTGCTCCTTTGCGCCGCGAGCCTTCTTCCTCCCCGCGGGTGGCGAGTGTGGGGGTGGCGAGTATGGGGGTGACGGGTGTGTGAGACCGCCCCGTGCTCCTTTGCGCCGCGAGCCTTCTTCCTCCGCCTCACTTGCCCTCTGTTTCCACTACTAGCTTATGCATGTGAACTTCTTATGTGATTGTTTGCTGTGCTGATCATACCCCACTTTGCCTATGGGGGTGTGTCAGAATACCGTATAACATTGTGTAGGCTGTAGTGGAGTATGCTGTAGTGAGTACAATCCTGTTAGGGTTTCCTACTTGTATCCCACCTGCCTGTTAGTCAAACCTCTCTTTTCTCTTCTAATTCTTGCCTACTGTTTCAACAACCAAGTCGACTTTCGCAAAAGAAATGTCGACCACATGGTCGACAAAAATTCGGTCAAACCCCAATTTCGCACTTGCACATGGATTTTACACGCCCTAACCTGATAGTATTGGGCTGCATTTCACACGCACGATTGCGGGTTCGTGCATTGGTGCTGGTCGTATGAAAGTGTCGGCGGCGCAAGAGGCGGGAGAACAAAAGCGAGACGTGTACAGATTTTGTCGTGCCCTTGTTGCTTTGCGAAGTACGTCTGCGAACACGTATGACCAGCTCCCCTTGTGATACATGAGATATAGGGAGTTCGATAGTGAGGTGTAGATGGAGATTTATACCAGTACCTTCAAGTACAATATTACCATATAAGGGCGTGCTGCTGCCCCTACTTGCTTATCTATTCATGTTTTAATTGCGGTTCCAGGTCGATCCTGTAGTCGACTATCGAGACTATTGAGGTTCGAACTGCTTGTCAACTTCTCGCGGATATAAGCGCCACCCTAGGATAAGCGCCTGGCGCTTTTAATTGGCATATGGCGCTTATATCCCCTCCTCGATTATAAGCGCACCCCCTGAAGGCTTACGTATTATAAGAGCCACTATTTGTATTAGTGTTAATAAAGTTACTGGAATCTCTGTAGCGAAACACACTATTTGCATCCTCACATTGTGAAATTTCGACCCTTAGCCCTCGCGCGACTCACTGCCTCTCCCTCGCGCGACTCATTGACTGCGCGTCCAGTCATAATGAGCTGTCATGGGGCGAAATGACTCATTCTGACTTGTGTTTTGGCACCTTGCAAACTTGCGCGAGATTCTTCTTCACACCTACTATGATCTTGACTCGATTGAAATCGCAATGACAAGATGAACACTTTGGAGTGAAAACAACTAGATTTCATATATGTCATTGTATAAGCCCCGGCGCTTATAAAAATCCTCGATTATAAGCCCACCCCCCTAAAAAAACCTGGCCATGGGGTTTATCCGGGGGCATATCCGGGGTGTGACGGTATGTTCGAACCACTGTTTGGAACTCTAACAATGCGAATCTCTGAAACTAAAAGCAAGCAATAAATACGACATGATAATGAATTTAATGCGGAGTGCATTATGTCAAATTAAGTCATCTTAACTCATCATGGTCATCATCTGATGGCCAGTGATAAGAGTCATCCCCCTCCTCATCCATAGCATCGTAGAACACATCCCAGTGCGCCAGCATCTCCTCCAACGACAGTCGTTTATCCTTGTTGTCATCCGCCTGCCGTCACATGCCGCATTCACCACCACCACCACCACCACATTATACAAGTTAGGCACCACAGCAAGCCTGCAATGACCAAGGAGAGACATGCCATGTGGCGCCTACATGTGCTCACCTCCACTATCATGTGCTCACCTCCATCATCATGTGCTCACCTCCATCATCATGTGCTCACCTCCATCATCATGTGCTCACCTCCATCATCATGTGCTCACCTCCATCATCATGTGCTCACCTCCATCATCATGTGCTCACCTCCATCATCATGTGCTCACCTCCATCATCATGTGCTCACCTCCATCATCATGTGCTCACCTCCATCATCATGTGCTCACCTCCATCATCATGTGCTCACCTCCATCATCATGTGCTCACCTCCATCATCATGTGCTCACCTCCATCATCATGTGCTCACCTCCATCATCATGTGCTCACCTCCATCATCATGTGCTTGGCTTGCTCCTCTGCAAAGTGGTACTCGTTCGGCACGATGGCGTACACAAGGTCCTCAAACTCACTCGCATCCAGGTACCTGGTGCATGCCCATTGCCCGGCCCACCAACCCGTGCAAGCACAAGGGCCAACAAGTGCAATTTTTGAGAAAAGTGGTAAGTTTTTTTCCAAAATTGGCATGTTGCAATGCTAAACCACTCCCCCACACAGCAAGCAGCCGTGAACACACTCGTGTGAGAGAGCAAGACACGGATGACTAAAGAAGCAATGCACCAGCCTGCCATCACACTCTATCCAGCATGTTCGCCCAGCACAACACGCCCACCTGCCCGTGCGTCACGCACCCATTATGATTCGCATCCATGTGATCGAATTGCGTGCGTGCATACGCCCGCTGCCCCGCCGCACTTATGCTCTTTCGAGTTGACTCATAGACACTCCCACCTGGCAGTGCAGCACGCACCCATCATGATTCTCGTCCGTTTGATCGAACCGCGTGCGTGCATGAGCGCGCTTCTCCGCAGCGCTCATGTGCTCCACTGCCTTGCTGCCATGTGGCATGTCGGGCGGCACGTAGTCATCACTGTTGACATCATAGCGGTGTGCCTCCCAGCGCACGTACTCCTCGTCAAACTGCGCCACCTCCTCATACACGCCGTCCAGAAACTCCTCAAACGACAGCCGCATGTCCCCGTCTGTGTCCCGCGCCCTGCAGCACGGCGGGCACACGCATAAGTGGGAGCTTGCATAACAGAAATACGGCCTGCTTTCCACCAGGCTCACGCCGAGCAAGATGCTCCAGGAGACTGAGGGAACAGGGCATGGATGGAATGGATGGCATGGATGGCGTGGATGGCATGGCACAGCATTGCATGGAAGTACAGCATGGGCATGGCACAACACAGCATGGCATGGCATGGCATGGCACGACATGCACAGTATGGCACGACACGGCACAGAACAGCATGGCATGGTACAGCATGGCTAGCCTGGAACGGCAGGCACGGCACAGCAGGCATGGCACAGCAGGTATGGCACAGCAGGTATGGCAGAGCAGGCATAGCACGGCAGGCATGCATGGTAGGTATGGCATGGTAGGTATGGCATGGTAGGTATGGCATGGTAGGTATGGCATGGTAGGTATGGCATAGTAGGTATGGCATGGTAGGTATGGCATGGTAGGTATGGCATGGTAGGTATGGCATGGTAGGTATGGCATTGTAGGTATGGCATGGTAGGTATGGCATGGTAGGTATGGCATGGTAGGTATGGCATGGTAGGTATGGCATGGTAGGTATGGCATGGTAGGTATGGCATGGTAGGTATGGCATGGTAGGCATGGCACAAGAGGCAAGGCATGGCAGGCATGGCTGACCTGAGCTCCTCATCTCGGACTGAGTCTATAAGCTTCTCATTCTGACTGTCCTCTGGGTGCAGCAGACTGCCGCACACGCACGGGATGGCAGGGGGGTGGGGGAGCGAGCTCATCTTATGAGGTCACTCAGGATGGAAAGGGCAGACACAGATGCAGCGTGAGCACATGGTGACATCTATTATATGCCATGCACACAGCAGACAGATGAATGCACAGCAAGGCATGGCGAGCACATGACAGGAGGGCAGCACGTGGCAGGAGGGCAGCACGTGGCAGCAGGGCAGCACGTGGCAGCAGGGCAGCACGTGGCAGGAGGGCAGCACGTGGCAGGAGGGCAGCACGTGGCAGGAGGGCAGCACGTGGCAGGAGGGCAGCATGCCCCACATCTCACTCGTTAAACTCCTCCTGGTTGAGCAAGCCATCCCCATCTGCGTCCGCCAGTGCAAAACGCTCCCTGGCCGTCTTCACAAACTCAGCCATGCCATCGTCGCCCTCCACGTGCACTGCCACACATGCACCATGCCACACATGCACCATACCACACATACATGCACCAAGCCACACATATGCACCATACCACACATACATGCACCATGCCACGAATGCACCATACCGCACATACATGCACCATGCCACACATGCACCATACCACACATACATGCACCAAGCCACACATGCACCATACCACACATACATGCACCATGCCACGAATGCACCATACCGCACATACATGCACCATGCCACACATGCACTATACCACACATACACCATACCACACATACATGCACCATGCCACACATGCACCATGCCACACATGCACCATACCACACATACATGCACCATGCCACACATGCACCATGCCACACATACATGCACCAAGCCACACATGCACCATACCACACATACATGCACCATGCCACACATGCACCATACCACACATACATGCACCATGCCACACATGCACCATACCACACATACATGCACCATGCCACACATACATGCACCATGCCACACATGCACCATGCCACACATATATGCACCATGCCACACATGCACCATACCACACATACATGCACCATGCCACACATACATGCACCATGCCACACATGCACCATACCACACATATATGCACCATGCCACACATGCACCATGCCACACATGCACCATGCCACACATGCACCATACCACACATACATGCACCATGCCACACATGCACCATACCACACATACATGCACCATGCCACACATGCACCATGCCACACATGCACCATACCACACATACATGCACCATGCCACACATGCACCATGCCACACATGCACCATGCCACACATACATGCACCATGCCACACATGCACCATGCCACACATGCACCATGCCACAAATGCACCATGCACGCACACACGCACCATGCACCCACGCACGCACCATGCCACACGCACGCACCATGCACCCACGCACGCACCATGCCACACACACGCACCATGCACCCACACATGCACCATGCCACGAATGCACCATACCGCACATACATGCACCATGCCACACATGCACTATACCACACATACACCATACCACACATACATGCACCATGCCACACATGCACCATGCCACACATGCACCATACCACACATACATGCACCATGCCACACATGCACCATGCCACACATACATGCACCAAGCCACACATGCACCATACCACACATACATGCACCATGCCACACATGCACCATACCACACATACATGCACCATGCCACACATGCACCATACCACACATACATGCACCATGCCACACATGCACCATGCCACACATACATGCACCATGCCACACATGCACCATGCCACACATACATGCACCATGCCACACATGCACCATACCACACATACATGCACCATGCCACACATACATGCACCATGCCACACATGCACCATACCACACATACATGCACCATGCCACACATGCACCATGCCACACATGCACCATGCCACACATACATGCACCATGCCACACATGCACCATACCACACATACATGCACCATGCCACACATGCACCATACCACACATACATGCACCATGCCACACATGCACCATGCCACACATGCACCATACCACACATACATGCACCATGCCACACATGCACCATGCCACACATGCACCATGCCACAAATGCACCATGCACGCACACACGCACCATGCACCCACGCACGCACCATGCCACACACACGCACCATGCACCCACGCACGCACCATGCCACACACACGCACCATGCACCCACACATGCACCACGCATCCACCATCAAGTTTAAAAGGTTTCGGGGTTTTGTGTTTTGGCTTTAAGGTGGTGCAAGTGGATTCATGAGGGGTGTTGCTGGGGAGCAGGAACAAGGAAGCTGTTGCATGACCCCCCACAACGAAGCATCTTGACTGTTTTCAGAAACGCAAACCACACACCCACTTCTTCCACTCCACCTCATGATCCACCTCACCTCGCCTCACCTCACCTCGCCTCACCTCACCTCGCCTCACCTCACCTCACCTCACCTCACCTCACCTCACCTCTCCCTGCACGAAGCCCCTGTTGCATTTTAGTCCCCTCCCTCCCAGTGCCCACCTTCGTCCCCCGGCGTGTGGTCACCCTGCCATCTCCATTTCTGTCCACCACCTGTGTCTAGAGTCGACCCAAAACACACCCCTCCCTCCCAATGCCCACCTTCCACCACCTGTGTGTCGTCGTGCAGGTCCTCTTTAAACAACAACCTGCCGTTCCCATCGCTGTTAGTGCTGCTTTTGGGAACTCCCAAAAGCATCACCAACAGAGCCCCCCCTCCCAGGGCCCACCTTCGTCCCCCGGCGAGTCATCATGCAGGTACTCTTTGAGCGACACCCTGCCATCCCCATCGCTGTCCACCACTTGCATCTCCCGCCGCGTGCGCCGCTCACTGCTGCGCTGCCCCTGCTGCACCTGGGGGCGCGCTCCCACGGGAGGGGGTGGGGCAGGTGCAAGACAGAATGGAGTGAGTGAGGCGGGCAGGAGAGGTGTTGGGGGAGACAGGACGGATGCAGGCAGGGCCAAAGAGGGGTGCACATGGCGACGCCACTGGGGTACCTGCCTGCCACACGGCGTACCTGCCACATGGCGTACCTGCCACATGGCGTACCTGCCACATGGCGTACCTGCCACATGGCGTACCTGCCACATGGCGTACCTGCCACATGGCGTACCTGCCACATGGCGTACCTGCCACATGGCGTACCTGCCACATGGCGTACCTGCCACATGGCGTACCTGCCACATGGCGTACCTGCCACATGGCGTACCTGCCACATGGCGTACCTGCCACATGGCGTACCTGCCACATGGCGTACCTGCCACATGGCGTACCTGCCACATGGCGTACCTGCCACATGGCGTACCTGCCACATGGCGTACCTGCCACATGGCGTACCTGCCACATGGCGAGTTCACTGAGAGACACGAGACCGTCCCTGTCATCGCTGTCAATGAGTGGGAACAGCACCCTCAGACGGTTCGTCACATTCACCTTTTGCTCCCCCGCCTCTGCCCCTCCATGCATGCACACAATCCGAAAGGGCACGGGCAGATTTCAAAGGCACGGGCAAGCAAGCGCACGGGCACGGACGCAGGAGTAGAAACAAGTAAACGGTTACAGTGGGACGGCACAGGTTATCATGGCACACATGCACCATGCACCATGGCGACTCACAACACTACACACATGTCCACACACTACACGCATGTCCACACACTACACGCATGTCCACACTCACTCACTGTGCTCGTGTGCGCCCTGCCTCACTGTGCGCGTGTGCGCCCTGCCCTGTCCACATGCCCACCTGGGTTGGGGTTGTCTTCTAGCCGCCTCAACTCCTCGTCCGCCGCTTCAATCTTCTCCACCTCCTCCACACCTTTCCGCCCGCCACCCGCGTCACCCTCTCCGCGCGCCTTGCCGCCGTGCGCCACGCGGACTTCCTCCCCGCGCCGGCGGAACTGCGCCTCCTCCCACTTGCGGTCGTCTTGCTGCGCCTCCATCTCCGCCACGAGCGGGTCGAACGTGATGTGCTCCAGCCGCGGGTTCGCCTCCGCCGTCGCCGCGTGCAGCCGCACCGTCTTCCGCCCGGGATTGCCCCGCCGAGACTCCAGTCGCCGGCGGTAGCTGGAGTGACGGCCATGGCGTTCGGGAGACGGGGCGCTGGAGGGTGTATGTGGACGGCGGGAGTGGTCCAGGCGCGTGCGGAGGGCGGAAAGGAAGGCGAGGAGCGCGACGGCTGCGAGCGCCAAGAGCAGCACGGAGTGCGGAGCCCAGCGGGCCATGACGGCGAGGGTAGCAAGGATAAAGGTTGCGGAAAGGCCCAGGTACGTATGCGGGGCAGCAATTAGGGCGGGTCCAACTTCGTTTACTGCTGGTTTGTCCGTAACTGCGCAATCAGGGTGGTCAAGATAGACTGAATCTGAAGGTGGTACTCATGACAGTTCATGTCCATGGCTTAGGGTCATTGAGAAGGGGAAGCGAGGGCGGAGGGATAGTCATTGCTACCCCCAGGAATGTGACGGGAATGGTGAGGGCTTACGCTCAGGTAAGCGACGGGAAAGGGTAGTATGGGCGACGGGATGCGGAAGAGAGGGCGACGCGAAATTGAAGTGAGGCGACGGGAAGTTGTAGCTAGGTCGGGCAGCGGTAAAGGGGTGTGCATTGACTTGGGGAGGAAATGCGAGGTTGACGTACAATGTCGTTATTTACTCTCGGACTATTATTCCGCATTAATCATTTTCCCCCCGCTGCACATTCGCGTTCCTCGCCTGCGTTTCCACTCGCACGAGCAAGGTATTCACTACATAATTTATGGTGGATGTTTGGTAAACGCACTATGAGTTATTCGCTTTTCCTGTCGCGCGGGTTCTGCTCATCTCCTCTGTAAGACGTGTTCGGGAAATTGTGGTGGGTGGATGTCCTTTTACATGTTGCACGTGCTTTGCTTACAGTGAAAACTTTTTACAAGAAAGCACCCATTATACAAAACTACCATTCAACAACTAAGCAATGTCTACCATACTATCTGGATCTAGGATGTCCTCATGCAGCTGTTTAACCTAGTCGATGCCCCATGGGCCGGAAATAGTGGTGACACGTAAATCAAAAGGGGGCTGTTCAGTTTGGCACCCCTTTCCCTAAGCCACCAGAAGATGTTTAACTACGGCATTACAGGGCGCTTCTGTACAAGGACGTACGGAATACCCAATCATTCTTTCCACAACTGAGAAGTCTACCCAGAGTCCACATGAGAACACCAGATTAGACCCCACTCATTCTGCACAGGTTGCATTGGCTTCGGAGGCGATTCAGCGCGGTAAAAACGGCTGTCACGCCATCTCTCCTGTCATAAGCAGCTTGCAATGCAAGGCGTTGCGGCGGTGAGTGACATCACATCACATGAGGGAGCAGGAGGAGTCGTCGCCCTCCACGGGGCGCATGGGCGTGGCGTGGCGGCAGTCGATGGCCTTGAGGCGCCTCACCACCTCACTCATGTCTGGCCGCTTGCCCGCCTCCCCATGCCAGCACCGCCTCATCAGCTCCGCCAGCTGTGGCGGGCAGCACGATGGGATGTCCGGCCGCAGGCCCTGACATGTGCAACAGGTGAGGTGACACATGGGTGCATGGTGGAGGGGGAGGGGCGGGGGAGTGCGAGAGAATGAGAATACCAATGAAGAGGAAACACGGGATGCTCTTGGGTAGAAGGGGCAAGCGATGAAGCAGGGGCACGGTGGTGAAGGATGAAGCATGTTGAATCCAATCAGCAAAGTTGGACATTGCTAAGAGCATTTTCTATGTCAAGCGCATCTCCGTATGTGAGATCCTGTGGTGAAATGCCTCGTTATGGGAGCAGTGGTGGGTGCAGTGGTGGGTGCAGTGATGGGAGCAGTGGTGGGTGCAGTGATGGGAGGGCACCTGGTTGACATTGGAGGCACCTGGTTGACAGTGGAGGCACCTGGTTGACAGTGGAGGCACCTGGTTGACAGTGGAGGCACCTGGTTGACAGTGGAGGCGATCTCGGTGGGGTCAAGGTCATGGTAGGGGAAGGGGTTGTCGCAGCAGTAGATCTCCCACAGCAGGATGCCGTAGCTGTACACGTCCGCCTTGTGGTCGTATGGGCGCTCCTTTAATACCTGCTGGGCACACCCGGTGCAGCAAGGGGGCACCAAGGTGCGCAGAAAGGGGAAGCACAAGGGTGGAGCCGCAGTAGATCTCCTCCTTGTGGTCGTAGGGGAGCTCCTCCTTGTGGTCGTAGGGGAGCTCCTCCTTGTGGTCGTAGGGGAGCTCCTCCTTGTGGTCGTAGGGGAGCTCCTCCTTGTGGTCGTAGGGGAGCTCCTCCTTGTGGTCATAGGGGAGCTCCTCCTTGTGGTCGTAGGGGAGCTCCTCCTTGTGGTCGTAGGGGAGCTCCTCCTTGTGGTCGTAGGGGAGCTCCTCCTTGTGGTCGTAGGGGAGCTCCTCCTTGTGGTCGTAGGGGAGCTCCTCCTTGTGGTCGTAGGGGAGCTCCTCCTTGTGGTCGTAGGGGAGCTCCTCCTTCAGCACGTGCAGTTGGAGGAAGGAGGAGCAGGGGGGAGAGGCAGCGAGGTGCAGCAGATCACGGCAACAAAGTTGGGGGAAGGGGAGAGGCAAGAATTGGACAGAACGAGGAGGGAAGAGGTAAGCATGCAGGGGTGGCATGCATCGAACCAGTGGCATACATGCCTCAGGCGCCCAGCATGCATGGCTCAGGCGCCAAGGTTACACGCGAGGATGCAGGGGCGGAGGAGCGCACCTCAGGAGCCATGTAGCCGTAGGTGCCGGTCTTGTGGTGCATGGTGCTGTTGTCTGACTTCACCCGTGATACCCCGAAGTCTGCTATCTTCACCACCCTGTGGTCGTGCATACATGCACATCACACACACATGCACACATTCCCGCATGCACACATTCCCGCATGCACACATTTCCGCATGCACACATGCACACACACATGCACACATGCACACACACATGCACGCAAAAGCATACATGAACACACATGCACATGCACACAGGCATACATGCACATGCACACATACACGCATGTGCACACAAGCTTGCATGCACATGCACATACACACGCACACATGCACACATTCGTACATGCATACATACATGCACACATGCACACATGCACACATGCGTACATGCATACATACATGCACACATGCACACATGTACGCTTGCACACATGCGCAGATGCATGAACACTCACGCAAGCGTACGGTTATGGATCAGGCCTATTAGCTCAGCTGGTTAGAGCGTCGTGCTAATAACGCGAAGGTCACAGGTTCGAGACCTGTATGGGCCAGCACTTTTGTCCAGTCCTTCCATAACACCTGGAACCCATTGCATTTACACAATTGAGCATGACTCTCTATTTCTTGCATGGAGTCCTACATTCGCAGTTTAGGGTTCATAATTGCTGGCTTGAGACGGTTCCATTAATGCCCGCAGTTTGACACCACGCACCCACACACACTGGCAGACTGGCTCAAGGCTCACATGCAGCAGGCAAGCATGGTGACATCCCACGGCCCTCACCCACCGGTGGTGCTTGTCCCACAGCATGTTTCAGGGCTTCACATCGCGATGCTCAAGCCTCATACGCATGCCACGCACGCTCACATCCCAATGCCCCCACCCACCGGTGGTGCGATTTCACATCGTGATGCACGATGCTCATCTCATACGCATGCCACGCATGCTGACATCCCGACGCCTCCACCCACCGGTGACTGCCAAAAAGCCTCCTATGCCAGTGCCCCCACCCACCGGTGGTGTTTGTCGAGCAGCATGTTGTCCGACTTCACGTCGCGATGCACGATGCCCCTCGAATGCAGATACTCCAACCTGTGCCGCCCGGCAGAGATTGCAGCGAGAGAGAGCAAGAGGTGTAAGGGCGTGGGAGGGGATAATCAGGGGCTGATGCAAATCAACGCAATGAAAGAAACAGTGCATGCAGCTATCCAGCTTACAACCCTACCATGCCATCATCACAGTCAGCATCCATCATGGAATTGCCAAGTATGATGCCCCATCCCTCACTCCCCCCCCTCCCCCCTCACCCATCACCACGCCTCACCCATCACCACGCCTCACCCATCACCACGCCTCACCCATCACCACGCCTCACCCATCACCACGCCTCACCCATCACCACGCCTCACCCATCACCACGCCTCACCCATCACCACGCCTCACCCATCACCACGCCTCACCCATCACCACGCCTCACCGTCACCACGCCTCACCCATCACCACGCCTCACCCATCACCACGCCTCACCCATCACCACGCCTCACCGTCACCACGCCTCACCCATCACCACGCCTCACCCATCACCACGCCTCACCCATCACCACGCCTCACCCATCACCACGCCTCACCCATCACCACACCACTCACCCATCACCACGCCTCACCCATCACCACGCCTCACCATCACCACGCCTCACCCATCACCACGCCTCACCCATCACCACGCCTCACCCATCACCACGCCTCACCGTCACCACGCCTCACCCATCACCACGCCTCACCCATCACCACGCCTCACCATCACCACGCCTCACCATCACCACGCCTCACCCATCACCACGCCTCACCCATCACCACGCCTCACCGTCACCACGCCTCACCCATCACCACGCCTCACCCATCACCACGCCTCACCCATCACCACGCCTCACCCATCACCACGCCTCACCCATCACCACGCCTCACCCATCACCACGCCTCACCATCACCACGCCTCACCATCACCACGCCTCACCATCACCACGCCTCACCATCACCACGCCTCACCCATCACCACGCCTCACCCATCACCACGCCTCACCCATCACCACGCCTCACCCATCACCACGCCTCACCATCACCACGCCTCACCCATCACCACGCCTCACCCATCACCACGCCTCACCCATCACCACGCCTCACCATCACCACGCCTCACCCATCACCACGCCTCACCATCACCACGCCTCACCCATCACCACGCCTCACCCATCACCACGCCTCACCATCACCACGCCTCACCCATCACCACGCCTCACCCATCACCACGCCTCACCATCACCACGCCTCACCCATCACCACGCCTCACCCATCACCACCCCTCAACCATCACCACGCCTCACCCATCACCACGCCTCACCCCTCACCACGCCTCACCCCTCAGCGATGTCCAGTGCGAGGTGCACGACACGGTGCACGGAGAGCTTCTTGTGGTAGTGCTTCATGAGCAGCTGCTTCAGTGTGCCGCCCGCCAGGAACTCCAACACCACGCAGCACACGTGGCTGCCCACGCGCAGCACGCCCCGGTGATCCTCCACCGTGGACGGGAAGGTGTACGAGTCGGGCCCGCCCAGCACTGCTCCCACGAACTGCACCGAGGCACACCACATGCATGCACGGGTGGGGGTACACGTGGGGGGCACGGGTGGGGGTACAGGTGGGGGGCACGGGTGGGAGCAGTGGGTGGGGGGCAGGGGTGGGAGCAGGGGTGGGAGCGATGAATATCCCACAAGCGAGCACCACACGTGGCTTCCCATGCGCAGCACGCCCCGGTGGTCCTCCACCATGGACGGGAAGGTGTACGAGCTTTGGTCCGCCGAGCAATGCCCCCACAAACTAAACGCGCCACCCCACTCCGCATGCACACGTGGTGGGGCAGCGGTGGGCTGCAGTGTGGGTGGCAGTGTGGGTGGCAGGTGTGGTGGGCGGTAGGGTGGGGGGTGAGGGATGGCACTGATGAAGGTGGCGATACAACACACCACTACCACAACACAATGCACGCAGCACAAGTGAGCACAACCATGCAATGCCATGCGGTTCCCTTCCCTTTCGAGAATTCTCCAAAGCGCCTCTGAGAAGATTCAGAAGCGGTTCAATGTGTTGCGAACAGTACACACATGGACGTTGCTGGGTGTGGTTCACAGCACATTGCCGCTGTTACTCACCTGGCAGATGTTCGTCACCTGGCAGATGTTGGTCACCTGGCAGATGTTCGTCACCTGGCAGATGTTCGTCACCTGGCAGATGTTCTTATGCTGCAGTGTGCTCCAAACGAGCACCTCCTGGGCGAACACGTCTCGCAGGAAGGTGAGCTTGGCGCGCGATGCCTTGTCCACCTCGCCCCAATCCATCAGCTTCACTGCACATGCCATGGCACCACCATGCGCACACGTACATGGGGTCATGCATGTTCACATGCATGAATGCATGAAGAAACACCGTTGATTGTGAAGATGCGGGTTGCGTACCAGCTGTGAAGCACACACCTGCAACGCACCTGCCACCTGTTTCCCACGGTACTCCCCACGGTGCACGGAGCCATACGTGCCGCGGGCAAGGAAGCTCTTGATGACCAGCTGCTGCGGGTCGATGCGCCACTGCTGCCACTCCTCCTCCTCCTCCAAACACCCCTCCAGCCACTCCGCTGCGCCCATGTTGCTGTTCGTGCTCACGTCGCGCCCCATGCCCCCCTCCCCGCCCCCCCACTCCTCCGCCTGAAGCTGCTGCAACCGCCCGCCCGCGCGTAGGGGGGAGAGCGGGGCATGCAGGGGGTGGTGCAGGGGCGCGTGCAGGGGCGCGTGCAGGGGGTGGTGCAGTGGCGCGTGCAGGGGCGCGTGCAGGGGGATGGAATCCGTGAAGGCGTGATGAGGCGCGTGGCCGTGCGGTGGGGAGAGTATGCCCGCCGCAGCATTCCCCCCGACTGCCTGCCCCTCACCCGGCGCGCCCGCGACTTGCTGCGCGCGGTGGTGGCGCTCCACGGAGCGCGCCACCTCGCGCCCCACGTCCAGGTAACCCACCACGCGCCGCTGCTGCTCCGCGCGCCGCACCAGCTCCCGCAACCTGCCCCGCCCGCCGCCCTGCTGCCTCCCCGCCACCCCCTCTCTCTCCTCCGCCTTTCCCTCCCCTCCTTCCGCCTCCCCGTTCCCCCCCTGTCCCCCTGCATTCTGCTCTTTGCCGCTGCTCTCGCTCTTCTTCTCCTCCTTTCCGCTTCCCTCCGCCTCCCCTCTCCCCGTCGCCTCCCCCTCGTCCCTCGCCGGCCTCCCCACACCTTCCGCCGCGCCATCAGCGCCAGCGCTTCCCGCTTCTTCCCCCGCCACCTCGCCATTCCTGCGGGCGCCTTGCGCGGCGCCCTGCATCCCCTCATTCCCCTCCGTCCCTCCGCCCCCCGCCATCCCTCCCGCCAGGTTTCCGTCCGCTACAGCGGATCCCGTCTCCGCCGTCTGCGCTTGCTCGTCGCGCGCACCGCGAGCCGCCTCCACTGCGCCGCCGGCGCAACCTCCGCCGGCGCCATCTCCGCGTGTCGCTGTAGAGGCGTCCGAACCCGCGGCGCTGTTTGCCGTATCGACAGCGCTGACACCACTATCGGAAGTTTCTCTGCTCGAATCCGCGGGAGGCGGAGAGCAATTTCCGCCACCGCCGCTGCCGTCAGGCAGCGGCTCGGACGGGCGCGTCTCGCCGCCTTTCACTCCTCCAAGTTCTAAGGAGGGGTCATCGACGGCACCTAATGCTGCGTTGAGCATCGCGTGCGTGTGACCGTCCGATATGACGCGTTGGAAGCTGCGCACATGCGGTGCTTATAGTAGCAGTATCGCTGAAAAACACTTCTCTCGCCCTCCTGCCAAACAAGATTCGTTTTCTTGAACCAGAGCCAGCAATCCTGTGCGGCATGCAACCTAAATGGGGGCAACATGTCTTCTTGACTTGACTGACAGCCAAGTCCAGATTTTTGTGCTCGAATCCACCTATGAGCACTTGCGACTCGCTTTGATGACAGCAATTTCCACGTATCGGAAAGTAGGTACACACAAGAGACTTATCAGCTTATCTGAACCAGTCAATGAAACATCCACACTTCGTTATGCATTGTAATATAAGCTGTATAAACATATCAAAACAAACTCAAATAGCACTTTTTTGTAGACCTCTGGTCGATGTTGTTGGGGCTTGTACTTGAGTGGTGGGGTTCCCTTGCGTTGAGGCGATTTGACTGCTCGAGGGTCGAAGCTGCCGCTGCGTTGGTGTTGACTGCTGCCGGTTTGGGCAGTGTGTGCGGGGGTGACCTGATGTCTTGCAGAGATGGCAGAACGGAGGTACGAATTTCGGTTGAGGCCGGTTGTTGTTGTTGTAGCGCCGCTGAGTGTGGAAGGCAAACTCAGGTACTAACGTCTTTCTTTTGTGCCGTTCTTCTTGCAGGTCCATGTCTTGCTGCTCGGCGTGGATCTCGGCGCAGAGTGCTGCTTCGGAGATTTTCCCGTGGGCTCGGAGTATGGCGCGAGTGGAGCGCCACTGAGGACCAAGACCGCCAATGACGACTGTGACGAAGGCGTCTTCTGATATCGACCCTCCGCATCGAAGGAGTTTGTCGCGCAACTCGCGACAGCGACTGATATACGCCATTCACTTTTCGCCCGGTTTCATTTTTACTCTTGTCAATTGCGCCATTAATCGACTTTGATTGACGCTGTCCGTTGCTTGATACAGGTTCTTCAGGTGGTTGTACGCGAGCTCGGCGGAGTTGCCGTATCCCCGGTAAGACCGAATGTTCTGCTGCTGACTCGGAGTGATGTTTCTCAGCAGGATTGTGTATGCCATCATTGACTGATAAGTGTACTGCTGCTTGTCGTACTGCGTGCCGTTTATTGGGTATGGCAGGGACCCGTCGAAGAAGCCAAGAATTTGCACGCCCTCCATCATTAGCTCGAACTCAAACGACCAGGTAAAAAAGTCTTTTCCATCGAACGGTCTTGACGTTTGCAGCTTCAAAACGTGCGCGAACTGTGACTGAGCTTGAAGTGCGTCTAAGTTTTTCTCTTGTCCAGCTGAAGGCTGCTGATACGGCATGAAGCTGATGGAGCCGCGCTGGGGCTCAAATGGAGCAAAGGTTGGCTGTTGTTGCTGATTTCCGCGCGCGTACGATGAGCCGTCGAGACTCATGGGTGTCACGTCGTTGTTGTTGTTGCTGTTGTTTGACTGTGCAGGTGTTGATTGCTGGTGTTGCTCGTAGAAGGACATGAAGGAGAAGAATTTCTCCATCATGCTTGGGTCGAAGCCTGCGGGTTGGTTCGCAGGAGTCTTGGTGGACCTTGCTGTTGGTCTCGTTGCCGTACCCTCCTCTATTTGTAGACCAGAGGCAGGAGGTGGAGTAGGTGTGGTGCCGTGAGAGCCATTGGAGGAGCTTCTCTCCTTCTGAGTAGCCATGCCTTCTGATGTTGTAGGTTTCTTAATAGTGGAGTTTGTCCTGACCGCTCTCATACCATGTTGGGCTGAGTGAGCCCTTAGGATCTTTTACAAGACTAAGCTCGTAGTAGGAATGATGTAATAGCGGAAGCGTTTAATGAAGATTGTTGAACCACCTTGCGCTGGTATGTGAGGGCAAAGTAGATTGATTAAAGCAAGGAGATACAAGGCCTTTTATAAGGATAAAGAGAATACAATGAGTCATAACTAATAACCGTTTTGCTGTTGCTGTTGCGGTTCGATATAGTGACGACTCGGGCAGCTGTTCAATAACGAATCAGCTGTTTGTCCTTGCTGTCGCACTGTACTTGTCGAGTCAAAGGTCGCGTGACCTTTGACCTTCGCGTAACCTCCAGCGGTTACCATTTCTTGTCAACCTCCGATGGTTGACTCGCCGTTGCTGCGCTGTTGCTTGCTCCGTTTGTGTTTACTGTTTCGACACGACAGAGGCGCTTAAATCATTATTTCCAACACTCCCCTTCGCTTCTGGAGTGTCGCTGCTGGTGACGTGGCTCTGTCCAGTCAGCAGCATGCAGTACTCAAACTTCTGCTTTCCGAGCTTCTTGGTCAAGTAATCGGCTGCCATCTCGGACGTGGGGCAGTATGACAGCTCGAGTCTCCCCTTCTCGATCTCGTCCTTCACGAAGAAATATCGCAAGGCGATGTGTTTCGTTCGGTTCACGAATCCGCTCTTGTTTGCTATGCGGATCGCCGACTGGTTGTCGTAGAATAGGGAGAAGTTGGGTAACTGAGCCAACTTTGCTTCCTCCAGTAATTCGCGAAGGTACAATCCTTCCTTGGTGGCTGAGCAGAGTGCAATATATTCTGCTTCAGCTGAAGAAAGGGCGATTAGTTCTTGCTTACTCGACTGCCAGGAGATAGGACCGATAGGCTCGAAGCGGTAGATGTAGCCTGTGCGCGAGCGCCTGTTGTCAGAATCTCCGGCGTGGTCGGCGTCGACGTAGCCGATTAACTTAGGCGTTGTAGTTCCGTTCTTGTAGTAGGTCAGGCCGATTGTCGGGGTGCTGACGAGGTAGTGGAGTGCGCGGTCATGCTCTGCCATGTGTTCTGCTTCGGGTTTCTTGAGGTAGGTGGCGAGTTGACTTGCGGAGTATGAGAGGTAGATCCGGACGGCAAGTGACAGCTGCGAAGAGGAGGCAGCCCAGCTTTCTCTGGTAGTCGCGTATGCCGGCGGGCTTTAGCGGAGCAGATCCTTCCTTGTGATTTTCCTCCCGTGTAGCGATACGGTGTGGAGATGACAGTCGGCGTAAGTGCGAAGCGTTTAGCGATGGTTTCGGCGTATTTCGCAGCGCTAAGGTAAATCGCGTTCTCTTCTTCCTGGATGTTGAGGCCGAGGTATTGCGTGACGGTGGACGAAACCGTGAGCGTAAGGTCCTTCTGTAGCTCTCCTTTGAACCAGGTGGTGACGTCGTCGGTCGAACCGATGTAGAGTAGATCATCTATGTAGACGATCAACAGTATGTAGTCGGCGCCCTTTGTGAGCCGGTACATGCCTTGGTCGTGAGGTAGCTGACGGAATCCGATGCGATTGAGTCGAGCGAGCAGGTACTGCTGCCACAGTCTTGGGGCCTATTTGATGCCGTACAATGACTTCAGTAGCTGAGAGATGTGATTGGGTTCTCCGTTGGACCCATGTGGTAGTTCGTCGAAGATCTCTGCGTCGACAGGTGCGTAGAGGAATGCGTTGGCGACGTCAATTTGCCGCAGCTTCTTCTTCTTCATGGCGGCGATCGCGAGGAGAATTCGCAGTGAGGTGTGTCGGCTGACTGGGGCGAATGTCTCAGTGAAGTCGCGTCCGTGCTCTTGGTCGAAGCCGCGTACGACCCAGCGCGCCTTAAACATGTTGATGGTGCATTCTGCCTTAGTTTTCACACGGAAGACCCATTTCCCGGTGGAAAATTGTTTGTTTTGTGCCACGCTGATAGGAACGACCTTCCAGGTGTTGCGTTCCTCCAGTGCTTTCAGCTCCCTCTCCATTGCTTCGTGCCATTTTTCCCTATGCTCCCCCCCCAGAGCCTGCTGAACTGTGGCAGGCTCCTTAGGAATCGCCGTGCCGTGAACCGCGGTGACGAGGCCGAGGATCTGGAGGCCGCTCTGTGTGTAGCGGGGGAGTGTTGTATCCTCGGGATAGACTGCTTCATCTCCCGCTTCTGGATCGGGTAAGAAGTTTGGCCCTATGCGTTCTGCTTCGTCGGTGTTGACCCTTGCAGGTGTAACGTAACCAGTGTCGGCGAAATCGTAGAAGACTTCGGCGTTGATGCTGTCGCGAGGGTTTTCGTCGTCCATGGGAACATCGACCGAACAGTAAGGTAGAGGTCCGGCTGCTTCCGAGGCTCCGTCCACGTTCTGCTCGTCCAGGTCAGCTTTGTCTGCTGCTGAGGCGAAGGCTCGGTCACCACGGAAACCGCCTGTGGGGTCCCGGTTTTCTTCCAGGTTGGCAAGGTACGTCGGGAGTGTGAGTCGTTCGTAGAAAATGACATCACGTGCTGCTACTGTTTCTTTTGAGTGGATGTCGAAAATCTTCCACGCGTTGTAATTCTTTTCGATGCCCAGGTGTAACCCCCACTGAGCGCGTAGGGAGAATCGGCCAACTCATGCAGTTGGGGGTCGGTACTGTACCATGCAGCCGAAAACCCGTAATATTTTTGTGCTACCCAATTTTCCTGTCCACAGCAGGTGCGGTGATGCGTTGTTCGGAGTGACAACGAAGAGAGCAGGTTGTGCAGCATGACAGAGTGGTCCATCGCCTCAGGCCACTGGTGGGTGGGTAGCCGCATGCCACGTAGCAGTTTGCGCATGGTGTTCTGTAGGGTCCTGTTCATTCTTTCTGCTACGCCTTGCTGTTGATGGGCGTAGGGAAGGGAGATGAGCCTTTTGATGCCTCGTTCTGCCAGGTACTGCTTGAATCGCTGTGACGGATATTCTCCTCCCCCGTCTGTTTGAAAACTTTTCAGTTTTACTCCTGACTCTCGTTCTCCCGCTGGGAGCCAGGCGACGAAGGCTTCGAAGGCCATGTCTCGGCTAGGAAGGTTGAAGTGCCAGACGTAGCGTGTGGCGGCGTCTATGAACGTGATGACGTAGCTGTATGTTCCTTGTCCGGGTTCACGGTTGTACAGGATGTCGCTGCACACCTCCTCCAGTGGTGCGTACGCTGGTGCGCTCGGGTTGTGGTGAGAGACGAATGGTTGATGAGGTAAGTCGGCTTCAGGACAGGTGAAGCATGTTCCGCGGGCTCGTCGGAGTTCACTTCCATCGGTTAGGAGTAGTAAGTCTTTGTCGAGCACGCCTGCTCTTATCGTATTATTTAATACTGTGTTGCTTGGGTGTCCCATCCTTGCGTGCCAGGTGCCTTCGTCAGCGCGATGTCCTGGTGATCGACGAAACAGGTTGGAGTTGGAATAGAAGCTGGCGGTGAGGTTGGCACTTCGATGAACTTCTCGTTGAGTCGGATTCAGCTGCTGCGCGGGGGTTGGTGGTGTGTCGCCGATGAAGATCGGTGCCGTTGAAGGGCCAGCAGTTGGTGTTGATGTTGTCGCTATGGTTGTTGTTGTCTCTGCTGCTACCGTCGTTGTCTCTGCGCTGCTGCCGTTGTTGTCTCTGCTGCTGCCGTTGTTGAATCGTTGCTAATGCTCTCGTTCGTTCTGCTTCAGGTATCGTGTGGGAATGCCAGAAGCCGTTCGGACTGAGGTTGGGATCAAGATCCGGCAGATGTGCTCAGGGAGCAAAGTTGATGATTCCGTCGCTGTCGGCGGTGCCGAGATCTGGAACGAAGTCGAGGACGAAGACGTTGTTCTTCAATACTGCCTTCCCGATGTAAAGTCCGCCCTTCCCGTGGTACAGTTTGAATTCTTGAGTGGAGCTGTCTGCCTCGAGGTGGATCCCTTTCGCCATCAGTTGGCTGACGCTTAGTAAGTTGTATCCGAGTCCTTCTGCTATTAAGACCGTTGTCATCTGTAGTATCACGTTTGTCTCTCGTGACTGAAGTTGTACCACGCCTTGTCGTCGTGTGCGCAGGTTCTGGTTGTTGACAACGGTGATGACAACTTCGCGTTGAAGTTGATATTCCCGTTGAACGAAACGACCTGAAGAGCACATATGTTGTCCGCAGCAACTATCCAAGAACCAAGTGTCCTTCTTAAAAGGTTCACTTTGGGCGTTGGCTGTGTACGTCGCGTTCGGTTGAAGTGACTCGCGGCGAGGCGTACTATTGTCGAGTTGTTCTTCCGGTGAGTAATGAGGTGGTGACTCGGTGGTGCAGGAGTCCGTTAATTTGGCCATGCAACTGACGATGTTTCTTGTTCCTTGCGCAGGTTGTCCCGTCGATGTTGTTGGGGCTTGTACTTGAGTGGTGGGGTTCCCTTGCGTTGAGGCGATTTGACTGCTCGAGAGTCGAAGCTGCCGCTGCGTTGGTGTTGACTGCTGCCGGTTTGGGCAGTGTGTGCGGGGGTGACCTGATGTCTTGCAGAGATGGCAGAACGGAGGTACGAATTTCGGTTGAGGCCGGTTGTTGTTGTTGTAACGCCGCTGAGTGTGGAAGGCAAACTCAGGTACTAACGTCTTTCTTTTGTGCCGTTCTTCTTGCAGGTCCATGTCTTGCTGCTCGGCGTGGATCTCGGCGCAGAGTGCTGCTTCGGAGATTTTCCCGTGGGCTCGGAGTATGGCGCGAGTGGAGCGCCACTGAGGACCAAGACCGCCAATGACGACTGTGACGAAGGCGTCTTCTGATATCGACCCTCCGCATCAAAGGAGTTTATCGCGCAACTCGCGACAGCGACTAATCTACGCCATTCCCTTTTCGCCCGGTTTCATTTCCACTGTTGTCAATTGCGCCATTAACCGACTTTGATTGACGCTGTCCGTTGCTTGATACAGGTTCTTCAGGTGGTTGTACGCGAGCTCGGCGGAGTTGCCGTATCCTTGGTAAGACCGAATGTTCTGCTGCTGACTCGGAGTGATGTTTCTCAGCAGGATTGTGTATGCCATCATTGACTGATAAGTGTACTGCTGCTTGTCGTACTGCGTGCCGTTTATTGGGTATGGCAGGGTCCCGTCGAAGAAGTCAAGAATTTGCGCGCCCTCCATCATTAGCTCGAACTCAAACGACCAGGTAAAAAAGTCTTTTCCGTCGAACGGTCTTGACGTTTGCAGCTTCAAAACGTGCGCGAACTGTGACTGAGCTTGAAGTGCGTCTAAGTTTTTCTCTTGTCCAGGTGAAGGCTGCTGATACGGCATGAAGCTGAGAAAGCTGCGCTGGGGCTCATATGGAGCAAAGGTAGGCTGCTGTTGCCAATTTCTGCGCGCGTACGATGAGCCGTCGAGACTCATGGGTGTCACGTCGTTGTTGTTGTTGTTTGACTGCGCAGGTGCTGATTGCTGGTGTTGCTCGTAGAAGGACATGAAGGAGAAGAATTTCTCCATCATGCTTGGGTCGAAGCCTGCGGGTTGGTTCGCAGGAGTCTCGGTGGACCTTGCTGTTGGTCTCGTTGCCGTACCCTCCTCTATTTGTAGACCAGAGGCAGGAGGTGGAGTAGGTGTGGTGCCGGGAGAGCCATTGGTGGAGCTTCTCTCCTTCTGAGTAGCCATGCCTTCTGATGTTGTAGGTGTCTTGATAGTGGAGTTTGTCCTGACCGCTCTCATACCATGTTGGGCTGAGTGAGCCCTTAGGATCTTTTACAGGACTAAGCTCTTAGTAGGAATGATGTAATAGCGGAAGCGTTTAATGAAGATTGTTGAACCACCTTGCGCTGGTATGTGAGGGCAAAGTAGATTGATTAAAGCAAGGAGATACTAGCAAGGCCTTTTATAAGGATAAAGAGAATACAATGAGTCATAACTAATAACCGTTTTGCTGTTGCTGTTGCGGTTCGATATAGTGACGACTCGGGCAGCTGTTCAATAACGAATCAGCTGTTTGTCCTTGCTGTCGCACTGTACTTGTCGAGTCAAAGGTCGCGTGACCTTTGACCTTCGCGTAACCTCCAGCGGTTACCATTTCTTGTCAACCTCCGATGGTTGACTCGCCGTTGCTGCGCTGTTGCTTGCTCCGTTTGTGTTTACTGTTTCGACACGGCAGGGGCGCTTAAATCATTGTTTCCAACACCCCATTGTCAAAGTGGGGTATAATCAGCACAGCAAGCAGGCAGAGCAGTAGGTTCACAAATACAAGCAAAGCTAGAGGCTATCACAGAGGGCAAGTGAGGAGGAGGAGAAACTGCGGGGGTGAGAAGATGGGAGGCGACGGCTGAAGCTGCAGACACACGGGCAATAGGAGTGCGCAGTACTGTCACTTCCAGGCTATACCCGGACTACTCAGGCGACAGACACAGCTGGCTCTCTGTGCTCCCAGGAGTGCTCACACTGTAGCTACCAGGCTATACCCGGACTACTCAGGCCACAGACGCAGCTGGCTCTCTGGACTACCAGGAGTGCTCACACTGTGGCTACCAGGCGCAGAGCCCCGGACTACTCAGGCCACAGACGCAGCTGGCTCTCTGGACTACAGGCGCTGCGGACGACAAGACGGCTGCCTCCACTCAACTTCCTCCAGCTGTCCCACACCCCTTTCACACACTCCCTGTTGAACCTCTAGCACCGCTCACACGCCACCCCCCTCGTACCACTCCGACGGCTCCAACACATCCACCCCCCTCAGCGGTAGCTGCAGCAGTGGGAGACGGAGGAGGAGGAGGAGCAGGGGACGGCTCACACACACGGCACCCCCATACTCTCCACCCCCATACTCTCCACCCCCAAACCCTAACACAGGAACGCGGGCAGCAGCGGGGGTGGGGCGCGGTCAGAAGCTCGGGGGACGGCTTGAGGCACTGGGGCGAACTGTACGGGTCGCGCACGGGCCTGGTGCAGGCCGGACGAACCGCGCGCGGGCTGCCCGGGCCGCGCGCGGGCCTGGCGCAGCCCGTACGGGCCGCGCGCAGGCCTGGCGCAGGTGGCGCGGGCCGCGTCGGGCGACGGGGGAGCACGCGCGGGTCTCCGGGGGCGCCTCGACGGGCGACGGGGGGCGACGCGCGGGTCGACGGGTCAGGAAACCGCCGCGCGCCCCTAGCACGCGGCAGGAAGAAAAAACGCCGCGCGCCCTGAGCGCACGGCACGCAGCAAACATCGCGTGTTGGGCTGAGAAAAGCCCTTAGAGGATCTTTGCAGGGGTGAACTCTGGGTAGGAACGATGTAATAGCGGAAGCGTTTAATGATGAGATTGTGAACCACCTTGCGCTAGTGTGTGAGGGCAAAGTAAGTTGATTAAAGCAAAGAGATACAAGATTATATAAGAGTACAAGGAATATGAAAGGATACAGCTATAACTGTTTTATTGTTGCTGTTGCGGTTCGATACAGTGACGACTCGGGCAACTACTCTGTAACGAGTCAGTTGCGTGTCCTTGCTGTTGCACTGTACTAGTCAAGTCAAAGGTCACTGACCTTTGACTTTCACGTAACCTCCAGCGGTTACTTCAACCTCCGAGGGTTGACTCGCTGGTGCTTCGATATGCTTTGCTTCGCTTGTGACTTGGTGTTTCGCCACGACAGAAGCGCTTTAAATCAATTGTTTCCAACACTCCCCTTCGCTTCTGGAGTGTCACCGTTGATGACGTGGTCTTGTCCAGTCAGCATCATGCAGTACTCGAATTTCTGCCTTCCGAGCTTTTTGGTCAAGTAGTCAGCTGCCATCTCAGACGTGGGGCAGTATGACAGCTCGAGTCTCCCCTTCTCGATCTCGTCCTTCACGAAGAAGTATCGCAGGGCGATGTGCTTCGTTCTGTTCGCGAAGCCATTCTTGTTGGCTATGCGAATTGCCGATTGATTGTCGCAGAACAGGGTGAAGCTGGGTAACTGAGCCAATTTTGCTTCTTCCAGTAGTTCGCGAAGGTAGAGTCCTTCCTTGGTGGCTGAGCAGAGTGCGATGTATTCTGCTTCGGCTGAGGAGAGAGCAATTAGTTCCTGCTTGCTCGACTGCCAGGAGATAGGACCGATAGGCTCGAAGCGGTAGATGTAGCCGGTGCGCGAGCGTCTGTTGTCGGAGTCGCCGGCGTGATCGGCGTCGACGTAGCCGATTAGCTTAGGAGTCGTGGTTCCGTTCTTGTGGTAGGTTAGGCCGACGGTTGGGGTACTGACGAGGTAGTGAAGAGCGCGGTTGAGTTCTGCCATGTGATTTGCTTCGGGCTTCTTGAGGTAGGTGGCGAGCTGGCTTGCGGAGTATGATAGATCCGGACGGCAGGTGACAGCTGCGAAGAGGAGGCATCCCAGCTTCCTCTGGTAGTCGCGTATGCCGGCGGGCTTGAGCAAAGTAGAGCCTTCCTTGTTGTTTCCTGCCGTGTAGCGGTATGGCGTGGAGATGGTGGTCGGCGTGAGTGCGAAGCGTTTGGCGATGGTGTCGGCGTATTTTGCGGCGCTGAGGTAGATCGCGTTCTCTTCTTCCTGAATGTTGAGGCCGAGGTATTGCGTGACGGTGGACGAGACTGTGAGCGTGAGATCCTTCTGTAGCTCCCCTTCGAACCAGGTAGTGATGCTGTCGGTCGACCCGATGTAGAGCAAATCGTCTACGTGGACGATTAGTAGGATGTAGTCGGTGCCTTTTGTAAGCCGGTACATACCCTGGTCGTGAGGTAGCTGGCGGAATCCTATGCGGATGAGTCTTGCGTGCAGGTACTGTTGCCGCAGCCTAGGAGCTTGTTTGATGTCGTAGAGCGACTTCAGCAGCTGACAAACTTGGTTAGGCTCTCCGTTGGAGCCATGTGGCAGTTCGACGAAGATTTCTGCGTCGACCGGTGCGTAAAGAAATGCGTTGGCGACATCAATTTGTCGTAGCTTTTTCTTCTTCATGGCGGCGATCGCGAGGAGAATTCGCAGCGAGGTATGTCGGCTGACCGGCGCAAATGTTTCGGTGAAGTCGCGTCCGTGTTCTTGGTCGAAGCCGCGTATGACCCGGCGTGCTTTAAACTTGTCGATGGTGCCATTTGCCTTTGTCTTCACACGGAAAACCCATTTCCCGGTGAGTATTGTCTTGTTTTGTGCCACGCTGATGGGAACGACTTTCCAGGTGTTGCGTTCCTCCAGTGCTTTCAGCTCTCTGTCCATGGCTTCGCGCCATTTCTCCCTATGCTCCCCCCCCAGAGCCTGCTGAATCGTTGCAGGCTCTTTAGGAACCTCCGCGCCGTGGACCGCGGTGATGAGGCCGAGTATCTGGAGGCCACTCTGTCTGTAGCGAGGGAGTGTTGTGTCCGCGGGATAAGCTGCTTCGTCACCTGCTTCTGGGTCAGGTATGAAGTTGGGCCCTATGCGTTCTGCTTCGTTGGTGTTGACTCGTGCAGGTGTAACGTAACCGTTGTCGGCGAAGTGGTAAAACACTTCGGCATTGGTGCTGTCGCGAGGATTTTCGTCATCCAGTGGGACATCAACGGAACAGTAAGGGAGAGGTCCAGCTTCCTCCGAGGCTTCATCCACGTTCTGCTCGTCCCAGTCAGCTTCGTCTGCTGCCGAGGCGAAGGCTCGGTCACCACGGAAGCCACCTGTGAGATCCCGATCTTCTTCCAGGTTGGCAAGGTACGTCGGAAGGGTGAGTCGTTCGTAGAAAATGACATCACGTGCTGCTACTGTTTCCTTGGTGTGGATGTCGAAAATCTTCCACGCGTTGTAATTTCTTTCGATGCCCAGGTGTAGCCCCCACTGTGCGCGTTGGGAGAATCGGCCGGCTCGTGCAGATGGGGGTCGGTACTGTACCATGCAGCCGAAAACTCTTAGCATTTTTGTGCTACCCTGTTTTCCTGTCCACAGCAGGTGCGGTGATGCGTTGTTCGGGAGTGATGATGACGAGAGCAAGTTGTGCAGCATGACAGCGTGGTCCATTGCTTCGGGCCACTGGTGGTTGGGTAGCCGCATGCCACGTAGTAGCTTGCGCATGGTGTTCTGAAGAGTTCTGTTCATCCTTTCTGCTACGCCTTGCTGTTGGTGAGCGTAGGGAAGTGAGAGGAGCCTCTTGATCCCTCTTTCTGTCAAGTACTGCTTGAATCGCTGTGACTGATATTCTCCTCCCCCGTCTGTTTGAAAACTTTTCAGTTTTACCCCTGACTCTCGTTCTGCCACTGGGAGCCAGGCGACGAAGGCTTCGAAGGCCATGTCTCGGCTAGGAAGGTTGAAGTGCCAGACGTAGCGTGTGGCGGCGTCTATGAACGTGATGACGTAGCTGTATGTTCCTTGTCCGGGTTCACGGTTGTACAGGATGTCGCTGTACACCTTCTCCAGTGGTGCGTACGCTGGTGCGCTCGGGTTGTGGTGAGATACGAACGGTTGATGCGGTAAGTCGGCTTCAGGGCAGGTAAAGCACGTCCCGCGAGCTCGTCAAAGTTCGCTTCCGTCGGTTAGGAGCAGTGAGTCTTTATCGAGCACGCCTGCTCTGATTGTGTTGTTTAACACCGTGTTGCTTGGATGTCCCATTCGTGCGTGCCAGATGTCTTCGCTGGCGCGATGTCCGGGTGAGCGCCGATACATGTCGGAGTTGGAGTAGAAGCCGGTGGTGAAGTTGGCGCTTCGGTGGACTTCTCGTTGAGTTGGAGCTAGCTGCTGCGCGGGTGTTGGTGGCGTATCGTTGATAAGGATTGGTGTTGTTGAAGGACCAACGATTGGCGTCGTTGTTGTTTCTTTTGCCGGTGTTGTTCCTGCTGTTGCTGTTGTTGTCTCTGCTGCTGCCGATGTTGTCTCTGCTGCTGCCGATGTTGTCTCTGCTGCTGCCGATGTTGTCTCTGCTGCTGCCGGTGTTGTCTCTGCTGCTGCTGATTGTTGAATTGTTGCTAACGCTCTTGTTCGTTCTGCCTCAGGTATCGTGTGAGAGTGCCAGAAACCACCGGGGCTGAAGTCTGGGTCAAGATCTGGAGGGTGTGTCCAAGGAGCAAAGCTGACGATGCCGTCGCTGTCGGCGGTGCCAAGATCTGGGACGAAGTCGAGGACGAAGACGTTGTTCTTCAATACTGCCTTCCCGATGTAAAGTCCGCCCTTCCCGTGGTACAGTTTGAATTCTTGAGTGGAGCTGTCTGCCTCGAGGTGGATCCCTTTCGCCATTAATTGACTGACGCTTAGTAAGTTGTAGCCGAGTCCTTCTGCTATTAAGACCTTCGTCATTTGCAGTATGACGTTTGTCTCCCGTGACTGAAGTTGAACCACGCCTTGTCGTCGTGTGCGCAGGTTTTGGTTGTTGGCGACGGTGATGACTACTTCGCGTTGGAGTTGGTACTCTCGCTGCACGAAGCGTCCTGAAGAGCACATATGCTGCCCGCAGCAACTGTCCAAGAACCAAGTGTCCTTTCCGGACGGCTCACTTTGGGCGATAGCTGCATACGTTGGGTTTGGTTGAAGTGACTCGCGGCGGGGCGTGCTGTTGTCGAGTTGTTCTTCCGGTGAGTAGTGTGGTGGTGAATCGCTGATGCAGGAGTCGGTCAATCTTGTCATACAGCTGATGATGTTTCTTGCTCCTTGTGCAGGTTGTGTTGTTGAAGACCGCGGCTGACTCGTGGGGTTCGCCTACGTTGATGCCACTTGACTGCTTGAAGGTCGGAGTTGCCGCTGCGTTGGTGTTGAGTGCTGCCGGTTGGGGCAGTGTGTGCGCGGATGTCCTGATGTCTTGCAGATGTGACAAAACGGAGGTACGGGCTTCGGTTGTTGTCGGTTGTTGTTGTTGCCGTAGCGTCGCTGTGTGTGGAAGGCGAATTCCGGTACTGACGTTTTTCTCTTGTGTCGTTCTTCTTGCAGGTCCATATCTTGTTGCTCGGCGTGAATTTCAGCGCAGAGTGCTGCTTCGGAGATTCTTCCGTGGGCTCGGAGAATGGCTTTTGTGGCGCGCCATTGAGGGCCAAGTCCGCCGATGATGAATGTCACGAAGGCATCTTCTGATATTGATCCTCCGCATCGAAGGAGTTTGTCGCGCAGTTCGCGACAGCGACTGATATACGCCATCCCCTTTTCCCCTGGTTTCATTTCGACTGTTGTCAGTTGTGCCATCAACCGACTCTGATCTACACTATTTGTTGCTTGATACAGGCTCTTCAAGTGGTTGTATGCGAGCTCGGCGGAGTTGCCGTATCCCCGGTAAGACCGTATGTTCTGCTGCTGAGTCGGTGTGATGTTCCTCATATAGGAGGATTGTGTACGTCATCATTGACTGATAGGTGTACTGCTGCTTCTCATACTGTGTGCCGTTTGTTGGGTATGGCAGGGATCCGTCGAAGAAGCCGAGAATCTGCGCGCCTTCCATCATCAATTCGAACTCGAACGACCAGGTGAAGAAGTCCTTTCCGTCGAAAAGTCTCGAAGTCTGCAGTTTCAGAACGTGCGAACTGCGACTGAACTTGTAACGCGTCCAGTGGTTTCTCTTGTCCAGGTGAAGGCTGCGGGTGCGGCATGAAGCTGATGGACCCGCGCTCGTACGGAGCAAAGGTAGGCTGTTGCTGTTGATTTCCGCGTAGGAAGAGCCGTCGAGACTCATTGGTGTGGCGGTGTTGTTGTTGCTGTTGTTTGATTGCGCAGGTCCCGCTTGCTGGTGCTGCTCGTAGAAGGACATGAAGGAGAAAAATTTCTCCATCATACTTGGGTCGAAGCCTGAAGCTTGGTTCGCGGGAGTTTCGGTAGACCCCGCTGCTGGTCTTGTTGCCGGGTTCTCCTCCGTTTGCAGGCCAGAGGCAGGCGGTGGTGTAGGGGTAGTGCCGGGAGAACCATTAGAGGAACTCCTTTCCTTCTGGGTTGCCATGTTTTCTGATGTTGTAGGTGACTTGATAGTAGTTGAATTCCCCCTGTTAGCTCTCATACCATGTTGGGCTGAGAAAAGCCCTTAGAGGATCTTTGCAGGGGTGAACTCTGGGTAGGAACGATGTAATAGCGGAAGCGTTTAATGATGAGATTGTGAACCACCTTGCGCTAGTGTGTGAGGGCAAAGTAAGTTGATTAAAGCAAAGAGATACAAGATTATATAAGAGTACAAGGAATATGAAAGGATACAGCTATAACTGTTTTATTGTTGCTGTTGCGGTTCGATACAATGACGACTCGGGCAACTGCTCTGTAACGAGTCAGTTGTGTGTCCTTGCTGTCGCACTGTACTAGTCAGGTCAAAGGTCGCTGACCTTTGACTTTCGCGTAACCTCCAGCGGTTACTTCAACCTCCGAGGGTTGACTCGCCGGTGCTTCGATATGCTTTGCTTCGCTTGTGACTTGGTGTTTCGCCACGACAGAAGCGCTTTAAATCAATTGTTTCCAACATCGCGTACGCAGAGCATGCGATAGGCAGAAAAGCAGCGGAAGCATTGGGTGGGACCACCCACAGGATCGACCCAGGAGGGTCGACCTGCTCTGATACCATGTCAGAAGTCTAGGCAAGAATCAGAATCAGGAAAGAAGGGTTTTCACTAGCAGGCAGTTGAGTACATATAGCAAACCCTAATCTGGGCTGTACTCGCTATAGAGTACCCCATTGCAGGCTAGACAAACATAACATTCTGACACTGGCCTGTGGGCCCACCGTTAGCTTCCGCTGCTATCCTGTCTGTCGCATGCCCCGTGGCGCGCGGAGGTTTACTGGCTCGTGCGTCACACCGGGGACCCGCGCGTTCCCCCCCCGTCAACCGTCGCGTCGCCCCCGGGGACCCGCGCGTTCCCCCCGTCGACCGTCGCATCGCCCCCGGGGACCCGCGCTTCCCCCCCTCCCGTCGACCGTCGCGACGCCCTGGGGAGCCGCGCGCGGCCCCCTGTTGCCCCGTCGCGGCGCCCTGGGGAGCCGCGCGCTGTCCCCCGAACTGCTGCCCGCGCACCGCCCCCGCTGCTGCCCGCGCTCCTGCCTGTGTTAGGGTTTGGGGTTGGCGAGTGTAGGGGTGGCGATTATGGGGGTGACGGGTGTGTGCGCCGTCCCCTGCTCCTCCTCCTCCTCCGTCTCCCACTGCTGCAGCTGCCGCTGAGGGGGTTGGATGTGTTGGAGCCGTCGGAGTGGTACGAGGGGGGTGGCGTGTGAGCAGTGCTAGAGGTACAGCAGGGGGTGTGTGAAAGGGGTGTGGGACAGCTGGGGGAGGTTGACCGGAGGTAGCCGTTGTGACGTCAGCAGCGCCAGTAGTCCGGGGGTTGAGTACTCCGGTAGCCCAGCGAGCCTGCTGCGCCAGTCGCCCGTGGGTCCGTTGCTCCTGCAGCTTAGTGCGGAGCCAGTTACTCCTGTAGTCCGGAGGTTGAGTGCTCCGGTAGCCACCGTGCGCGCCGCTCCTGTTGCCCGTGTGTCTGCGGCTTCACCCGACGCCTCCTATCTCCACTCCTCTCACAGTCCCTCCTCCTCACTTGCCCTCTGTGACTACCTCTAGCTTTGCTTATCATTGTGAACTACTGCTCTGCCTGCTTGTTGTGCTGATTATACCCCACTTTGACTATGGGGGTGTGTCAGAATGTGATGTTTGTCTAGCCTGCAGTGGGGTACCGTATTCCCCCGGACATACCACCCCCCGAAATAGAGCACCCCCCGGGTGGCTTGTGCGGGGGGGGTGCTATAGCGGGCCTCGTTTCTACTATACCCCCCCTTTTGGGGGCATCCTATATAGCACCCGGGGGGGGGTGTGTTATGTACGGGTATAATTGCAGTTTTTGCCTAAGTAGCACAGGGTTTCCAATGATAATCCATCTACAGTTCAATGACGTGCCCGCCCAGCGAGGCAACCGAGGCTGTTGCGGGGACTCCGCCATTGTCACCTGCATGAATCCTCGTCGTGCGACGAGGGGGTGTGATTTCGTCCAATCAGGGCCTGACAGTGGGCCTTGTTGGAGCTTGCAATGTGGCAGCTAACCCTCGCGCAAAACGTTTTCGCCCAGTCCTCGGTTTTGCGCACCCAACCAGCAATCTACCACCACGGCACAGATGTACATTTAGTACTAAACGTTTTACGCTATAAAAAAAATATACATTATGTAAAGACCCGGGTGCAATGTAGCTTTTTCCGATGACAAGACCCCCCCCCCTTTTTTTTTGTGTAGTTATCATAGCACCCTAGGGTGGTATATCCGGGGGAATACGGTACTCTATAGCGTGTACAGCCCAACATTAGGGTTTGCTATATGTATTCAACTGCCTGCTAGTGCAACCGCTCTTTCCTGTTTCTCAATCCTGCCTAGACTTCTGACATTTTGGCCAATTTTTCTTCACAATGTGTGAATGCGACTGATCACTAATCGCGGGAGATCTGTCAATTCTTAGGTGTGATCATTACAACGTCGCGGTCGCCACGTTTCGCCAATCGATCTGCCCAACCAATTGTGGGGCTCGATATTTGCAGACGATCCTGCGATATTTGCACTTTTACCGCATCCTAATTATGTAGTGCGAACGAGCAGGCGATTCAACCGAGCGACCTCCTTTACAATGTCATCATGGTACCCCGCCATCGCAGCGTCGTACTCCCCATACTCCACTGCACTGCCCTGCTCGCCCCCACCATGCCCCGGCAGCACGTGGCGGTGCTGTGCGCGCGTGACAGTGAGCCAGTCCCCAGGGTCGCCTTCCCCCGTGTGCAGCTGTACATGCGCCACCTGTAGGTGGTGGGCGGAGGGGGAAGGAGGGGGGAGAGCATGTGGGGGGATAGGCAGGATGGGGAAGGTGCTGGTGACTGGCTAGGAGCACAGGGCTTGATGGTGAATGGCAAAAACTGTTGGTTTCGCCACCCTAACAGCCCACCGCCCACCTGACATCCCACCACCCACCTGACAGCCCACCACCCACCTGACAGCCCACCACCCACCTAGTAGCCCACCACCCACCTGGTAGCCTGAGAGCCATGTGCGTGAGCAGAGGTGCCAGTCGCTCATGACAGCCGCCCCTCCTTGCCGCATGTCGGCCTCATCCAGCCACCCCATGTCCTCCAGCACACAGCGCCGCACCACCACAGGGAACGCGGTTACCAGCCCTGTGAAGTGCATCGCCACCCCCATCTCTGGGTCCTTCCACCCCACCTCCCCTCCCTCCCGTCCCTCCGCTCCCCCGCTCCCTCCCCCGCTGCCTCCACCTCTCCCCGCCATCTCCTCTGCAAACGCCTTCCAAAACCGCACGCTGGCAGCAGCAGGAGCCTCTTGAAGCGCCTCCGCTCCCTCCACACGCCCCTCTGCGCTGCCAGCCTCCCCCAGCCCATCGGTGCGGAAGCCCGCCACTGCCAGGCGAGGCCACGCAGCAAACGCAGCCAGCAGGCTGTCCAGCCAGAGGCACGAGGCGGGTGGCAGCGCGTCCCCATGCAGCATCATCACCACCTCCCCGCGCGCCATCCTCGCCAGGTCATTCAACATCAGCGGTGCGGCTCCCAACCTCGGCAGCACAGGCACCACAAAGATGCCCTCGGCAGTGTCGTTGGTCGCCTGCATCCACGCCTCTAGCGTCTCATCGGGGTGCATCACACTCACCACCATCTCAGCTCGAATGCCCAGCAGGGAACCAGTCCCCGCCATGCCGTGAGTGCACGCGTACAGGCGGGATACCAGCGCCTGCACGCGCTCTGCTCGCCCGCCGTATGTGACAATGAAGGAGACGTTGGGGCGGGTGTCGGGGTAGTGCTCTGGTAGCTTCTGCCACACGTGCTTCGGGGCGACTAGCCCCGGTTGAGTTTCGTACTCGGGGTAAATAGCCTCCCAATCGGTGCACTGTTCTGTGCATCCGGAGACGTTGGCAACAGCAGCGTATCGCTCCAGCAGTGCGCTCTGCTCGTCTGTCCAGTTGCTGTGGGGAAGCCGCAATCCACACTCCTCCCACAGCCGCTCCTGCGTGGCTTTCAGGGTCGATTCTGCTGACGTGGCAGCTGACGTGGCGGCTGCCAGCACAGCGCGCTGCTCGTCCACGTGAGCGACGGCCTTGGGGTGGTCGGGCCCCTCGGAGTCGAACCAGGCATGAAAGGGCAGGTACCAGAAGAGGAACTCCGATAGCTTGGTCTTGTCTGGTGGGAGGCACGGGGAATGGGGAGAGAGATGAGGGGTGGAAGGGAGGAGAGGAGGGCGATTAAGGGGTGAGTGGAAGGGCAGGTACCAGAAGAGGAACTCCGATAACTTGGTCTTCTCTGGTGGGAGGAAGAGGAACGGGGGTTGGAGTGAGGTGAGGAGGGAAGGAGTAAAATAGAGGAGTTGAACCCTCTACTCCAGGCCTGGCACGGCACATACCAAAACAGCAACTCCGATAGCTTGCTCTTCTCTGGTGGGAGGGTGCGGGGGAAGGAAGGGAAAATAGTGCGGGTCGCAAAAGAGGAACTCGATCAGACTGGTCGTGTCTGGTGGCGAGAGAGAGAGAGGTCTTTGTAGAGACGGGAGGGACGAGGGATTTGAGCAGAAATAGGCGAGCAAGAAAGCAGGCATGGGTGAGGTAACAAATGTAGGAAAAGGAGCAGCCATGTCGTAACCAACATGAACCCCTGACTAACAGTGACAGTCTTTGTTGGCACTTGTGCCCCGACTGCGCTCTGCCATGCTTGTGCCCGACTGCGCTCTGCCATGCTTGTGCCCCGACTGCGCTCTGCCATGCTTGTGCCCCGACTGCGCTCTGCCATGCTTGTGCCCCGACTGCGCTCTGCCATGCTTGTGCCCCGACTGCGCTCTGCCATGCTCGTGCCCCGACTGCGCTCTGCCATGCTCGTGCCCCGACTGCGCTCTGCCATGCTCGTGCCCCGACTGCGCTCTGCCATGCTCGTGCCCCGACTGCGCTCTGCCATGCTTGTGCCCCGACTGCGCTCTGCCATGCTTGTGCCCCGACTGCGCTCTGCCATGCTTGTGCCCCGACTGCGCTCTGCCATGCTTGTGCCCCGACTGCGCTCTGCCATGCTTGTGCCCCGACTGCGCTCTGCCATGCTTGTGCCCCGACTGCGCTCTGCCATGCTTGTGCCCCGACTGCGCTCTGCCATGCTTGTGCCCCGACTGCGCTCTGCCATGCTTGTGCCCCGACTGCGATCTGCCATGCTTGTGCCCCGACTGCGCTCTGCCATGCTTGTGCCCCGACTGCGCTCTGCCATGCTTGTGCCCCGACTGCGCTCTGCCATGCTTGTGCCCGACTGTGCTCTGCCATGCTTGTGCCCCGACTGCGCTCTGCCATGCTTGTGCCCCGACTGCGCTCTGCCATGCTTGTGCCCCGACTGCGCTCTTCCATGCTTGTGCCCCGACTGCGCTCTGCCATGCTTGTGCCCGACTGCGCTCTGCCATGCTTGTGCTCTCCCGCGCTGACCTCACTCACATCACACATGTAGAGTCTGTAGACCATCTGTGCCTGCGCGGTCCAATGTACGCACCCCAACGGTCCAATGTACGCACCCCAACGCACATGCACCCAGATTGCCGTCCAGGGCAGTGTGATGTGAGGGATACGCAGTTTCCAACTCGCCTCTCACACGCACCTGCCCCATCGGGCATGCTCTTGAGCCTCTCACAGGCCTCCTTGCCGTGCGGTGGTCCACCAGTCCCTCCAGCCTTTGACAGACGTCTCAAAAACAAAAGCACGTACCTGCGCCATCCGGCATGGTCTTGAGCTTCTCGCTAGCCTCCTCGCCCGTGAGGTTGAGCGCCACCCACCACTCCCGCCGGTCGTCCAGCGCTCTCAGCTGCCCCAGCATGAACTGCCTCAGCTCCGCCTCCCTGTCCGCCTGCTGCTGTACCTGTGTGGCTGTATGGGCACCAGGGGTTGGGAGGGGTAGCGAGTGGGGAGGAGATGGGGAGGGGGAACGGGAGGGAATACATTTCTTTCATTACCTTCATTGGCTGCATGGTTCTCCCTACACGAGCAATGTGGACGCTGCAACCAACCATTCCTGTAAACCCACTGCTTTCCCATCAGCCCTTGCACCCAATCCCTCTCCCCGCCAGCTCTTGCACCCTATTGCTCTCCCCACCAGCCCTCGTGCTCTATGTTCCCCCCCAGCCAACATGCCCTACCAACCGCCTTCCTCTTCACACACCGATGTGGAATCGAGTCTGCTGCCCCTCCGCCAGGAAATACAGATCCATGCACTCCCCCACTGCGTCCCCCAACGCCTCCTCCACTGCTGCTTCCCGCACCGCTTCTTCCCCCACCGCCCCCTCTACTCCCCCCTCTCCACCTGTGCTTGCTGCTGCTCCCACCGCTCCCTCTCCCTCAACGCCACCCTCCACGTCCACCTCTCCCACGTTGACACGTGGAGCAGCTGTCAGCATGGCGTGGATCTGCGCCAGGCTGTCGCTGCCAGGTGGCAGCGCGGCAATGGTCGAAGCGGCCGCCTCGTCCAGCAGGGGAAAGCTGTCGCCCAGCGATGCGCGGTCCACCTGCAGCTGCTGCTCTCCGTAAACAGATGCAGGGTTGGGGGTGGGGGTGGGGGTGGGGGTGGGGGTGGGGGTGGGGGGGGGGGGATGGGATGGAGATGAAATGGAATTGGGAACGATTTGCCTTTGACACGCCTCAGCAGCCGCCTCGTCCAGCAGGGGGAAGCTGTGTTCCGTTGATGTGTGGTCCAGATGCAGCTGCTGCTCTCCGTGCATGCAGCTGCTGCCCTCCGTGCATGCAGCTGCTGCTCTCCGTGCATGCAGCTGCTGCTCTCCGTGCATGCAGCTGCTGCTCTCCGTGCATGCAGCTGCTGCTCTCCGTGCATGCAGCTGCTGCTCTCCGTGCATGCAGCTGCTGCTCTCCGTGCATGCAGCTGCTGCTCTCCGTGCATGCAGCTGCTGCTCTCCGTGCATGCAGCTGCTGCTCTCCGTGCACGCACGCATGTTGAGTTTGGGGTGGGGGTGGGAGAGGGGTGGGTTGGGGTTGGGGTTGGGGTTGGCAAGTGGTTGCATTTGAGGCGCGTCAGAAGCCGCGTTGTTCAGCAGGGGGAAGCTCTTCCCCCAACGATGCGCGCTCCACCTGCACCTGCTGCTCTCCATGGCCATTCGTGACGGATGGGTTGAGCTTGGATGGGGCTGGGATTGGGAAAGAGGTTGGGAAGGTTGGGAAAGAGGTTGGGAAACCGTGAAGAGGGTGTAAGGGAGAGAACAAGGGGACGAGTGGGCACAGGGGTCCCAATCAGGGTTCGTGTTGAGCAACCACAAACGGTCGTGATGCAGGTGGGAGGGGAAGGAAGGCGGTAGCGAGCATGCTGACGAGACTGTCCGTCACCCCTTCGCCTTCCCTTCCACATATCCCATCGCCCCCTTTCTCCTTATCTCGCAGCTCCTCCCTCCCTCTATCCCCCACCAGCTCCTCTCCAGGCTCCACACTCAGCCCTGCACAGTTCACTCAGCCCTGCACAGTTCACTCAGCCCTGCACAGTTCACTCAGCCCTGCACAGTTCACTCAGGCTCAACTTGTAAGTCGACTCAAAACTCAACTCATCATGGCTGCAAGTCCTAAACCCTAAACTGACGTGCCCTTCGGTAGAAAACGAGATTCAGTATGGCTGGAAAACAAACAAGTCCCACCAGACACGGGGATGCATTTACAGCAGAGCAGCTTGCTTCACTACTCACACCCTGAGCCTGCCCTGCCTGGCTCAGGGTTGCCGTGCCCTGCCAGCCAGCGCAAGGGATGCATATCCCCGAGCCTGCCCTGCCTTGTGTCATTCAGTCCCGTGCCAGATGAGGGTGCCCACCCCACCCCTCTGCCATGTTCCCTTGAAATCGCCCATCCGCCCCTCCATGTTCTCTTCCAGCCACGCCCTTTCTCCGCTTTCTCCCACCACCCTCACCAGCCTCACCGCCCTCCTACCACACTCCCCCGCCTTCATTCTATCCCCTCATCGCTCACATGCTGCCGTGCTGCCGTGCTGCTGTGCTGCTTTGCTGCCGTGCGTCGTGCTGCCGTGCTGCCCTGCTGCCGTGCTGCCGTGCTGCCGTGCTGCCGTGCTGCCCTGCTGCCCTGCTGCCGTGCTGCCGTGCTGCCGTGCTGCTTTGCTGCCGTGCTGCCCTGCTGCCGTGCTGCCGTGCTGCTGTGCTGCTTTGCTGCCGTGCTGCCGTGCTGCTGTTACAAACAAACGTGCTGAGCATAACAACACGCCACTTGCCATGTTCAGCATGCCACCGACTCTACTCCTCTATCTCCCCCCTCCACGTACTCACCCCTTCCTGCGCCTCACCCCTTCCTGCGCCTCACCCCTTCCTGAACCTCACCCGCACGGCAGCCCTGACAGCAGCGTGCAGGCGCTGCTCATCCCGCTATGCCTGCACCCTCGCCTCCTCCACTCGCTGCTGCATGCGCTGCCTGTGTGCCGCTAGCAACGGCACCACAGGAGAACTGGGGGAACGTGGGAGGGGATTGGAAGGAAAGGGTGCAGCATGTGGAATGGGTTGGGGGGAAGTGAGAATGACATGAGATGCGGCGCCCTTCCGCTGGGCGCTTGCAGTGCCAGGGACGATGGGCTGGGAAAGGGGGGATGCGGGGACAGGGGCCTAGAGATGCGCGCGAGGGGACATGCATAGAAGAACGCATGCAGCATCGACTCCAATCCACCACATGTTGATTCTTGGGTCACGGTGCTGACTCAGTGCTGACTCAGTGCTGACTATGTGGTGACTATGTGCTGGTCTCCCAGACCCCGGTGCTGCCTGGTGCTGGTAGCAGAGCCGTATATCACGGCATGCTGGTAGCAGAGCCGTATATCACGGCATGCTGGTAGCAGAGCCGTATATCACGGCATGCTGGTAGCAGAGCCGTATATCACGGCATGGGTGTGGAGCAAGGAGAGAGACGGCGGAACAAGGAAAGCAAATGATATGGCATGTTGGAGCGCTGAAAAGGAGGGCGTTCTGTTGCACGGGAGGATGGACCATGATGCCGTCTGCACCATGCGAGCTGCTGCACCGCCCCCACTGCTGTCTGCGTGGTGCTGCAGCGCCCCCACTGCTGGTTGCAGAGAGTGGTGCACAGCGGCACGACGGCGCGACGCACACACAGTGGCGCAGTGGCGTGAGAGCGCGGAAGGGGGCGAGACTATGACGGGTTGGGGGGAGAGCATAGTGCAGGCAACAGTAACAGAGGCAACACACGGATGTGCATGTGTTGAGACGGCGTCTCACCCACGGCCCACCTGTCATCCAGTGCCCACCTGTCATCCAGTGCCCACCTGCCATCCAGTGCCCACCTGCCATCCAGTGCCCACCTGCCATCCAGTGCCCACCTGCCATCCAGTGCCCACCTGCCATCCAGTGCCCACCTGCCATCCAGTGCCCACCTGCCATCCAGTGCCCACCTGCCATCCAGTGCCCACCTGCCATCCAGTGCCCACCTGCCATCCAGTGCCCACCTGCCATCCAGTGCCCACCTGCCATCCAGTGCCGGGTACAGTGTAGCATCCTCCTCGCCCTTGCCTCCCACCCCCTCCCTTCCGCTCCCTCTCTCCCCCTCTCGCCCCGCCTCTGCTGCCAGTGCAAACAGGTCCGCCCGCCCTAACCCCGCCTGCCCCGCTCCCTCTTCCCCCATCTCCCCCTCTCCCCACTCCGCGTCATCAAACGCTCGCCCGCCTAGCTCCGCTTCCCCTTCGTTCCGCGAATCCTCGCGCCCATTCCCCCCGCCTTCCCCGCCTGCGGAAACGAAGGCGGAGAGGAGGGAGGCGGAGGGGGCGGACACGGCGGCGTAGATGCAGGCGAGCGCGAGGGCGGCGGAGAGCCCCGCGAGGGCGCGCAGCCGGGGGGACGAGGGGAGGTGCATGGCGGAGGAAGTTCGCACCTACGGGGAGGCGAATGCGGGCATTGCGGGTAGCACGCTGGGAGGGGAATGACGCAGAGAGCACACGACGAGGGGGAGGGCGGGAGTCGCACGACGGGGAGAAGGCGCGAGTGGAAAAGGAGACGGGCGGGGCCACGGCGGAGATGAGGGCACGAAGTGCGGGTGGTGGCGGGGAAAACGCTGTTCCGCTGTTCCGTGTCGGACGGGGGGAAAAAATCAAGAGCTGGCTTTCGTGCTGCGAGCGACGTGGTCACAGCCGCGTGGAGATCGTCTGAGCTTCGATAAAAAAGCAAACAGCTGATGGAGAAGTGGGGTATCGATCCCCATACCTCTCGCATGCTAAGCGAGCGCTCTACCATCTGAGCCACATCCACATGCACGGAAGTAAAACAGTTGTTATGATTATATTATGTAACACAAATAGTCTCTGACCCCATAATGTTTTTTCCAGCGGCCGAGCTGCACTGCGCGACCACCCCCATCTGGTCCGCTCCCATGCGCGTCCTCGCATCGCCGCTGCTGCGCTTCGCCTCCATCTCTCTCGCCTCCGCCGCACGCGCTCAGACGCACTGCCAAGTCAGCAGCGCTCCCTTCAACCGCCTTGCAACCCTTGCGTGCTCCGCTGCGCGCCACTCAGCGAACGCATTCCCCGCCGGGTTCCGCAGCGCGTCCGTGCTGGCGTCGTCGGCCTTTCCGCCGTTACCTTCTGCCGACGAAACAGCGTCGCGCAAGCGAGCCAAGATGGCGGCAGCGGGAGACGCGGCGGCAGATGCGGCGGTGAGCGCGGGGAACGGCGAGCAGGCGGGTGCGGCGCGGAAGCGCATCGGGACGCACAACGGCACGTTCCACTGCGACGAGGCGATGGGGTGCTTTCTGCTGCGCCGCACCACCAAGTTCCGCGACGCGGATGTGATCCGCACCAGGGACGAGAAGGTGCGCGCCATCCCGTTGCATCCCACCCAGACCAGTCCACTCTAATCCCACGCACGCACGCATGGAGGGACGGGACGTAGACAGCCAAAGACAAGCTGAACGCTCAAGTTCCGCGACGCGGATGTGATCCGAACCAGGGACGAAAAGGTGCGCGCAGCGGCGTGCACCAGGGTTTAGGATTCGGATTTCAAGGTTTAGGGTTTTGGACAAGCGCGGTGACGCAGAGAGGAGGGCGGTGTGAGGGTCGCACACGAGCGTGGCGCGCTATCCGTCTCACGTTTCCTTCCCCCTGCTCTCCTCCTCCCCTTCCGCTGCTCTCGCCTGTCGCACTCTCAGCGCTGTGAGCGGCCCTTCTAGTTGAAGCGACCAACCTCTGTCGTCCCTGCCCCTGCCCCTGCCGTGCCATGGCTACCTTCCCCTCGCCCCATCGCGCTGCATCTCACCCACACCAGTCCGCCCTAAATCCCTCGCACGCACGCAAACTGGGGCGGGACGCACGCACGCATGGTGGGGCGGGACGCACGCAGTGAAGCAGGCAAACACAAGCTGCGGCTCTCCCGTCCCACCTCCATGTGTTACACACCTCCATGTGTTACAATGCTCCATGTGTTCCACACCTCCATGTGTTACAATGCTCCATGTGTTCCACACCTCCATGTGTTACAATGCTCCATGTGTTCCACACCTCCATGTGTTACAATGCTCCATGTGTTCCACACCTCCATGTGTTACAATGCTCCATGTGTTCCACACCTCCATGTGTTACAATGCTCCATGTGTTCCACACCTCCATGTGTTACAATGCTCCATGTGTTCCACACCTCCATGTGTTACAATGCTCCATGTGTTCCACACCTCCATGTGTTACAATGCTCCATGTGTTCCACACCTCCATGTGTTACAATGCTCCATGTGTTCCACACCTCCATGTGTTACAATGCTCCATGTGTTCCACACCTCCATGTGTTACAATGCTCCATGTGTTCCACACCTCCATGTGTTACAATGCTCCATGTGTTCCACACCTCCATGTGTTACAATGCTCCATGTGTTCCACACCTCCATGTGTTACAATGCTCCATGTGTTCCACACCTCCATGTGTTACAATGCTCCATGTGTTCCACACCTCCATGTGTTACAATGCTCCATGTGTTCCACACCTCCATGTGTTACAATGCTCCATGTGTTCCACACCTCCATGTGTTCCACACCTCCATGTGTTCCACACCTCCATGTGTTCCACACCTCCATGTGTTCCACACCTCCACACGCTGCCGTGCCCTTTTCAACCCTTGAAAACATCACATTCTTCCCTTTCCCCCCTCCCCATTCCCCCTCCCCTTTTTCCATCCCATTTCCCCCTCCCCCTCCCCGCCCCGTTCTCTCCATGGTGCGGTGGCAGGTGCGGGCGGAGGTGTGCGTGGTGATAGGCATGGCATGGCCCCAGGGGCACCTCCGCCCGCACCTGCCTGCCTGCCACCGCACGGTGATGGGCGTGGCGTTGGACGGGGAGTGGAGGACGACCTTGCGTCGCACCGCTTCAGCCACCACCAGCGTTACCCCCTCCCCTCACGCACTCCCCTCACACACTCCCCTTTTCCTTCCCTCATCTCCTCCCCTCCCCTTTACCTCCTTGGTGCGCGGGGCAGTGCAGGTGCTAGCGGAGCTGGGCAGTGATCGACGTGGGCGGTGTGGACGACCCCACCACCGACCGCTACAACCATCACCGTTACCCGCTCCCCTCCCCTTCCCCTCCATTCCCCTCTCCAGTGTTGACTCCCTCCCTGCTGCGTGTGTGTGGGCGCAGGTGCTGGCGGAGCTGGGCGGTGATAGACGTGGGCGGGGATAGACGTGGGCGGTGATAGACGTGGGCGGTGATAGACGTGGGCGGTGATAGACGTGGGCGGTGATAGACGTGGGCGGTGATAGACGTGGGCGGTGATAGACGTGGGCGGTGATAGACGTGGCCGGTGTGTACGACCCCTCCACCGACCGCTATGACCACCACCACCGTAACTCCCTCTCCGCCCCCTCCCCGTTGCCCCCATGACAGGTACTGGCAGAGCTAGACGCGGTGATCGATGTGGGCGGCGTGTACGACCCCTCCACCGACCGCTACGACCACCACCAGCGCGGCTTCTCAGAGGTGTTCGGGGATGGCTTCTGCACCAAGCTCAGCAGCGCGGGGCTCGTGTACAAGGTGGGGGGCCAAGGGCAGGGGGAGGGGAGGGGGGAAGATGCGTGTTGACATGAGAATTGAGGGTACAGTGTTGGTTGTTGGAAGGGCTTGGATGGAAGGGGCGAGCGGCTCAAGGTGCAGCAACGTGCATGGCTTGTGGACAGACGGAACGCCAATGGGACGGCGGATGGGGAATCTGCGTGGCTTGCGTCGCCAGTCCCCTTGGCCAGTCCCCTTGGCCAGTCCCCTTGGCCAGTCCCCTTGGCCAGTCCCCTTGGCCAGTCTCCTTGTCTGCTCGCCCGCTGGCAAGCAACGCCTTGGAGAGGTGGCGCATTATTGGCGCTCGCCTCACCATCCTCACGCCCTCGCTCTCTCCCCTCCCTTGCTCCGTCTCCCTGTCTCTGCCTTGCCCCTCCCTGCACGTCCCCGCCCCTCCCTGCCGCGCCCCTGTGTGTTGGGCAATGGGCAGCACTACGGGGAGGAGGTAGTGACGGGGCTCATGGGGCATTGGTGATTGCCACGCCTTGGCTCTCCCCTACCTCGCCCCCTCTCCTTGGCTCTCCCCTACCTCGCCCCCTCTCCTTGGCTCTCCCCTACCTCGCCCCCTCTCCTTGGCTCTCCCCTACCTCGCCCCCTCTCCTTGGCTCTCCCCTACCTCGCCCCCTCTCCTTGGCTCTCCCCTACCTCGCCCCCTCTCCTTGGCTCTCCCCTACCTCGCCCCCTCTCCTTGGCTCTCCCCTACCTCGCCCCCTCTCCTTGGCTCTCCCCTACCTCGCCCCCTCTCCTTGGCTCTCCCCTACCTCGCCCCCTCTCCTTGGCTCTCCCCTACCTCGCCCCCTCTCCTTGGCTCTCCCCTACCTCGCCCCCTCTCCTTGGCTCTCCCCTACCTCGCCCCCTCTCCTTGGCTCTCCCCTACCTCGCCCCCTCTCCTTGGCTCTCCCCTACCTCGCCCCCTCTCCTTGGCTCTCCCCTACCTCGCCCCCTCTCCTTGGCTCTCCCCTACCTCGCCCCCTCTCCTTGGCTCTCCCCTACCTCGCCCCCTCTCCTTGGCTCTCCCCTACCTCGCCCCCTCTCCTTGGCTCTCCCCTACCTCGCCCCCTCTCCTTGGCTCTCCCCTACCTCGCCCCCTCTCCTTGGCTCTCCCCTACCTCGCCCCCTCTCCTTGGCTCTCCCCTACCTCGCCCCCTCTCCTTGGCTCTCCCCTACCTCGCCCCCTCTCCTTGGCTCTCCCCTACCTCGCCCCCTCTCCTTGGCTCTCCCCTACCTCGCCCCCTCTCCTTGGCTCTCCCCTACCTCGCCCCCTCTCCTTGGCTCTCCCCTACCTCGCCCCCTCTCCTTGGCTCTCCCCTACCTCGCCCCCTCTCCTTGGCTCTCCCCTACCTCGCCCCCTCTCCTTGGCTCTCCCCTACCTCGCCCCCTCTCCTTGGCTCTCCCCTACCTCGCCCCCTCTCCTTGGCTCTCCCCTACCTCGCCCCCTCTCCTTGGCTCTCCCCTACCTCGCCCCCTCTCCTTGGCTCTCCCCTACCTCGCCCCCTCTCCTTGGCTCTCCCCTACCTCGCCCCCTCTCCTTGGCTCTCCCCTACCTCGCCCCCTCTCCTTGGCTCTCCCCTACCTCGCCCCCTCTCCTTGGCTCTCCCCTACCTCGCCCCCTCTCCTTGGCTCTCCCCTACCTCGCCCCCTCTCCTTGGCTCTCCCCTACCTCGCCCCCTCTCCTTGGCTCTCCCCTACCTCGCCCCCTCTCCTTGGCTCTCCCCTACCTCGCCCCCTCTCCTTGGCTCTCCCCTACCTCGCCCCCTCTCCTTGGCTCTCCCCTACCTCGCCCCCTCTCCTTGGCTCTCCCCTACCTCGCCCCCTCTCCTTGGCTCTCCCCTACCTCGCCCCCTCTCCTTGGCTCTCCCCTACCTCGCCCCCTCTCCTTGGCTCTCCCCTACCTCGCCCCCTCTCCTTGGCTCTCCCCTACCTCGCCCCCTCTCCTTGGCTCTCCCCTACCTCGCCCCCTCTCCTTGGCTCTCCCCTACCTCGCCCCCTCTCCTTGGCTCTCCCCTACCTCGCCCCCTCTCCTTGGCTCTCCCCTACCTCGCCCCCTCTCCTTGGCTCTCCCCTACCTCGCCCCCTCTCCTTGGCTCTCCCCTACCTCGCCCCCTCTCCTTGGCTCTCCCCTACCTCGCCCCCTCTCCTTGGCTCTCCCCTACCTCGCCCCCTCTCCTTGGCTCTCCCCTACCTCGCCCCCTCTCCTTGGCTCTCCCCTACCTCGCCCCCTCTCCTTGGCTCTCCCCTACCTCGCCCCCTCTCCTTGGCTCTCCCCTACCTCGCCCCCTCTCCTTGGCTCTCCCCTACCTCGCCCCCTCTCCTTGGCTCTCCCCTACCTCGCCCCCTCTCCTTGGCTCTCCCCTACCTCGCCCCCTCTCCTTGGCTCTCCCCTACCTCGCCCCCTCTCCTTGGCTCTCCCCTACCTCGCCCCCTCTCCTTGGCTCTCCCCTACCTCGCCCCCTCTCCTTGGCTCTCCCCTACCTCGCCCCCTCTCCTTGGCTCTCCCCTACCTCGCCCCCTCTCCTTGGCTCTCCCCTACCTCGCCCCCTCTCCTTGGCTCTCCCCTACCTCGCCCCCTCTCCTTGGCTCTCCCCTACCTCGCCCCCTCTCCTTGGCTCTCCCCTACCTCGCCCCCTCTCCTTGGCTCTCCCCTACCTCGCCCCCTCTCCTTGGCTCTCCCCTACCTCGCCCCCTCTCCTTGGCTCTCCCCTACCTCGCCCCCTCTCCTTGGCTCTCCCCTACCTCGCCCCCTCTCCTTGGCTCTCCCCTACCTCGCCCCCTCTCCTTGGCTCTCCCCTACCTCGCCCCCTCTCCTTGGCTCTCCCCTACCTCGCCCCCTCTCCTTGGCTCTCCCCTACCTCGCCCCCTCTCCTTGGCTCTCCCCTACCTCGCCCCCTCTCCTTGGCTCTCCCCTACCTCGCCCCCTCTCCTTGTCTCTCCCCGCCCGTCCCTCTCCCTCCTTCCTGTCGACCACAGCACTACGGGCAGGAGGTGGTGGAGGGGCGCATGGGGCTGCCACAGAGCCACGCGGACGTACCTTACTCTATCCCCTCTCGCTGCCCACCCGTTCCTGCCCCTCCTTATCCCTCCCCACCGGTCCCTACCCCCTCCTCCCCTGTGGCGCGGGCAGCACTACGGGGAGGAGGTGGTGGCGGGGCTCATGGGGCTGCCACAGAGCCATGCGGACGTGCACAAGGTGTACCTCGCTGTCTACCGCTCCTTCATGGAGGTCAGTCATGTGACGTGATGCCATGTGAGGCTGCTTGTAACGAGGACAGGTAGATGCGCCATGCTGCAGTGCGCACGTGCGCCCCTACCTACCCCTCGTGCTGCTCTCACCCTCCTCCACCACCTCTTTTCACCTCCTCACCGCACTTCATCACGCCTTGAGTCCCCTTTCACTCTCCTCTCCACCATGACCGCCTCTCTCCACCATGACCGCCTCTCTCCACCATGACCGCCTCTCTCCTATCATCTCGAAATCTCTTTCCGCCTCCCCACCAGGCATTGGACGCCATAGACAACGGGGTGAACCAGTTTGAGTCGGAGCACCCCCCGCGCTACGTGAGCAACACGCACCTGTCGGCGCGCGTGGGGCGATTCAACCCCGACTGGCTCGACGACGCCTCCCCCGCCGCCCAGGACGCTGCCTTCCAGAAGGCCATGGCTCTCGCTGGGGAGGAGTTCGTGGAGGTGAGATGCGGTGGAGGAAGGTGGGGGAGGTCCAGTGGAGGGGTAGGTTGGGAGGGCGGAGGGGTAGGGGAAGTGAGTCGTTTCAACCTCTGAGAGATCTGCTCTGCTGCCGTTCCTTCCCTGTTCCCACTCGCTGCCGTTCCCCCTCCGTGGACCAGCCTCTACCATGCTCTCCGCGATTACAGCCCACCCTAGGCTGGAACACCCCTACACGCGCTCCCAGGCTGTGATTGTGGAGGCGCGTCAATGCACTTGTGTGTGTCTCCCCGCACCACCCCCCTGGCAGGCAGTGACCTACACGGCGCGCAGCTGGCTGCCAGCACGCAGCATCGTGGAGGAGAGCATTGGTGCTGCCGTGGCACAGCGTGGCAACGCGGAGATCATCACACTCAAACGGTTGTGCCCGGTGAGAGCAGGCGTGGTGGGCAGTGAGAGTGAGAGCACCCATGCTGCCCTGTTATTCCGGCCCGCGTGCCTTCCACGTGAGTACACGCCTCACCGCATCACTGCTGCGCTGGCTCAGCCTGGCAGTGCGGAGATGATCACATCACACTCAAGCACTGCTGCCTGGTGAGAGCGACACCACCTGTGCTGCTGCCTGCTGCCCACCGTGTGACATGAGATGATAAGCAGCTCGACCTGGGATCGTGGGGCCTGATGTTAAGCTACCAGACAAGGGCCAGGCATTCATAGTGCCTCCCAGGGCGGGCGGGGCATACATAGCATAGCGGATGCCTTGCACAGCACGGTATCTCTCACAGCCTGTTGAACACTCTGCAGTGCTGCTGCGTATTGGAGGTGGCGGCATTGTGCTGTGCGCGGCGTCCTCGTGCCTCTCTCTGCAGCTTCTCTTTGTGCATGCCACTGCCTAGGTTTCACCTGGGTTCGGATCATATGTGGGTCAAGGGGCGTCACTCCTTTTCTTATGTGTCATTTCCCAGGGTGCTGTTGTGTCTCCTACTGTTGCTGCATCTGCTGCTGTGTATGCTTTATCGCCAGCTAGTGCTGGCTTGAGTAAGTTAGTTAGCCGCATCCATGGCACCCTCGTCACTGCCTCCTGCTCCATCTCCGTCTCTATGTGTCGTCTCTGTGTGCGTGCTGTCTGCAGTGGAAGGGGCATTTGACTGAGCTGGAAGGGGAGTTGAAGCTCAACCCACTGCCCAAATACATGCTCTATGAGGTATGTGCTCTGACTGACATACACCCTAACCTTCCCCTCCTCACCTTCCCCCTTCATTCAACCGCTCCTTGACCGCCCAAGGGAAAATGAGAGGTGGTGGGCAGTGGCACGGGTAGTGCCGTCACCTCATGCTCATGCTCCTGCTTTTCTTCCCCTCCGCTCCAGCTGCTGCAGATGCTGGCAGTGCTGGCGCTGGCACGGCCACTGCCCACACCCATGCAGCGTCACTGGCCCGTGACGACACAATGAGGCACCTCAGCCCATCTTATCACACAATCAGCCCATCTTATCACACAATCAGCCCATCTTATCACACAATCAGCCCATCTTATCACACAATCAGCCCATCTTATCACAGAATCAGCCCAAGCGGCACCATGCAGGCACAGCAGCAGCGGCCGTCACTCACATGGCGACCGTCCAGGTGGTCAGTCGGTGGTTCTCTAAGAGCCGCTTCCTTTGCCTGCAGGCCAGAAGAAGATGTGTGGGGAATCCCTTCTCTCCTCTCACTCCCCTCACTCCTTTCGCTCCCCTCACTCCTTTCGCTCCCCTCACTCCTTTCGCTCCCCTTGCTCCGCTCACTCTCTTTCCTCCTCCACTGCCCCATTTGTCTGCCTCCACAGGACGACCTAGCAAAGCAGTGGAGGGTGCAGGCCATAGCGGTGACGCAGGCAGCTTCAACACCTGCTTTGCATTGCCGGCAGTTCAGAAGGAGATGCTGTGATGTTTCTCCCACTCCCGCACTCTCCTCCCTTGCTTCCCTTTACCCCTTACCGTGTGCGCATGGCCTCACACCCACAGGACGACCGGGCCAAGCAGTGGCGGGTGCAGGCCATTTCAGTGGCGCCAGGCAGCTTTGAGAGCCGCTGTCCGCTGCCTGTGGACTGGAGGGGGCTGCGAGATGACGAGCTGTCGGAGCGGTCGGGCATTCCCGGGGGCGTGTTTGTGCACATGAGTGGGTTCATCGGTGGTAACCACACGTACGAGGGTGCACTTGCCATGGCCAAGGCTGGCCTGGCCGCTGCTGATGCTGCCAAGGCTGCGGAAGCTGCTGCTGCCGCTGTTGCTTGATCTGGGGTGGTTAGGATTCCGTCGGGGATCGTGTTTGCATGTACGGTATGAGGAATTGCATGTGAGGTGCTTGCCCTGACTAGGCTAGCCTTCCTGCTGCTGCCAAGGCCTCCAGGGCTTGCTTTACGGCATCTGTTGGCCTGTTCCTGTACCATGCGTGATCTTTAGTGCTGATTAAAGCCAGCAGCTGAAATAGTGAGAAATGTTGTAAGAAGCTAAGATGCACCTTCAAGCTACCGTAAGAGGCTAAAAAGCTACGGTACCGTCGTGTGTTTGTGCACGAAAATTTACATCACAAGGTGTCTGTCAGATCTCGCTGCTGCTCCTGCTGTTGCTACTGCTGCAGTCTCACGGGTATCATGGTGTGTTGATGACATGCCAGGCCACGTTGTGTGCCAAATTTGACACGAGTGAGAAGGGACCAGCATCCCATCCCTGATGTGACCGCCGTGACACACAGTGTGTCAAACTGTACATGTTTATATTGTGTAGGCTGTAGTGGGGTAGCCCATAAAGGGTACATAGGGCTAGCACTTGTACCCACCTTTCTTCTCAATGCCATTCATTCTTGCCTAAGATTCTAACATGCTATTAGAGCAGTAGGTCCATAGGACCGTTTTTTTTTTCGGGCCCACCGGTTACCGCGCTACCCCACGACCTACCCTGCCCTGTACCGCCCGTACGCGCCGCCCCTGCAGCCCGCGCGTCGCCTATCTGCAGCCCGCGCGCTGCCCCCCGCAGCCCCGCGCATCGCCTTCGCCGCCCGCGCGCGGCCCATTGCAGCCCCGCGCGCCGCCCCAGCAGCCTGCGCACTGCTTTTCCTGCCCCGCGCGCCGCCCCAGCAGCCTGCTCGTCGCTTTTCTTGCCCCGCGCGCAGCCCCTGCAGCCCGCGCGCTGCCATTTCCGGCCACGCGCGGGCCCCAAATGCCCTCGCGCTGCCTCTGCCCCACCCCGCGCGCAGCCCCGTGCAGCCCGCGCCCTGCCCCAGCAGCCCTCGCGCTGCCTCTGCCCTACCCCGCGCGCAGCCCCTTGCAGCCCGCGCCCTGCCCCAGCAGCCCTTGCGCTGCCTCTGCCCTACCCCGCGCGCCGCCCTTGCAGCCCGCGCCCGTCCTCTGCAGCCGTCGCACTGCCTCTGCTCTGCCCCGTGCGCCGCCCTTGCAGTCCCGCGCAACGCCCTTGCTGCCTGCGCCCTGCCCTTGCAGCCTCGCGCGCCGCCCTTGCTGCCTGCGTGCAGCCTCTGCAGCCCTTGCGCTGCCTCTGCCCTGCCCTGCTACTGAGCTGCTAAACTATGGCCACTCTGCATATTCTCACGTTCGATCCTGATGGCCGCCCTATCAAATTCGATACTTGGCTCCAGGACCTGCAGCTGTACCTGCTTAGCGACGCTAGAGACGGTGTTTCACTTTATGACCTAGTTACCGGGACCTGTTATGCCCCACCCGCCTCAGCTGACGCTACGACTCGCTCGCAGTGGCTTACTCGTGACGCTGCTGCTCGCCTAGCCATTCGCAACCACCTGCCGTTAGTAGATGAATGCGAGCATATTAGTCAGGCGAAAACTGCTAAGGCCCTCTACGACGCTGTAGTTGCGCGCTACTCTTCCCCTGCCACTGTAGACGACCTCCCCTCCCACCTTCGCGCTATGGACGCTCGTTACCGTGCTGCCCTCCCTGCCGAGTTTCTGACCAAAAACGAGCCCCCGATCTACATCACTCTCCACTTTATAGTGACCCGCCTCCCTGACTCTCTTAGTGCAGTCCGGGACACCCTTCTCGCTCTCCCCCCCACATACCTCACTATCGACCTCCTAGGGAAGCACCTTCGTGCAGCAGAAGCTAACATAGTTGCTATAGGTGCTACCCGTGGCACTCCCTGCACGCCCTTCTTTGAGGGGTGCTCCCCCTCCCCTCTTGCCCCCTCTGTTGCCTCTGCCGCTGCTGTCGACTTCCTTGGTGCTGATCAGGTCGGTGCTGCTTCTGCTCCTAGTGGGAAGCGCCGCAGCGGCAAGGGCAAGGGAGGCAAGGGTGGTGGGGGTGGCGGCCGGGGGGGTGGTGGTGGAGGTGGTGGATGTGGCGGAGGTGGTGGAGGTGGCGGTGGGAGTGGTGGAGCGAGTGGGGGCGTTGGCGGCGGAGGTGGCGGCGGCGGCGGGGGTGGTGGTGGCAGTGGTCGCGGTGGCAGTGGGAGAAGTGGTGGCGGGAGTGGCAGCGGCGGGAGTGGTGGCAGCGGCGGCGGTGGTGGTCACTCTGGAGTAGTTCAGTGGCAGCAGCAGCAACGTCCGCGTGAGACCCTCTCGCCCCAGCAGCTTCGTGAGTGGCTTGCTCAGCGTGCCAGGGGTAGTGCTCGCTGCCCGTACGTCATTCGCACAAGTGAACGTGCTGGTCAGACGTGCGGGAAGTTTCACACCCAGCACCGCTGTTTCTCCCGCCTAGACGACGCTTGGCGCAAGGAGATAGGCGAGGATTATGAGCTGCCCCGCTGGGCAGAGCTGCTTAAGGCTGGTGTTGATATCTTTGCTCTAGACTTTGATGCTATCATTGCTGGCATGTATGCTCTGTCTACTAGTGTTGAGGGTGACTGTTACTTGTGTGCGCCGTATGACCCTGGTATAGAGGCTGCTGCTTTAAGTGCTAGTGAGTCTGCTCTCTGTGGTACTGGGCGTGCTGAGCCCTCGCACACCTTCACGCTTGACTCAGGTGCTTCACACTGCTTCTTTCGCTACAGTACCACAGTCACACCACTCACCAGGCCTGTTGCAGTGTCTCTGGCTGACCCCTCTGGCGGCCCGGTTCTTGCACGCTCCTCTACTGTGCTCCCGTGCCCGGCCGTTCCGTCCGGTTCCCTGTCTGGTCTCCACCTCCCCTCGTTCTCGACGAACTTGGTGAGCACCGCAGTCCTTCAAGATGCAGGGGTTGATACCTTTACACCTGGATGGCAGCGTGTGGCGATCTGTACGTGCTCTCGGACTGGCCGTCACCTGGCCACGTTCACCCGTCGGCCGGGGTCGAGTCTGTACACACTGACTACTGCGCCGCCTCAGGTCGCTGCGTCTGCTCAGGTGTCCCCGTCAGGTCCGGTAGCAGCCCCCTGTGAGTGTCGCCGCCTGTCGCACGACACTCTCCTTTGGCACCACCGCCTTGGTCACCCCTCACTGCCACGCCTTCATGGCATGCACTCTCGCCTTCTGGTCTCTGGTCTTCCCAGGTCTCTGCCTTCCCTCCCACCCTCGCCTGCCCCGCCCTGCATTCCTTGCGTCGAGGGGCGGCAGCGCGCCGCTCCTCACTCCTCCTCGTTTCCCCTGACTACAGCTCCTCTGCAGACTCTCCACATGGACGTGTGGGGCCCAGCCCGCGTCCAGGGACAAGGCCGCGAGCGATACTTTGTGCTGGTTGTCGACGACTACTCGCGTTACACCACAATATTCCCCTTGCGCAGCAAGGGTGAGGTCCCTGCTGTTTTGATCCCTTGGATCCGAGCTGTCCGTCTCCAGCTGCGCGAGCGGTTCCGCACGGACCTTCCTGTCCTGCGTCTGCACTCTGATAGAGGTGGTGAGTTCTCCTCCGACTGGCCTCTTGCGGTCCTTTTGTGAGGACGAGGGCATACACCAGTCGTTCACGCTTCTGATCTCCCCGCAGCAAAATGGGATTGCTGAGCGCCGCATTGGCTTAGTCATGGAGGTCGCTCGTACCTCCATGATCCATGCGGCTGCTCCCCATTTTCTGTGGCCGTTTGCGGTCCGGTACGCTGCGCATCAGCTCAACCTCTGGCCCCGTGTCTCCTTGCCGGAGACCTCGCCTACACTTCGTTGGACGGGAGAGGTTGGTGATGCGTCCGTGTTCCAAGTCGGGGGTTCCTGTGCCTTTGTCCGTGATTCCACCGCGGGCAAGCTCTCCTCTGCACCATTCCCTTTGTCTTCCTTGGCTTTGTCCCTGACGCGCCTGGCTGGCAGTTTTACCACCCCACCTTGCGCCGGGTTCTGCCCTCTCAGGACGTCACGATTGACGAGTCGGTTCCCTTTTACCGTCTCTTCCCTCACCGCACTGCCTCTCTCCCCCCCCCGCCACTCTTCCTCGCTCCAGGTCCCCCTCCGGTTGCGCCTCCCCCCCCTCAGGTTCCTGCTCCTTCAGGTGTGTCCCAGGTAGACCCTCTTCCCCTGGCTGAGCCTGTCGAGGTCACTGGTGACTCAGGTGCTGCTGGGGGTGGTGCTGCTCGGGGTACTGCGTCTGGGGGTGCTGAGCTTGGGGTTGTTGGGTCTGGGGGTGCTGAGCCTAGGGGTGCTGCGTCTGGGGGTGCTGAGCTTGGGGGTGCTGAGCCTGGGGGTGCAGCTTCTGGGGGTGCTGAGCTTGGGGGTGCTGAGCCTGAGCGTGCGGAGCCTAGGGGTGCTGCTTCTGGGGGTGCTGAGCCTGGTGGAGCTGAGTCTACTGGTGGTCTTCCGGGTGCCTCCCCTTAACGGTCTCCTCAGCGGGAGCCCCTCTCCCCGCAGCAGCTGCGCGAGTGGCTAGCTCAGCGCACCCGACTTCGGCGTAGCGCTGCTGGAGCTGGAGGCACTTGAGCTAGAGGTGCTGGAGCTGGAGGCGCTGGCGCTGGAGGCGCTGGAGCTGGAGGCCCTGGAGCTGGAGGTACTGGAGCTGGAGGCGCTGGAGCTGGCGGTTCTGGCACTGGAGGCGCTGGAGCTGGAGGTGCTGGAGCTGGAGGTACTGGAGCTGGAGGCGCTGGAGCTGGAGGCACTGGCGCTGGAGGCGCTGGAGCTGGAGGTGCTGGAGCTGGAGGCGCTGGAGCTGGAGGCTCTGGAGCTGGAGGCAATGGAGCTGGAGGTGCTGGAGCTGGAGGTACTGGAGTTGTAGGCGCTGGAGCTGGAGGTACTTGAGCTGCAGGTACTGTGCAGCAGCGACCGTTCTTCTTGCCGCCGCCGCAGCTGTCCGAGCTACCTCCTGAGTCGGTGCTCCGTCAGGTTCTTAGTCTTCCTTCGTCCACTGTCCTTCCTCCGGGCTCACTGCTGCCTGCCGCGTCTCTTTACACTGAGCAGCCGGTCTCCCTTACAGAGCGTCGTGAGCCTGTGTCTCGTCCTGCCTCTCCGGTCAGCACTGCTCGCACTGGTCGTCACGTCCCGCGTCCGCGTCCTCCTCCTGTGCCAGGCACTCACACTATGGCACTTCGTCCTTCCTCTATTTCGCAGCGTGTTCCCCTGCCGTCTCCTCTTGCGTCCTCTCTTCCGCACGTTCCAAACCCTGAGTCTGACGCTGTTCGTGCTGCTCACCCTACTGTCACGCGTCTCCTGGCTACAGTCGTCACTGGCCCGTCTTTTGAGTCTGCTGCTGCGTCTGCCTTAGTTGCTGAGCTTGTACACTTTGCTGCTGTGTGTCGTCTAGACTACGCTGCCAGTCTTGTTGCTGAGTCTGAGTCTGTCTGTCCTCCGTCCGTCGGGGGTGAGTGTGCTCTTGGCACGGACATCCTTGAGGACAAGCAGGAGGACTTTGAGTGTCTTGCGGCTGGCTTACCTCATCTCACCGCCTTGCTGCTTGCACCTGAGGGAGACCCGGATGCACTGGACATCCTGACCCCGCGCTCTTACGCAGAGGCGATTACGGGTCCCTACTCCTCTCAGTGGCAGACAGCCATGGACGCAGAGATGGCATCCTGGAAGTCCACAGGCACCTACGTCGACGCAGTTCCCCCTCCTGGGGCGAACATAGTCGATGGCATGTGGATTTTCAGGGTGAGGCGGCTGCCGGGTTCTCCGCCTGTCTTCAAGGCTCGTTACGCTGCCCGAGGCTTCAGTCAGCGACAGGGAGTTGACTTCTTCCAGACCTTCTCCCCTACCCCGAAGATGACCACTCTTCGGGTGTTGCTGCACGTTGCCGCTCAGCGTGACTACGAGCTTCACTCTCTTGACTTCAGCACAACTTTCTTGCAGGGCAGCCTGCACGAGGAGATGTGGCTGCGCCGCCCACCTGGCTTCACTGGGTCATTCCCTCCTGGTACCCAGTGGAGCCTCCATGTGAGAGTACGACGGCTTATGCCAGCTATGCTTGCTTGCCTTTACTTTATTATGCTATTTCTAGCATAGGTTTATTTTATGCATGCATGAATTGCTTGATTTCCTAGGCTAGGTGCTTTCCTATATTTTGTAATCGTTATAGCACCGAGCTAGGTTACGTACACCGAATTCTGGGCCTTTTGGTTGCCACCGAATTGCCTTCTACCGAATTCGGGAAGGGCCTGTTCGGGACGCTTCGCGACCCTCAGAACCTTCGCGTAACACCTGGTTACTGGGCCTTGTGTCGAGCCTATATATAGCCTCGTGTTGTACCCAGGTGATTCATTCAATTCCAACCCTCTTTCTTTAGCTCGATCCTACATTCCTAACTTGGTAATCAGAGCCTGTTTACACGCGAAGTTTTTCGACCGCTAAAACCTAGCTTTTAAAACCGTGGAGGCGACAACGTGAAGCGTGAAGCGCCAATTTCGGGTACGTTAACTAGTTCCGCGCTATTTTCTATGCCCCCCTTGAACCGGTTTTCGAATCTTCCTCAGGTTCATTGGCGAAAAAGTTGAATTTTCGACCGTCAGATTGATTCGATTCTCAACGGCCCAGAGAATTTCGCCCAAAATGTTGGAATTTGGAGCGTCGGATCGATTCTCTTCTCAACGGCCGAGATCGGACGCGAATTTCGAATACGGGAGAATAACGCAACGTACAGAAAAAGCGCTCGTCGTTTCTACTCTAGACTTTACTCGCAGTAAGTACACCAGCGCCTAAAATTCAATTAATTCCGTCGCAAATCTTCCTGAAAATCGTCAAATGGAGGAAAATGGTGATAATTCCGTACGAAAAATTACGGAGTTACGCACCGACGTGGACCAGATGCGAGCGGCACTCCAGCGAATAGAGGAGCTTCTCGCGCCGCCACGGCAGCAGCGAACGTAGCAGCGAATGCAGCAGCGAACGTAGCAGCGAATGCAGCAGCGACGGCAGCAGCAGCAGCGGCGACACCGACACTTCACCCAGCAGCAGCCACAGTGAATCTTGAGGCGGCACGTCCGAGGCTACCGGAGACGTTCAATCCGAATGCGAGAGACACTGATGTTCGTCGATTCATTGCGACCCTCGAAATTTACTTCGAGGCCGTTGGCTGTACGACCCCGACACACGATGCAATGCGGATTCGGCTCGCAGCGACACTGTTGCGAGGCCCGGCGCTCGAGTGGATTTACAACAGTAATGAGATCCGAGGCGAGGGGTCATGGACGCAGTTTCGGGCAGCTTTAATTCAACGCTTCGAACCGATTAATTCGAGCTACATGGCGCGGCAGCAGATTCATCGGCACAAACAGTACGGCAGTGTAACACAGTACACGCAGCAGATGGAGAGCCTCTTCAACCGAATTACCGACCTGACCGAAGGGGAAAAAATCCAAGCGTATACTGAGGGGCTAAAAATGGAAGTCCACCAACAGGTGATTGCCGCGAACTACAGCAACTACCGCGACATGGTGTGTGCAGCAGAGAGATTCGATGCGCTGACGCGAGGCCAACTCGCGACGCGACGCCACGTGCCGAACAGATCATTCGACACGAAGCGATCGGCACCACCCACGACCGCCGACCCGATGGATATCGACAAGATCGACGCGAAGCAGCGGCCGACAAAATACGAGAAGTGTGAATTTTGCGACGCAGAAGGGCATCGACCCTTCGCGTGTTGGAAAATGAAGAAGGCACGAGCAGAGCTGCAGGGCAAAAACAGTGCGGCACCCCCGAAGTAAAAAAACGTGACGACTTTGGAGCGGGCGAAAAAAGGAGGACATCATGGCACGAATTTAAAACGCCACGACCGGCCGGCACCAGGGGAAATCGCCGAGACAAATGGAGGCTCCGCGAAACAAGACTCTGCACCGACCGGGAAACTCCAGCCGAACACCCACGAAAGTAAGAATTCGTTAAAAATATCCTGCAAAGATACTTTAACTAAGAATATTACTTCTCGTGATTTTCAAGCCTTTAGGGGAGATTTAGCGGCTGAGAAAAAGACCTCAAAGATTATTCAGGTACCTGAGAAGTTGGGCAAACCACTCCGGAGCGTTGAAAAGGGTCGTGCGTTCCAAGGAGTTAATACTCTCTCCCCGCAGCACAGTGTTAAGGCTCCCCATTGCCCACAGGAGAAGCCTACACTGATGCAACAACTTAGGGGAAGGTTCCAGGCCAAGACGAAGCTGAATCGGCCTCGGATAAATCCTTCTAACCCTGCTCAGTTGAAAATTGATATCGAGTCAGCAGCTTCGAGCGCAGGACCTAGGGATGATATATTCGACTTACCCTATGATCTTGTAAGCGAGACCATCTACGGCTACTTGGAGCGGCAACAACCACTACTCCTCGAGGTTCTCTGCAAAGGGCGACGCCTCCAGGCACTGGTGGACAGCGGTGCATCCCACTCGGTGTGTGACCGCGGGACGTTGGAGAAAATTGGAGAGAAGGCGGAGGAGACCCGGTTTTCAGCAACAATGGTGGACGGTACGAAGCTTCCCATCCACGGCGAAGCATCACTGCAGCTGCACATGGGAGCGTTGAGATGGAAGCCGACGTTGCCGATCACGAACATCAAGGGACTAGATTTCATCTTGGGGCGAGATTTCCTGAAGCGGTTCAACCCCGAGATCGATTGGGTCAATCGGAAGGCGTGCATCTACAACAACGGGAAACGTGTGGAGCTGAGAAGCTGGACGGATACAAGGAACGTTCCTGAAACGACACTAGCACGGTTCGAACGGACGGTGAACGAGAGTAACATGGGTTACTTAGCACTGGTTTCTTACCCCAAAGCCAGACAGCAGTCTACGAATGTGTATCGACTACCGCGCACTGAACAAACAGACAGTAAAAAACAAATATCCCATACCGCGCATAGACGACTTACTGGACCAACTGCGTGGTGCAACAGTCTTTTCAAAGCTGGACCTACGGTCGGGTTACTGGCAGATCAAGATGGCGGACAACTCGATTCACAAGACGGCGTTCCGTACCAGATACGGCTCCTACGAATACTTGGTGATGCCGTTCGGACTCTGCAACGCACCAGCGACGTTCCAGGTGGAGATGAACCATATTCTACGACCCCTGCTAGACGAGTGCATAGTAGTGTACCTGGACGATATCCTCATCTACTCCAAAAACATGAAGGAGCACGTGGAGCATCTGCGGAAAGTCTTCGAGATCCTGCGGGAGAACAAGTTCTACGTGAAGCTGTCGAAGAGCGACTTCGCCCTGAAGAAGGTGCAGTTTCTCGGGCACATGGTGAGTGCGGAGGGCGTACACGTAGACCCGCGGAAGATCGAAGCCGTTAAGAAGTGGAAAGTACCGGAGAACGTGAAGGAGTTGCAGCAGTTCCTCGGCTTCGCCAACTACTACAAGGCAGACGCGTTGAGCCGCCCCGGTCATGTAGCAGGCATCCAACTCGATGGGATGAACCCTCTTCTCAAGGGTCTATTCCAACATGGGTACTCCGTGGACGCAGAAATCGCTACAACCCATAAACAGAAGCTGTTACAGTGGGAAAAAGACTTTGTTGTAAGGAAGGGATCAGGAAAGATTTGGGTACCGAATTACGCCCCGCTACGGCAGATCCTATTGGAGGAGTTTCACGATGTACCATACGCGGGACATTTCAGGAGCAACAAGACGTTAGCGGGAATAGCAAAGTATTACTACTGGCCCTGGATGGCAGCAGACGTGCAGCAGTTCGTCACCTCATGCGACACGTGCCAGCGGATGAAGAGTAGCAAGCAGAAAAAAGCAGGGTTACTTCAGCCTCTACCTGTACCGGAGCAGCCATGGCAGGTCGTTAGCTTAGACTTCATCACGGGACTTCCTTCGACCTCACGAGGGCATGACCGTATCCTCGTAGTGATCGATAAATTCTCCAAAATGGGTCACTTCATCCCGACCAACGCCACGGCTACAGCTGAAGCAACTGCTCGCCTCTTCTTTGACCGCATCATCACCATCCACGGCATCCCCGCTACACTCATCTCAGACAGAGATCCTAAGCTCATGGGATTGTTGGGGACTAAGCTTGCGATGTCTTCAGCATACCATCCTCAGACTGACGGACAGACAGAGCGACTCAATCAGGTGGTTGAACAGTTACTGCGCACAGCTTGCAAAGACGACATCAGCCACTGGGATACACAGTTACCAACCCTAGAGTTCGCTTACAACAACGCTTCCTATGCGACCACAGGAAAAACTTCTTTCTTCCTGTGTTACGGACGATAACCTCTCACACCACAGCAGCCAACCACACCGGCACATGTCCAAGCCGCACACAACTTCGTCACCACCATGCAGCAGCTATGGGAGAAGACTCAGCGACGTCTCACCACGATGCAGAACTCCCAGAAGCGCCGATCGCCAGCGACGAGATCACTCAGTAGCAGTTGGAGATCAGGTGCTTCTCGACACGCGCAACTTGAACCTGTCTCACCTACCATCCAAGCTCCGGCCTCGCTTCTGTGGTCCTTTTCGCATTCCTCGTGGAGGCGCAGGTGACACCAGTTACATTCCGCTTGCACTTACCAGAGACGTGGAAGCTTCACAACGCTTTCCATGTTCAGCTACTGAAGCCCTACAAGGACCCCAACCAACAGTTCCAGGGACGGCAGCTACCGCCACCACCACCTGTACTCGTACAGGATGAACCAGAGTACGAGATCGAGCGTGTTCTCACTCATCGGCGCCGCGGCGGCAAGACCCTTGAGTTCCTGATACGCTGGAAGGGATATGACCCCACTGAGGACAGTTGGGTTACAGAAGCTGATATGGGCAACGCACGCCGTGCTCTCAAGGACTATCTTGTCAAGCAGGGTGTATCTCACGCCACCCAGCTTTGAGGGAGGGACAAGTGAGAGTACGACGGCTTATGCCAGCTATGCTTGCTTGCCTTTACTTACTTATGCTATTTCTAGCATAGGTTTTTTGTATGCATGCATGAATTGCTTGATTTCCTAGGCTAGGTGCTTTCCTATATTTTGTTATCGTTATAGCACCGAGCTAAGTTACGTACACCGAATTCTGGGCTTTTTGGTTGCCAGCAGATTGCCTTCTACCGAATTCGGGAAGGATCTGTTCGTGTAACACCTGGTTACTAGGCCTTGTGTCGAGCCTATATATAGCCTCGTGTTGTACCAAGATGATTCATTCAACTCAAACCCTCTTTCCTGAGGTCGATCCTAGATCCTCACACTCCGGCGGCCAGTCTACGGTCTGCACCAGGCGCCTCGTGAGTGGCTCGACACACTGAGGATGACACTTGCGGCTCTTGGGTTTGCTCCGTCCACTGCTGACCCGTCGTTGTTCCTGCGCACCGACACTTCCCTGCCGCCGTTCTACATCCTCGTGTACGTCGACGACTTGGTCTTCGCCACTGCTGACACTGAGGCACTCGCCCTTGTGAAGTCGGAGCTGCAGAAGAGACACACCTGCACTGATCTGGGTGAGCTGCGTAGCTATCTTGGCTTGCAGATCACTCGGGACAGAGCACGCCGCACCATTACTCTGACTCAGTCACACATGGTGCAGCAGATCCTTCAGCGCTTCGGCTTCCAGTTCTCCTCACCACAGTCCACTCCTCTGTCTACACGTCACTCGCTCTCAGTGTCGTAATAGTAGGTATACTGAGGAGCCATAGCTAGGGTTGACCTAGCTAGGCATGAGAGAATGAAGGCAAAAGAGGACTGAACTAGCAAGAATGGGGATACAAATAGCAAACCCTAGAAGGGTTGTACTCGCTACAGAGCACCCCACTACAGGCTAGAGCATAATATTCTGACACACCCCCATAGCCAAAGTGGGGTGTAATCAGCAGAGGAAACAAAGCAGTACAAGCTCAGGGTGGATCACGATGTCACCACTCATTCTGAGCACAAGCAAGAAGCAATAGTTTAAGGTTCACAATTATGAGCAAAGCTAGAGGCAGTCACAAGGGGTCAAGTGAGGAGGAGGAGGCGAGACTGTAGGTGGAGAGGAGATAAGAGGCGTCGGCTGAAGCTGCAGACACACGGGCAACAGGAGTCAAACTGGCTCAGTGGCTACCGGAACAAGCGCCCCGGACTACAGGAGTAACTGGCTCCGCGGCTAAGAAGAGCGGCAGACGAGCAACGGACCCACGGGCGACTGGCGCAGCTGGCTACGACTGGGCTACCGGAACAAGCGCCCCGGACTACAGGTGCTGCTGACGACAAGACGGCAGCCTCCGCTCAACCTCCTCCAACTGTCCCACACCCCTCGACACACACCCCCTGCTTCAAACCCTAGCTCCACTCCGACGGTACCCCCCTTAGACCCCAAACCCTAGGCTCCCACACACCACCCCCCTCAGCGGCAGCTGTAGCAGAGGGAGACGAGGGAGGAGGAGGAGCAGGGAACGGCACACTGAAGCTGCACCCCCATACCCCCCACCCCAAACCCTAATCCAGGAGAACGGGCAGAAGGAGGGGTGGGGCGCCTTCAGAAGCACGGGGGACAGCGGGGAGGACAGGGGAAGCGAAGAACGGGCCGCCCACGGGCCTGGCACCGCCTCCCGAACCGCGCGCAGGCGGTCCGAGCCGCGCGCGGGCCTGGCGCAGCCCGTACGGGCCGCGCGCGTGCCTGGCGCAGCCCGTACGGGCCGCGCGCGGGCCTGGCGCAGCCCGTACGGGCCGCGCGCGGGCCTGGCGCAGCCCGTACGGGCCGCGCGCGGGCCTGGCGCAGCCCGTACGGGCCGCGCGCAGGCCTGGCGCAGCCCGTACGGGCCGCGTGCCGGGTGTACGGGCCGCGTGCAGGCCACGACGGGCGACGGGGGGCGACGCGCGGGTCCCCGTCGCCCGTCGCAGCGCCTCCCGGGGGCGACGTGCCGAGTGACGGGGCAGGAACCCGTCGCGCGCCTCGGGGCACACGGCGGGCAGAGAACCGCCGCGCGCCTCGGGGCGCACGGCGGGCAGAAAACCGCCGCGCGCCTCGGGGCGCACGGCGGGCTGAAAACCCTAGTTTCGACGCCGCGCACCACGGGGCGCGCGGCGGACAGGGAGTAGCAGTAGCAGCGGAAGCAGTGAAGTGGGCCCACAGGCCAAGAATGTTAAGCTCTGATACCATGTCGTAATAGTAGGTATACTGAGGAGCCATAGCTAGGGTTGACCTAGCTAGGCATGAGAGAATGAAGGCAAAAGAGGACTGAACTAGCAAGAATGGGGATACAAATAGCAAACCCTAGAAGGGTTGTACTCGCTACAGAGCACCCCACTACAGGCTAGAGCATAATATTCTGACACTCAGCTCCACCTTCGGACGAGTCCGTAGAGTCGAGTGGCCCGTACCCAGAGCTTGTGGGCTACCTCATGTACCTGATGACCTGCACTCGACCTGACCTTGCGTACCCTCTTAGCATCCTAGCTCGCTACGTTGCACCTGGGAGACACCAGTGAAAGCACTGGGAGGTTGCTAAGTGGGTGTTGCGCTACTTGTGTAGTACATCAGGCATGGGGCTGGTGCTTGGAGGACGGGGTCTCGTTGTCCTCACTGGACACTCAGACGCCTCTTGGGTTGACGACCTGGCTACACAGCGGTCGTCACAGGGTTACACCTTCAGCCTTGGTTCCGGCTCTGTCTCTTGGCGGTCTACCCGCTCTTCTTCTGTTCTCAGCTCTAGTTGTGAGGCTGAGGTCTACGCCACAGCCATGGCTGCACAGGAGTTACGCTGGCTCACCTACCTGGTGACGACTTGGGAGAGCGGCCTTGTTCTCCTCCAGTTCTGTACGGCGACAACAAGGCAGCCCTTGCCTTGTGTCAGGAGCACAAACTGGAGCACAGAACGAAGCACATCGCTCTGCGTTACTTTCTTGCTCGAGAGTTGCAGCAGCGTGGCCAGCTTCGTCTTGCTTACGTGGACACACGGGCCAACACAGCTGATATATTCACCAAGGCACTTCCGCCTAGTGATCATCAGTGACACTGCACGGCTCTAGGCCTCGTGCCAACGTTCTCTCGCTTGCTCACTGCTTGACCTTGCTTGTACTGTGATCTATATATCTTTGCATGTTTACATATGCTAGGTTGTGATCACTGTACTGCTTGCTTTGTTTTATATAACTCTGCATGTGAACTGGCCTTGTGACCATTTGCTTGTGCTCAGAATGTGTGGTGACTTTGTGATCCACCCTGAGCTTGCTTTGCTTTGCTTTTCTTGACTGGTCTTGTGACCACTAGTTCTCCCCCACTCTGCCTATGGGGGTGTGTCAAACTATATGTACATGTTTACATTGTGTAGGCTATAGTTGGGTAGCCCATAAAGGGTACAACCCATTCTAGGGTTAGCACTTGTACCCACCTTTCTTCTCAATGGCATTCATTCTTGCCTAAGATTCTAACACAGTGCCCCAGTACAGGCCACCCATTCCAGTGCCCTTGTCTGGAAACGTGGGTCCATCCGGCAATGCTCCTCCTCCACTCAACCGCTGCACACAGCCTTGCTGCAACTCAATTGTAATTCCCTGCCTTGCCTCCACGTTGCTGTCGTTCCTTTCACTGCCACGCGCTGTGTGCTTGTGCTTGTTCTTGTGCTTGTGGTGGATCAGTACTATGATGAGCCTTGTGCTTGCTGCCTTGGAGCAGCCTCATGTGGTGGAGGAGAGTGGGCGGGATCGGCAGCAAGTGGAGGTGCAGCAGCGCACACTCGCAGCACCTCCTCAGCCTGTCGTTCGGGAGACAAGGAACGCGGAAGCATAGGGGGGTCACCGAGCGAGAAGATAGTGAGGAGCGAGAAGAGTGAGCAGATTTGAGAGGAGAAGCATCGGCCTGTGCCCGTTGTAAGCACGTGTTTAAGCTGGAGGTGCCATGCATGTCGCGCTGACTGTGTGATTCGCAGCAGCATCTCGCTGCCGAGCTGACGTGGCAGTGGCGTTGCGTGGGGGGCCGTTGGGCGACACGGTCAGCATACTTTCCGTGCCATGCGACAGTGGCTGCTGACTGTTTCGTAGTCAGGAACAGGGAATGAATGCGGAGACGGGGCGTGGGGAGGGAACGCGTGCATTTGTTGGTTGGAATGGCTGTGTAGAAAAGCGGCCGCGGCAAGAGAAGCTTCAAGAGGAAGCAAAGACCAGCACGGCGGGGGACGTCATGCGCGCGAAAACACCTCTCTGCGATGGAATGCGCCACGCTCCATTTGCCGCTCAACCGCTCGTCCGCTTGTCCGCTCTTCCGCTCATCTGCTCTTCTGATGTCTGTTGCGCTTTTGAGAGGTTATCTCCCTGCTTGAAAGGCAGGTGCACTCAACTCGTCTCTCGCCATCGTCCATCGCAGCGCAACGCACATGTCGGATGCGCGCGTGGCGCGTCTTGGCGTTAGCGCGACGCGTGTGGTTTATGGGGTGTCGCTTCCACACCAGCCCGCCCGTCGCTTTAAACACCTGCAGCGCCACGCGCGTCACCTCGCCCAGTGCCATCGATCTGTTAACGAACAATCTCGACGACAGCCGTCGCCGCTTGAAGCGTCCGTAACGGTTAGCACTGTGCAAAGATCCGGCGCGCTTTAGCTATGGCGGTTATTGGGCTGGCTCGGTGCGCTTCTGGGGGTGAGGGTGATGTGACTTTAGCGGGGAGTGGAGAGTTGGAGAGGCCCTGCAGTTGTGGAGTGAGAGATACGGTTCAGTTCGGCTGCAATGCGCGGTAAGAGACAATTTATGCTACATTAGTATATTTCTAATAGTATGGAGTTTCCATTTTCCTTACTTTGCACCCAGGTCCTCAGATTCGTTTCTTATCTGTCTTATTCATCAGATTTGGTACAAGGCATGATGTGTGGTTGTAATGACCTTCATTGATTAATTTTTTAGCTTCAGATTTCTCTAACTATTGTTACTTGGAAACAAACAAGACAAACAGGATAACTAAAGCTGGTTACATATGGCAGTTCTCAGTACCTATTACGAGTGCAACTGAGTGAACGAACGAAGATTGCACTATCGAAGCAAAACAATACATTGAGCAAAAGGATTAGCGAATGTTATATAGAGAACTAGCGTGGTAACGATAATAAGCGAACAGTGGGGTGCGCGACGGGTTGGTTGCTGAGGTTGGGAATTATCGAGGCGAAAGGCCGGAAAGCGAGTTACCAACAGAGCCGTGAGGTTGGGTCGCAATGTGAAACAATGGGTGGAACAGTAGTCGAAGCGAGTGTCGCGAGTGGTAATGGTTTTAATGTTGGTTATGTTGGCGGGAACAGCCGTGTACGCGGTAAGCAGGGATGCGAAGCAAGGAAAATTGATTTTTCCTTACACTACCCCTTCCCCAAAGGAGGCCCCTTACGAAGTGCGTGTAGATTCCTGAAATTTATGCTTCGCAGGTACTCGGTGACAGGGTAGTTCTCGATTTTATCCTGGGATATCCAATTGTTCCCAGTGAGTGTGCGGTCTTTCCAGCGTATCAAAAACTTGATGCGATGGGCTCCATGTAGGTCGCGAACTCGGTGACTCGATATTTTGTCGGGGCTAATGATTGGTTCTGTGGGCGAACGTATGATGGGCGACTGCGAGGCAGTTGTCTCGTGGATGGGACGTAGGGGCGGACGAGACGGACGTGGAAGGAGGGTCTGACATACCAGTCAGCGTGTAGGAGGAGGTGGGCGGTGACGGGTGTGACCGTGTGGCTGATGCGAAACGGCCCGCAGTATCGTGGGCGTAGTTTTAGAGTGACGGACAGGCGGAGGTTCTGAGTGTCGAGTAGTACGAAGTCGTTGGGCTGGTAAGTGACGGGGCGGTGGTGGCAATCGGCGTTGCGCTTAGCGATGATGTTTGATTTTTTTGTGGCGTCTGCTGCTCGGGTCCGGGCGGCCTGTAAAATTTGGACGAACTGTTGCGCGCGTGGGACTGGGTATCTGGGTTTGGCGTCATGGGCAAGGTGAGGTTCTGACCGTAGTCGTGATGATCTGGTTGAGGAAAGAGAAATCTATTGAATGATCGCCTGGGTATAAGGCGAGGCTATATATAGGCTCGACACAAGGGCAGTAATCCGCGTGTTACTAGAAGGTTCCGCGGGTCGCGAAGCGTCCCGAACGGGTCCTTCCCGAATTCGGTAGAAGGCAATTCGGTGGCAACCGAAAAGCCTAGAATTCGGTGCACGCAACCAAGTTCGGTGCCTATTACTATAATAAATTTAGTAAAAACAACGAGCCTAGGAAATCTAGAAAAAGCAAGCAAAATAAAGCCTAGCTAAGCTAAATGATGTAAAAAAAAGCAGAATCAAGCAATTAAAGTCCAGAAAAGCCGTCGTACTCTCACACGTCCCCCCCTCAAAGTTGGGTGGCGTTAGATATACCCTGCTTGACAAGATAATCCTTGAGAGTGCCGCATGCGTTGGCCAAACCAGCTTCTGCAACCCAACTGTCCTCCGATGGGTCATATCCCTTCCAGCTTAGTAGGAACTCGAGCGTGTTGCCACGTCTGCGTCGATGAGCGAGAACTCGTTCCACCTCGTACTCTGGTTCATCCTGTACGAGAACAGGTGGTGGTGGCGGTAGCTGTCGACTTGTGAACTGCTGGTTCGGGTCCTTGTAGGGCTTCAGCAGCTGAACATAGAAGCGTTATGAAGATTCCACTTAGTAGGTAAGCGCAAGCGGAATGTAACTGGTGTCACCATCGCCTCAACGCGAAAGGGACCATAGAAGCGAGGCCGGAGCTTGGATGGAAGGTGGGACAAGTCCAAGTTGCGCGTGTCGAGAAGCACCTGATCTCCGACTGCTACTAAGTGATCTCGTCGCTGTCGATCCGCATACTACTTCTGGGAGTTCTGTAGAGTGGTGAGACGCCGCTGAGTCTTCTCCCATAGCTGCTGCATGGTGGTGATAAAGTCATGTGCGGCTTGGACGCGTGCCGGTGTGGTTGGCTGCTGTGGTGTGAGTGGTTCCCATCCGTAGCACAGGGAAAAAGGAGTTTTCCCTGTGGCCGCATTCGAAGCTTTGTTGTAAGCGAAATCAAGTGTCGGTAACTGTGAATCCCAGTGGCTGATGTCGTCTTTGCAAGCTATGCGCAGTAATTGTTCAACCACCTGATTGAGTCGCTCAGTCTGTCCGTCATTCTAGGGATGGTATGCTGAAGATATCGCAAGTTTTGTCCCCAACAAACCCATGAGTTCCCTCCAGAACTTACTAGTAAATTTTGGGTCTCTGTCTGAGATGAGTGTAGCGGGGATGCCGTGGATGGTGATGATGTGGTCGAAGAAGAGGCGAGCAGTTGCTTCAGCTGTAGCCGTGGCGTTGGTCGGGATGAAGTGTCCCATTTTAGAGAACTTATCGATCACCACGAGTATAGCGTCATGCCCTCGTGAGGTCGAAGGAAGACCAGTGATGAAGTCTAGGCTGACGACTTGCCATGGCTGCTCCGGTACGGGTAGAGGCTGAAGTAACCCTGCTTTTTTCTGCTTGCTACTCTTCATCCGCTAGCACGTGTCGGAGTGGGGCATAGTTTATTACCCAAATCTTTCTTGATCCCTTTCTTATAGCTAAGTCTTTCTCCCACTGTAACAGCTTCTGTTTCTGTGCTGTAGCGACCTCTCCGTCCACGGAGTACCCATGTTGGAATAGACCCTTGAGCAGAGGGTTCATCCCGTTGAGCTGGATGCCTGTTCCATGTCCGGGGCGGCTCAACGCGTCTGCCTTGTTGTGTAGCCCGGGTTTGTAGACGATGTCGTAGTGGAAGTGAGTTTCCAGGAAGTCCATCCACCGCACCTGTCGTCGTGAGAGCATAGGCTGCGACTTCAGGCATTTGAGACTGCAGTGGTCAGTGTAGACAAGCTCCCTTCAAGTAACACCTCCACGCCTTGAAGGCTATGACTATTGCTAAGGCTTCCTTGTCATGGATGGGGTAGTTTAGTTCTGCTCCGTGTAGCTTCTTACTAAGGTAGGCGATGGGCTGCAAACCGCGTCCGTGATCCTGCATCAGTACTGCTCCGACTGCCTGGTCACTAGCGTCTACTTCCACCACGTAATCTCTGTCTGGATCCGGTAGGATGAGGTTTGGCGCTGTAGTCAGTAATGTCTGTAGCCGCTCCATGGCTTGCTGTTGAGGAGTATCCCATTTGTAGGGCGTATCCTTTTTCAGTAGGTTGGTCAGTGGCGCTGCTATCTTAGCATACTGCGGCACAAACCTGTTGTAGTAGTTGGCGAAGCCTAGGAACTGCTGCAACTCCTTCACGTTCTCTGGAACTTTCCACTTTTTAACGACTTTGATCTTCCGCGGGTCCACGTGTACGCCCTCCGCACTCACCATGTGCCCGAGAAATTGCACCTTCTTCAGGGCAAAGTTGCTCTTTGACAGCCTCACGTAGAACTTGTTCTTCCGCAGGATCTCGAAGACTTTCCGCAGATGCTCCACGTGCTCCTTCATGGTTTTGGAGTAGATCAGTATGTCGTCCAGGTACACCACCACGCACTCGTCCAGCAGGGGCCATACGATATGGTTCATCTTCGCCTGGAACGTCGCTGGTGCGTTGCAGAGTCCGAACGGCATCACCAAGTACTCGTAGGAGCCGTATCTGGTACGGAACGATGTCTTGTGGATCGAGTTGTCTGCCATCTTGATCTGCCAGTAACCCGACCGTAGGTCCAGCTTTGAAAACACCATTGCACCACGAAGTTGGTCAAGAAGATCGTCTATGCGTGGTATGGGGTATTTGTGTCAAAATACTAGGAGGTAGTAGGTTGTGCCCTAGGACTAGGGTTTGTGGTATACGAAGGAGAATTGTGAGAATGGGAATGATGATGAACTAGCAAGCAGCAGGATACATATAGGAAACCCTAAGGGGTTGTACTCACTATTGAGCACCCCACTGCAGGCTAGACAATAACATTCTGACAATTTGTTCTTGACTGTCTGTTTGTTCAGTGCCCGGTAGTCGATGCACTTCTGTAAACTACTGTCTGACTTTGGAGTGAAGAGAACTGGTGCGCCGTAGGGAGAGGTGGATGGGCGGATCAGTTTTCTGTCCAGTAGGTATTCAATTTGTTTCTTCATGTCTGTCAGTTCGGTCGGACTAAGGCAGTATGTTGCATGTGAGAAGGGTTTCGCACCTGGTTCCTCCACGATCTCGTGCTCGTGGGTTTGGGATGGAGGTACTCCTGCAGGTGGGTCGCGCGGCATGATGTATTTGTACTTCTCCAACACCTCCTTCACTGCTGCAGGTAGCTCCGAGTTCACCTTAACCTTCTCTTCTGCTGCCAAAACCAGTGCTAGGTAGCCCGTGTTACTCTTGTTCCCCGTCCGTTGGAACCGTGCCAGTGTCGTTTCAGGAACATCCCCTGTATCCGTCCAGCTTCGCAGTGCTATCCTCACGTTTCCCGTTGTTGTAGATGCACGCCTTCCGGTTCACCCTGTCTATCTCGGGGTTGAATCGCTTCAGAAAATCACGCCCCAAGATGAAATATAATCCCTTGATGTTCGTGATCGGCAACGTCGGCTTCCACCTCAATGCCCCTATCTGCAGCTGCAGTGTTGACTCGCCGTGGATGGGAAGCTTCGTACCGTCCACCATCGTTGCTGTAAACTGGGTCTCCTCCGATGACTCTCCGATTTTCTCCAACAACCAGCAGTCGCACACCGAGTGTGACGCACCACTGTCCACCAGTGCCTGGAGGCAACGCCCGTTGCAGATCACCTCGAGTACTAGTGGTTGTTGCCGCTCCGAGTAGCTGTAGAAGGAGTTGCTTATAGGATCATAGGGTAGATCAAATGTATCATCCCTAGGTCCTGCGCTCGAAGCTGCTGACTCAGTATCAGGTTTCACCTGTGTAGGGTTAGAAGGATTTGTCAGAGGCTGGTACAACTTCTCCTGAGCCTGGAACCTTCCCCTAAGCCTTTGCAGCTGTGTAGGCTTCACTTGTGGGGAACGGTAGGGAGTCTTAACACCGTGCTGCTGGGAGAGAGTATTAATTCCTCGGAACGTTCGACCCCTATCAACGCTCCGGAACAGGGTCCCTATATTACCCGGTACCGGTTTAATTTCTGACTCTCCCTTAATAAAGGCTTGAAAACCACGAGAAGTAATATTCTTAGTTACTTATCGGGGTGTACGGCTGGAGTTTCCCAGTCGGTGCAGGGTCTTGTTTCGCGGATCCTCCTTTGGTCTTGGCGATTTCCCCTGGTGCTAGCTGGTCGTGACGTTTTCAATTCGCGCCATCATATCCTCCTTTTTGCACCCTCTCCGAAGGAGCCACGTTGTCCGTTTTCTGCTTCGGGGGTGCCGCACTGTTCTTGCCCTTCAGCTCCGCACGCCTTTTCTTCATTTTCCAGCACGCCAAGTTACGATGTCCTGCAGCGCCGCAAAACTCGCACGTCTCATTTTTTGCTAGCCGCAGCTTCGCAGTCGTGGGTAGTGCAGATCGCTCCATGCCACTATTTGGCTTGTTGCGTCGTGTTCTGTATTAGCTACTGTTCCACGCGTCGAACTGTTTGATCAGTGCTGCCCGAAACTGTGACCATGTCCCTTCGCCTTGGACTACTTTGTTGTTAATCCACTTTAGTGTTGTTGCGAGCCGTATGCGCATTGCGTCTTTTGTCTTTTGTCCGTGCATCCAACGGCTTCGAAGTAAATTTCGAGTTCAGCTACAAATCGACGAACGTCGCTCCCTTTGACTGTAGGATCAAACATCTCTGGTTGCCTCGGCTTTGCTGCTTTGAGGTTAACCGTAGCTGCTGCCGTTGTCGCAGGCACAATTGTCGGTGTCGTCGTCGTCGCTGCTGCTGTTGCTGCGGCTACCGATTGGTTCGCAAGGAGTTTTTTGAGTCGTGGGAGCGCAGCACGTATGTGCTCATGCTCGGCACGTAACTCCGCGATTTTCTGTGCTAAATTATCTCTATTTCCCTCCATTTGGCGATTTACAGAAAGAAGATGCGCGACAAAAATAATTGAATTCTAGGTGCTGGTCCACTTACTGCGAGTCAAATCGACTGTAGAATCGACGAGCGCGAAATCTGTACGTTGCACAATTCCCACGTGGTCGAAATTCGCGTCCGATCTCGGCCGTTGAGGAGAAACTCGATCCAACGCTCCAAATTCCAACTAATTTGGGAGAAATTCTCTGGGCCGTCGAGATTCGAATCGATCTGACGGTCGAAATTCCAACCTTTTTGCCAAAACTCCTGAGAGGTGTTTGAAAACCGAATCGAGGGGGACTTAGAAAAATTGCGCCGAACAGGTTTTACTACCCATATCAGCGCTTTCGTCGTCGCCCTCGCGGTTGTTAAAGGTCGGAACTAAAGGTTGAAGACCTCGCGTGTATCCCGCTCTGATTACCAAGTGTGAGGATCTGGTTCAAGAATGAGAAATCTATTGAACGATCACCTGGGTACAAGGCAAGGCTATATATAGGCTCGACACAAGGGCAGTAACCAGGTGTTACTAGAAGGTTTCGTGGGTCGCGAAGTGTCCCGAACGAGTTCTTCCCGAATTCGGTAGAAGGCAATTCGGTGGCAACCGAAAAGCCTAGAATTCGGTGCACTCAACCTAGTTCGGTGTGTCAGAAATAACTGAGCAGGAATGAATGAACTAGAACAGAGTTTGGTACAAGTAGGAAACCCTAACTTTGTGTACCCCCTAAGGTGTAACCCACTACAGCCTAGACAATATAAACATGCAATGTTTGACACACCCCCATAGGCGCAGTGGGAGACAGCCACAGGGTCACAAGACCAGTCAAAGCAAAGCAAAACAAGCTCAGGGTGGATCTCAAGGATTCCACACAAATTCCGAGCACAAGCAAGCGGTCACAAGACCAGTTCACATGCAGGTTTATAACAAAGCAAGAGATACAGTGATCACAACCTAGCAAACGTAAACAAGTAGGCATATATATATAGTGATCACAGTACAAGCAAGGTCAAGAGGTAAGTAAGTGAGGCCCAGTAGGTACAAGGCCTAGCAGAGTGCAAAAGCGCTGATGGTCACAAGGCTGAAGCGCCTTGGTGAACACATCAGCAGTGTTGGCCTCCGTGGCCACGTAACGCAGACAAAGCTGACCACGCTGCTGCAGCTCTCGAGCCAGGAAGTACCGCAGAGCGATGTGCTTCGTTCTGTGCTCCAGTCTGTGCTCCTCACACAAGGCAATGGCAGCCTTGTTGTCGACGTACAGCACTGGAGGAGAACGAGGCCGCTCTCCGAGGTCGGTCAGCAGGTAGGTCAGCCAGCGTAGCTCCTGAGCGGCCATGGCTGTGGCGTAGATCTCAGCCTCACAACTGGAGCTGAGAACAGAAGAAGAGCGAGTAGAACGCCAAGAAACTGTGCCAGAGCCAAGGCTGAAGGTGTAACCCTGGGACGACCGCTGAGTAGCCTGGTCGTCTGCCCAAGAAGCGTCTGAGTGCCCTGTGAGAACAACCCGGTCTCGCCCTCCAAGCACAAGCCCCATGCCCGACGTACTGCACAAGTAGCGCAACACCCTCTTAGCAGCATCCATGTGCTCCTTCCGGTGACGGCCAGGAGCGACATAGCGTGCTAGGATGCTAAGAGGGTATGCAAGGTCAGGTCGAGTGCAGGTCATCAGGTACATGAGGCAGCCCACAAGCTCTGGATACGGGCCACTCGGCTCTACGGACTCATCCGAAGGCAGAGCTGAGAGCGAGTGACCGGTAGGCAGAGGAGTGGACTGAGGCGAGGAGTACGTGAAGCGGAAGCGCTGGAGGACCTGCTGCACCATGTGTGACTGAGTCAGGGTGATGGTGCGCCGTGCTCTGTCCCGGGTGATCCGCAAGCCAAGATAGCTCGTCAGCTCACCCAGGTCTGTGCACGTGTGTCTCCTCTGCAGCTCCGACTTCACGTGAGCGAGTGCCGCGGTGTCAGCAGTGGCAAAGACCAAGTCGTCGACGTACACGAGGATGTAGAACGGCGGCAGCGAGGTGTCGGTGCGTAGAAACAGCGACGGGTCAGCAGTAGAGGGAGCGAACCCAAGAGCCGCAAGTGTCGTCCTCAGTGTGTCGTGCCACTCACGTGGCGCCTGGCGGAGACCGTAGACCGGCCGCTGAAGCCTCCACTGGGTGCCAGACCCAGTGAAGCCAGGGGGGCGGCGCAGCCAGATCTCCTCGTGCAGGCTGCCCTGCAAGAAAGCAGTGCTGAAGTCAAGAGAGTGAAGCTCGTAGTCGCGGTGAGCGGCTATGTGCAGCAGCACCCGAAGAGTAGTCATCTTCGGGGTGGGGGAGAAGGTCTGAAAGAAGTCTACTCCCTCTCGCTGACTGAAGCCTCGAGCCACGTAGCGCGCCTTGAAGACAGGCGGAGAACCCGGCGGCCGCTTCACCCTGAAAATCCACATGCCACTGACGATGTTCGCCCCAGGAGGGGGAACCTCGTCTACGTAGGTGCCTGTGGACTTCCAGGAAGCCATCTCTGCGTCCATGGCTGACTGCCACTGAGAGGAGTAGGGACCCGCCATCGCCTCAGCGTAAGAGCGTGGGGTCGGGATGTCTGGTGCATCCGGGTCTCCCTCAGGGGCAACTAGCAAGGACACGAGACGGGGCAAAGCAGCAGCAAGGCAGTGGAACTCCTCCTGTCTGTCCTCAAGGACGTCCGTGCCGAGGGCACACTCACCCCCGACGGACGGAGGACAGGCAGACGCAGACTCAGACCTAGCGACAAGGCTGGCAGCGTAGTCTAGGCGACAGCGAGCAGCAAAGTCAACCAACTCAGCGACCAGGGCAGACGCAGCAGAGGACTCAAAGGTCGGGTCAGTGACAACTGTAGCAAGGAGACGCGTGACAGTGGGACTGGCAGCACGACGGGAGTCAGACTCCGGGTCAGGAAGAGTAGGAAGAGAGGACGCAGGAGGAGACGGCAGCGGGACACGCTGCGGAGCAGTGGAGGGACGTAGAGTCATGTAGTGAGTGCCAGGGACAGGAGGAGGACGCTCACGTGGGACACGACGACCAGTGCGAGCAGTACGAACAGGCGACGCAGGACGAGACTCAGGCTCACGACGCTCTGTAAGACCTCCTGTGGGACCAGTGTAAGGGGAGGGAGCAGGGAGAGGCGAGACAGGCGGTAACTGTGACTGCGGCTGGACAGGCGGAGGACACGCTACGGAGGGAGGAGGACTAAGAGGAGGAGCCTGACCAAGAACCTGCTGAAGGAGCGGTACGAAGTACGGTCGCGGCCGCGCAGCGTCTCCAGAAACAGCAGGGACACCAGTGGCAGCCCCAACGCCCGAGTCCTCAGCACCAGCAGCAGCTCCAACGCCCGGGTCCTCAGCACCAGCAGCAGGGCCACTGGTCAGGTCCTCAGCACCAGCAGCAGCGCCACCGGTCGGGTCCTCAACACCAGCAGTAGCTCCAGCGTCCGGGTCCTCAGCACCAGCAACAGCACCACCGCTCGGGTCCGCAGCACCAGGAGCACCACTACGAAGACTGCAGCGCCGCGTGTACCACTCGCGGATCACCTGAATGGGGGGGAGCTCCTGGGTAGGAGGGGAAGTACCGGGACGAGCTCCAGAAGCACCTCTCCGGAGGCGGCAGTACTCGAGGTACCTCTCCTGCAGCTGCTGGGAGGAGAGGGCTCCTCCAGGTGGAGTACCCCCAGACTCAGCACCCCCAGACTCAGCACCCCCAGACTCAGCACCCCCAGACTCAGCACGTCCAGACTCAGCACCCCCAGACTCCGCACCTCCAGGCTCCGCACCTCCAGGCTCAGCACCCCCAGGCTCCGCACCTCCAGGCTCCGCACCCCCAGGCTCAGCACCCCCAGGCTCCGCACCTCCAGGCTCAGCACCCCCAGGCTCCGCACCTCCAGGCTCCGCGCCTCCAGGCTCAGCACCCCCAGGCTCCGTACCTCCAGGCTCAGCACCCCCAGACGCAGGACTCGAGTCAACAGCTACCTCGACAGGCTCACTCGGGTCTACCTGGGACACACCTGAGGGAGCGGCACCCTGAGGGGGAAGGGGGTCTGGTACCTCAGCACCTGGAGCGAGGAAGAGAGGCGGGGGGGGAGCGGGGCAGTGCGGTAGGGGAAGAGGCGGTAGAAGGGGACGGACTCGTCAAAAGTGACGTCCTGAGAGGCCAGAACCCGGCGCGAGGTGACGTGGTAAAACTGCCATCCAGGCGCGTCGGGAACAAAGCCAAGAAAGACACAGGGAACAGTGCGACGTGAGAGCTTGTCCGCAGACGTGTCGCGGACAAAGGCTCGAGATCCCCAGACCCGGAAACGCGACGCATCGCCAACCTCTCCCGTCCACCGTAGAGTCGGGGAAGTCTCCGGCAAGGAGACACGGGGCCAGAGGTTGAGCTGATGTGCTGCGTACCGGACCGCAAACGGCCACAGAAAGTGGGGAGCAGCCGCATGGGTCAGGGAGGTACGAGCGACCTCCATGACTAAGCCAATGCGGCGCTCAGCAACCCCATTCTGCTGTGGAGAGGCCGGAAGCGTGTACGACTGCTCAATGCCGTGCTCAGCACAGTAGGCTGCCAAGAGGTCGGAGGCGAACTCACCACCCCTGTCAGAGTGCAAGCGCAGGACAGGAAAGTCCGAGTGAAAGCGCTCGCCTAGCTGGAGACGGGCTCGGCTGATCCAGGGGATCAAAACACCAGGGACGTCACCCTTGGCGCGCAAGGGGAAGACCGTGGTGTAGCGCGAGTAGTCGTCAACAACTATCAGGAAGTACCTCTCCTGACCCTGACCACGGACGCGGGCTGGGCCCCACACGTCCATGTGGAGCGTCTGCAGGGGAGCGGTCGTCGGGGGAAAGGAGGAGGAGTGAGGAGCGGCGCGCTGCCGCCCCTCGACACAGGGAATGCAGTCAGGAGCAGGGGAGTCAGGAAGGGGAGGGAGCACCCTGGGAAGACCAGCAACAAGGTCCCGTTTGTGCATGGCCCGCAGGCGCTGCACAGACGGGTGACCAAGGCGGTGGTGCCAGAGGACGGTGTCGTTCGCCAGAGAGCGACACGAGCAGGGGGCGGACAGCTGACCTGACGCTGACGCAGACGCAGCTACCTGAGGGGACTCAGTGGTCAGTGTGTACAGGTCAGACCCCGGCTCTCGAGTGAAAGTAGCCAGGTGGCGGCCCGTCCGAGCACACGTGCAGTGAGTCACACGCTCGTAGGCAGGGGTGAACTGGTGAACACCCGAGTCCTGGAGCGCACTACCTGCCACCAAGTTCGTGGAGAACGAGGGGAGGTAGAGACCTGAGAGTGTGCCGGACGGAACCGCTGGACACGGAAGGGTGGTGGAGGAGGTCGCAAGGACCGGACCCCCAGAGGGGTCAGCAAGAGAGACAGCAACCGGCCGAGCTAGAGGCTCAAGGACAGTGCGGTCACGAAAGAAAGAGCGAGAAGCACCTGAGTCCAGTGTGAAGGTGTGCAGTGCTGCAGTCGACTCAGTACCAGGGGGCACAGACGCACAAGCACCTAGAGCAGCAGCTGCAGTAGTACCTGTGGAAGCAGACACACTAGCACCTAGAGCAGCAGCGGGGCTGGCCTGAATGCCCGGGTCGGGCGGAACACGCAAGTACTGAGCACCCTCTCCACTAATAGACATCGCATACATGGCAGTGAGAATAGCATCAAAGTCAAGTGCCCAAATATCAACACCCTTCCTGAGCAGATCAGCCCAGCGCGGCAGCTCACCCCCACCAGGAAACTGGGTGCGCCACGCATCGTTGAGGCGGGCGAAGCAGCGCTCCGTCTGGTGCGGCCCCCCACACATCTGGCCAGTGCGGTCACCTGTACGAATAACGTACTGGCAGGTGACGCTGCGCCGCGCATACCACTCACGGGCGGCCTGAAGGGTCGGGGAAGGCTGCTGACTCTGACCGCCCCCCGGGCCTCCACGACCACCACCCCCTCCGCCTCCGCCCCGGCCACCTCCACCCCTGCCGCTGCCACGACCACCTCCGCCTCCGCTGCCACCTCCGCCCCTGTCACCACTCCCAACACCGCTGTCACCTCCACCACTGCCGCCACTAGTCTCTCCAGTCGCACCTCCACCGCCACCACCTCCACCCCCGCCTCCTCCGCCACCACCCCCACTCCTGCCACTCCTGCCCCTGCGTCGTCCGCCTGAAGCAGACGCAGCCCCGACCTTCTCAGCACCAAGGAGGTCGACAGCAGCAGCAGAGGCGACAGAGGGGAGGAGGGGGGAAGGGGAGCACCCCTCGAAGAAGGGGCCGCGGGGGTCGCCACGAGAGGTGCCTACAGCGACGATACTAGCCTCGGCTGCAAGCAGTTCCTTCTCGAGGAGGGCTATGGTGAGCTCAGTGGGGGAGCGAGAGAGGAACTGGTCCCTGACAGGGCGCAGAGAGTCAGGGAGGCGGGTGACAACGTGGTAGAGAGTGATCCAGAGCGGGGGGGGGTTGCTAGCGAGGAACTCATCAGGCATGGCAGCGCGAAAGCGAGCCTCACTAGTCTTAAGGTGGGTGATGAGGTCTGCGACAGTGTGAAAGGAGGCTAGGTCGGGGAACAGGTAGGGGAGAGTGAGGCGGCCTAGTGTGGCAGAAGCGGGTGAGGAGTAGCGGGCCACTACAGCTGTGTAGAGGTCCTTAGCAGTCTTGCACTGGCCGAAGTGCTCGCGCTCATCTAGTGGCAGGGAGTTGCGAATAGCAAAGCGAGCGTGCGCGTCACGGGTCTGCCACTGTGAGCGCTCAGCTGGGGGGGCAGTAGCGAGTGGGGCGGTCGCATGGCCGAGAGCGTGGTCGTACAGTGTAATATCTTCCTTGGCAGTGAGCTGTAGGAAAAGGTGCAGGTCATCTAGCCAGGTTTCGAATTTGACCGGACGGCCCTCGGCGTCGAAAGCTAGAACAGGAGGACTAGCCATAGCGACAGCGGCAGTAGTAGAAGCAGTAAAGTCACTGAAAAGGCGTGCGCAGGGTCAGCGGGGCCGGTGGGGCCTACGGACTGTAGTGGCGCACAAGCAGTAGTAGCAGAAAGTGTAGTAGTAGGGGCGGGCTCAGCAGCGGTGATTCGCGGGCGACGGCGGGCGCAGCAGCGGCGGTGCGCGGGCGGCGGCGGGCTCAGCAGCGGTGGTGCGCGGGCGGCAGCGGGCGCAGCAGCGGCGGTGCGCGGGCGGCGGCGGGCTCAGCAGAGGCGGTGCGCGGGCGGCTGCGGGCTCGACAGCTGCGGGCCGGGAGCAGTGCGGGCAGCGTGCGGGCCGGCGGCGGTCAGCGCACGAGCCGCGCAGGCTCAGCGCGGGCTGCGCGGGCTGCTCGCGGGCTGCGTAAGCGGGTCGCGGGCGGCTCGCGGGGGTTCGCGGGCAGGTCGCGGGCTGCTCGCGGGCAGTTCGCGGGCTGTGCGCGGGCTGCGCGGGCTGGTCGCGGGCTGCGCGTGGGCGGTTCGCGGGCTGTGAGCGCGGCGCGCTGTGCGGTTCGCGGGCGGCGTGACGGGGCCGATCGGGGCGCTAAGGGGCGACGCGACGGGGGCCGTGAGAGGCCGCTAAAAAAAAAATTCGAAGGGGCCGCAGGGCCGCTAGATCGTGCTAGATCGACGGGGCCATCGGGGCCGAAAAGAAGCGAAGGTAAGCAGGTAGGTAAGTCGGTGGGCCCTAAGAACAGTCCTAGCGAAGGACCTGCTCTGAAACCATGTCAGAAATAACTGAGCAGGAATGAATGAACTAGAACAGAGTTTGGTACAAGTAGGAAACCCTAACTTTGTGTACCCCCTAAGGTGTAACCCACTACAGCCTAGACAATATAAACATGCAATGTTTGACACGGTGCCTATAACTGTAATAAATATAGTAAAAGCAAGGAGCCTAGGAAATCTAGAAAAGGCAAGCAAAATAAAGCAAGCAAAATAAAGCAAAGCTAAGCTAGATGATGCGTGATAAAGTAGAATCAAGCAAGTAAAGTCCAGCAAAGCCGTCGTAATCTTACAGTAGTTGATGTAGAATGGTGACTGCTGCATCGTGGCTGACGTGGATTTGTTGTACGCAAATTCGATGAGTGGCAATTGCTGCTCCCAAATTGTCGGGTCGTCGCACGTGGCTAGGATTGACTACTTTATGGTCCGATTGGTCCGCTCTGTTTGACCGTCTGTCTTAGGGTGGTACGACGAACCAAGTTGGAGTCGTATGGTAAACTGCTGCCTCAGGTTCCCCTAGAAGTTGCTGGTGAATTTTGTGCGGCGGTGGCGATAAAAAGGCGAGCTGTTTCTTTGGCTGAGATTGATTTGCACGCTGCGAAAGGGCCATTTTTGCCAGCCGATCGACGACGACCAGGATCGCGTCGTTCCCACTGGCAGTAACCCTGTGACAAAGTCCATCATCACCTGCCGCCAAGCATGCTCTGGGGGTGGTATCGGCTACAACTGTCCTGCCGGCCGTTGTCGTGATGACTTCATGAGCTGGCAAGTGGGACATGCTGGCACGTGTCGTTGCACGCCATTCAGCATCTCGCGCTAGTATTAGTACCGCTGCAACTGCTGTTGTGTTTTTTGGACCCCGAAATGTCATGAGGTGACTCCGTCATGTGCTTCTTGTAACTGTAAACTCCTGCAGTAAGGTGTAGCCCGGTACCCTGATGCGGTCGGTGCCAGCTCTTACGCAATACACCCCTCGTGATGCTACAAATTGTTGCAAATTTCCTATTGTAATGATTGGATCTCTCTGATAGCCATGGGTGATAGCAGTGGGCTGGTTCTGGCGAGCAGTATTGCGTGTATCTAGGCAGTCGGGTGGGTTATGTCATAATAGTGCATCGGCAATATTTGAGGCACCCTTTTTATAAGTGACTATGCAATGAAAGTTGGACTCGAGGAAGTCGAGCCAGCGGATCTGTCGTGGGTTGATGTGGGGTTGCGCGCATAGGTACTTTAGTGATTTGTAGTCTGTCTGTACTATTATGCCTGTGCCGGTCAAGTAGCAGGTGCAGTTTTTGTGACTCGTATGCGATGGGCTGTAGGCCGTTGCCGAAATCCTGTAGTTGTACGGCTCCGATGGCGATGTCGATGGCATCGATAACCACTTCGAATGGGCTTTGTGGGTCGGCGATACATAACGCGGGTGGTGAACAGGTAACATTTTTCAGGGCGGAAAAGGCAACGCGCTCTTTCTCCCCCCATGTAAAAGCGACCCCCTTCCTCAGTAAGTCAGTCAGAGGGGCAGTTAATTGTGCCATGTCCGGGACGAATCGACGCACATAATTAACAAACCCTATCTTTGCAGTTAAGTAATGTTCGTCGGTGGGTGCCATGCCTTAACGGTGTCTAACTCGATCTATACTCCAGTGTCTGAAATGACATGCCCCCAAAATTCTAGCCTGTCATGGAAGAACTCGCCCTTGAAACCCTTTGTCAGTAGCCGACATCGTCTAAGGTTTTGAAGACGGCTTCAATTTCCGCTAAATGATGTTGCTTGTCCCGGCTGTATACTAGGATGTCGTCGAGGTAAACCATGACGCATTTATCTAAGAGTGGCCTAAACGCCTTGTTCATTGTTATCTCGAAAGTCGCGGGCGCATTGGTCAGCCCGAATGACATCACTGTATACTCGAAAGACCCATACCTAGTTCTAAGAGTTATCTTGGCGCAGTCCGTCGATTCGACTTGAATCTGGTGGTAATACCGTTGCGTAATTCAATTTTCGAGAAAACCCTTGCTGTTCGCAATTGGTCGATTAGTTCGTCGGCGCAGGGAATGGGGTATCGCGACTTGATTGTTACACTGTCCAGTGCGCGGTAGTTGATGCACATGCGGAGAATGGTATTCTACGGGAGAGCTTGCCTAACGTGAGGCTCACTGACAGAGTTTTGGCAGTGATCCTTGAGAAAGTGGTTAGTTGCATTCGTAGAATTCAAGCATAGTTTCACTAGGAAAGTTGATTGAACAAGAATATGGTACAAGCAAGGAGAACCAAATAGCAAAGAGAATGAACCCTGTAGAAACGTTCCTCGACAAGTACTTGCCTTTGTCGAGTCAGCAACGGTAGGTGAATCGACAAGCACATGTACCGTAACACCCTGGATATAAGCGCAGGCCTATGATAAGCGCATGCGCTTATATCCGGAGCACTGCGCTAATGGTCGAAACTTAATCATAAGTGCACCCAACATAAAACCCTGCTGTATTATAAGAGCATGTTTAGAGTGATTTCTAAATCCTGTCTAAAACGGTAACGCGTTTCTAATTTGTAGCGAGTCCAATTCTGTCTTTCGCTTTGTTTGACTCTTTAAGCCCTGACTGGCTTCGCGTCCAGTCAGGATGAGTTGGCACGCATGCAAAGTAACGTGCCTTTGCAGTGGTGCGCCAACAGAAATTCACTTAGCGAGATTCTGATTTCTGGCCCTGTTAGATTTCGGCTCGGCGTCTTTGGGATCCGCCCAGTCTGCTCCAAGTCGATGAACCGCCGTCACAGCTTGTTGAGGTAAGCTTGCTGGAGAAGCCACAGCTTCCTCGCCGATTGGTCGCACACAATTTCCAGCCTTGCCCTTCCAGTTCACCAATGCCTCCTTCACCATCACGTTGGCAATGTCCCAGCGGTGCTCCGGGTCGGCGCGCATGTCGGGATTGGTCAACGTCCGCCTCTGCGTCGACGGGCAGCGTGCTATAGGAAGTTGACGGCAGACAGGCATGGTATGTCAGCTTCTCTGCACGCTTGCCGAGATTGGAGCGAGTAGATCGCCGCGGCTTCAATATTTTGACCGGGACCTCTACGACGTCGCTGTCGTCAGTCTGCTCCCCTGCTGACTGCTCCCCTTCTTCACCACCAAGGACTTCTACGACGTCGCTCGCGCGCAATCGTCGAGCTGATCCAAGATAGTGGCTCCCCTGCCAACTTATCCTCTGACGTTGGCTCCTCTGCTGACTTCGCCTCTACCAACTCCTCTACCGACTTCCCTGCCGACTTCTCCTCTGCCGATTTCGTCTCTACCAGCTTCGCCGACTTCTCCTCTACTGTCGGCCGCTGCATATGGCCGCCGAGGCTCGTCTCGTCAAGTCGGCCTCTGGCGATGCCACTGGCGGGCGCCGAAGGCGACACGACAATGCTTCCATCATTGCCAGTGGCCGACGTCGACGCCGTCTTCAGCAGATTAGCGGTAAGAGGCAGAGGGGAGGTAGAAGTGGGAGCAGAGGGAAGAGGGACGTCGACATCAACATCTTCAACAGTAAGCAAAGGGGTCGTTGTGGACGAGGGATCCATTGGAGCGACAACAGGTTTTCGCGTCGAAACTGGGCCGTGCTCTACATTCCACACCTCCAGCGACATTGTTTCATAGAAGATGGCCTCTACGGTGGTCGCCACCTTGTTGTTGGTGAGATCGAGCACCTCCCAGCCCTTGCTCTCCGGCGACACAATGAGATGAAGCCCCCAGCGGGACTTTGGCGCCAGCTTTCTGCCACGCTGCCGCTTGGGGGCCAGCAGCCCCAAACGCGCACCAGCGTCAGGTCCGGTTTCTCCTCGAACAGCAGCCCGTGCGGCGTCGTCCCTGAAGGCAGAGACTCTTGTTTGAGGTAGTTGCGCACCCAAACGGCCTGTCGCAGAGCAAGGTGCCACCAGTGGTACTTCACACCCATGTGAGGCAGCATTTTCCGCACGGTCTCGACGAACGTATGCATCTCCCGCTCCGCCATCCCGTTCCGCTGCGGAGTATAGGGGCACGTCAAATTGTGGAGGATTCCCTTGTCTTCGACGCGGTCGGTGAAGGCCCGACCGGGGAACTTCCCTCTGCGGTCAGAACGCAACATTTTCACAGTCTTCAGCATCTGCCGCTCCCCCACCTTCAGCCAATTTTCGAAGACGACTAGGACGTCGCTCTTCTTTGCGATCGGCCTAACCCATACGTAGCGGGACTTCCTGTCCATCAGCAGAAGAAAGTAGAGGCTGCCATCGTTGGCGGCCACTCGAGCGCATTCTTGGCATCCGATCCTTGGTCGGAGAATGTATGCCGTGACAGTTTGCCGCGGACTCAAGAGGCACGTGACAGATCTGCTGCGGTCGAATGCTTGATGCCTACATTGACGGCGACCTCATGCTTCGCCGAGCTCTTGATCATGTCGACGCCGACGTGCACAAGCCGAGCATGCCATATGTCCGGGGTCGACTTTGTTGCCAAGGCGATCGTTCGCAGAGCCACCACCTCTACCGGGGCCGATGTCGACTCCATCAAGCAAGGTCGAAGGTCGGTGCAGAGGACCCGTTTGGTATACTTTGCCCGCCCAAGGACGTCCCCCGCCACCGAGACGAGCAGCATTTTGTCACCGACGTCCTACAGCTTCATGCCACTATCTTTCAGCTGGCCAGCTCGCAGTAGGTTCGCCAGCACGTCCGGGACGTTGAGTACATCGGGAACAAGAATTTGCTTCCCAGTCTCCCTTTGTAGTGCGACGGTGCCATGGCCTTTGACGTTCTACAATGCCCCATTGAAGCCACGCACATGCTTGACATCGTCTCCAGGCTTCAGCTCGACATAGGCCTCCGTCATACCCATCAAATGGTGGGAACAACCACCGTCGAGCAGCGCCACCGTCGGGTTTGCCTTCACGACTCTACGACGCCGACCATCGAGCATGATGCCTCCTTGTCGCCTTGACCTTTGCCGGCAGAGGAGTTCTCGTCCATCGTCGACGGCGTCGACTTCGACGTCTGCCTCTCCGTGCGCGACTTGTTGTCTCGACGTCGACAACCGCCGTCAGACTTTTCGCGGCCTCCCTTGGTGACATCGTCGCTCTCGTCGCATTCGGGTCGCTCAAAAAAGAGGTGGTCAGTGTCGCGCAGATCCAGCACTCCCGCCTTCGACTGCCTCCACCTCGACCGTTATCTCGAGCCGACTTCGACCGGTCGGCGTCCTTCGCCGACTTGTTACCACCTCCACCCGACTTCCCATATTGCTCGTGCTGACGACTCTGCTTCGTCGGGACGACGTATTTCACCTACGGAAGGAGCTCAGTGGGCCTCTCTGCCTCCTGCATAGCCTCGTCATTGATGATGTGACTCGTGAGGGTATCCTCGTTGAGCAACTCACGGACGCCGGGCATCGCCATCATCCGCCGCATCAGATTATAGTCGCTCGCTAGTCCCTTGACGATGTGCGTGATGTTAGACGCCGTCAAGTAATCGACGCCCGCCATCCGCATGTCGGCAAGGATCCATCGAGCGTGGTTGCAGTAGTCTGTCGCTAACTCCTTCTAACCCATCCTGAGGTGAGTCAAGCACTCCTCCAGCTGGCAAATGTATAGGCCATCGATTGCCTAGTATGTCGATATGATGAACCATCAAGCCTGGTGGCCGGCGTTCAGTCGAAGTTGACACAGCTTCAGAGCGATCTGCACTATCGGCGAGCAACAACGCGAGATGACCATGAAGGTCAGCAGATGAGCCGTGCACATTTCTGCCCACAGTTCGACGTCGTCCTTGTCCGGCGTCACCACTTCGTCGTCGGCAAAACACTTCAGCCTGGCAATTTCCAGCTGGGGCTCGATCGACTCCCTCCACGTGATGAGGTCTCGTCGACCTTCCAGCGGTATAGGCACGGCGATCTTATCCGGTGCAATTCCGCCAGCCGTCACAAGTGTAGAGGAGCTCAGCCTCACTCTGCTTCTCTGCGGGGAGCGACGTCGGCTATTGACGTCGCTGTGCGAGCTGCCCGCGGCCGCCGTCGACCGCTGCACTCGCGCATGTATTCCGCCGACCCTGCCGTCGGCGGCCCTGATCACTCCACTCGTCCTCCTCATGCCCTCCTCGCTGCCGACTTGGTCACCGCCTTCGACCTGCTCGTCGACGCCGCCTTTGTTGCGTACCGGTCGAGGAGATGCATGTCGAAAAGGGTGTTCCGTCGCCCAATGCGCATGTATCCCAAGGAGAATCACCTCCAAGGAGAGCACTGGCCCAAACTCGCCAGCCTCGTGGCGTCTCGTTGCATCTGCCAACCGTGCCTCCAATGTATCCTCTACCGCGCCGACCAGTGCCGGGATAGGCGTCATGGTCTGCACGGGCTGCCGGGCTACAAACGATGTAGGTGCAAAAGTCGGCTACTATCTGAAGGTAGTTTGCGGGGCCATCCACGCTCACCGCACCATGCGGAGATTGCTATTCTATGGGAGAGCTTGACTAACGTGAGGCTCACGGACAAAGTTTTGGTAGTGATCCTTGAGAAAGTGGCTAGTTGCCTTGGTAGAATTCAAGCATAGTTTCACTAGGAAAAGTCGATTGAACAAGAATATGGTACAAGCAAGGAGAACCAAATAGCAAAGAGAATGAACCCTTTAAAAACGTTCCTCGACAAGCACTTGCCATTGTCGAGTCAGCAACGGAAGGTGAAACGACAAGCACATGTAGATTCCACCTGAGTTGGCAGTTGCTTAGGTTTACAACATTCACAGTTGTATACGTTTTTATTGTAAGTAAGAACGTGCTTCAGGTTTAGTTTCTTTAGTGATTCAATTCCTCATGAAGAGAACTTTTTTCGAGTGCTTTTAATTGGTCGAATCTACTCTTTCGTTTTTACTGTTTGGCTAAATGTCAGTTGCATCTTCCTTGCAGTCGCGGTATCAACTAAACAGTGACTAGCCCCTCCGTCTATGAAACCTTCACTGTTGTCCCCAGTATTTTCCTGTGAATCTGTACCCGGCAATCCATCGCTGTACCCTCCTTATTCAGCCCAGCCTGATCCGTTGCGTGAATCGGTACAGTCACTCGGTGAGTGTCAGTGGGCTAGGGCAAGCAGTGAGTCTCGTGAGTAGTGGGCTTGTACTCTACTAACTGCTGGCGTTTCCCTGCCTTCCGGACTCCCTTCCCTTCTCTGCTCCACGGTGCCTTAGCTCCAGTGGGCATTCACTGTTGCGATGGCCCAGCATGTTGCACGCAAAGTAGTACCCCATAAACGGCGCGGCAGCTGCATTCGTTACTGCGGAGAGTCACTCTACAACGGTAGTGAGCTAGACTACGGGGGTTGGCACAAACTACTAGGAGTGATCGTAGCTTTGCTTAGTTCCTTAGTGCTTGCACATTCACGGGAGAAATCGGCAAGAGTTTCCACTAGCAAAGTTGGAATTACAGAATGATTGAACAAGCAATGACAACAATGACTACATCAGGCACCTAGCAACTCTGCAGCTAGCCTGGTCGACCGCCAGCACAGCTTGGTCGACCGCCTGCCAGCGTTGCGTAGAGGAGCCGCGCCAGCACTGCAGAAGGGCGACCTGCCAACTCTGCAGGTCGACGGCTTGCCAACGCTGCAGTAGTGCGGCTGTCCAGCGTTGCCCCGTAGAAGACAGCAGTGCGCACGCCCGCTGGTGCGCGCAGAAGATTGGTCGGGCTTGCATTGCTGTGCATCCGTCGGCTGTTGTCTGCGCCTGACGAGCCACATCGACTTCGGGATACCAGCCCGAAGTCGCCTTCGCCATCGCGGCCTCGACGACGTTCGCGTGCCTCCGCAGAACTCGTCGAGCAGGTTACCCGGTCGACCTGGACACCACCAGATGCTCCCGGTCGACCACCAGGTGCCTCCGGTCGACCACCAGGTGCCTCCGGTCGACCACAGCTCCCTCTGGTCGACCACCAGGTGCCCCTGGTCGACCACAGCTCCCGTCGAGCTACCCCCTGGTCGACGGACCCCTTCCGGCGACCAGAACTGTCAGCGGTTGTCGCCGAGCTCCCCTCGTCGACCGCTGCTCACTTGTCAGGTCGACGGCTGCTCCGTCGACCTCCCCGGTCGAACTGTAGGTCGACCGGCAGCTTCCTCGACCTCCCGTTCGAACTGCCCCTCCTGTTCGACGGCCCACCCATCGCCCAGACTAGTCCGTTGCAGCTGTCGAGCTCCCTGGTCGACAGCAACACCACAGCGGTCCCCTGCAGCTCGACGAAGCCTGTCGAGCAGCTCTCCCACTATAAACGGTCGGCTGCTACTCCCGTACCTCCGACCAAGTTGTCGGCGTTGCCCAAGCGAGGGCGGGGCCAACATCCATTCCCGTTAATAGTTACGATAGCATGTACAATGGCGTGCTTGGTGGGTCCCTAAGTGCAATGTCCGTAGTAGGACCCCGGCCTCGGACGGCGTAGTATATCGATTTTCTCCACGAGCGCCAAGATTTCGCTGAAGTTAGAAATCTAGCGAAGTATAAATTTCCGGCTTCAAGCCGCCGACATAGCAATCCGCTCGCTCCGCGTCGTGCATGTAGCCGGCTTGCTCACACAACGTGATAAAACCGCTGGTGTCATCTTGAACCGACCCAAGTTGTCGCCAAGTACACAGCTTCTAGCGTGCCAATATCGAAGCCGCGATCAGCTCGAAGCGCGGTCGAAGCCCTGCGCACCATGCATGCCATATGTTGTATTGGGCGACTTTGCAGAATGAACTCCAGGTCACGGCTGGGCCCGAGGGCCTTTCCCCTTGCGACAGTGGCTCGTAGGCGCTCGACGACATTACGATTGCTGATGGGAGTAAGGCGTTGGTCCCGCCCTCGCTTGAGCGAAGCGGTTTTGTGGTTGAGTGCGTGGGAGAAGCAGCTGCCCGCCCGTAGTGGTCGACGCCGGCCTGGGCGAGCAGCTGGACAAGTCTTGTCGAGCAGAGGAGACCGCTGGTATCCCGAGGTCGACGTGGAGCTTCTAGAGCAACTGTCGGCATGTGGCCGACCTGGCACCTACGCGACGGTAGAGAGCGTGCTCGACCGTCGCCACGCGCCTGCGAAGTGGGTGCGCACCTGTGCTACTGTCACCCGTAGTTGCAACGTTGGCACACCACTGCAGTGTTGGCGGACCGCCTTGATGCAGCGTTGGCGAGCCGCAGACTTGCTACACTGGCGGATCACTCTTCTGCAACGCTGGTGCGGTGCCTCTACGCAACGCTGGCAGATGTTGACCGTGCTGCGCTGGCGGTCGACCAGCTTGCCTGCTAGGTTGCTAGGCTCTGATGTAGTCATTCTTGCCTTTGCTGTTGCAATCATTCTGAATTCTCAACTTTGCTAGTGAAACTCTTGCCAATCCTCCCTGTGAATGTGGGCGTAAGAGAAAATAGGCTAGCAGCTACAATCACTCTCACACAAGTCGTGCCAACCCCATAGTCTAGCTCCCTACCATTGTAGAGTGTTTCTCCGCAACGATAACTCGCCACGAGTCCATGGCGGGCCCGCGCAGCAATGATACAGTGTACCGAATCTTTGCTGCATCCGACGTGACGTAATTCACGTAAAAAAACACGATCATCGTGAACACCCACGATTGAACCATCGGTCTGCCACTCTCACTAGGATCGTAACTGGGAGGGCGCTGCGGCTTGAGAGGCATCAGCTCGCCAATGTCGACCTGACGACAGGCTTCACGAAGTAAGTTTACGCCCGGTGCCTCCCTGGTCCGTTCCATGTCCGGCATAGATTGGGCAGCACCATTACTGACTGCGCCTGAACGCTGCCCCTTGCCGTCGTTGATTGCTGTCCGCGTTCCGCCGTGAGCTTTGCAAATTCGAGGGTAGACTCCTCGAGATGGCTCATTAATTCATCGAGGCGCTCCTTCGTCTATGTCGCGAGCTGAATGCAGCCGGATTCGTCCATTGTGAGAGTACGGCGGCTTTGCTAAACTTTAATTGCTTGATTATGCTTTATTGTGCATTATCTAGCTTAGCTTTATTTTATTTTGCTTGCTTTTGCTTGATTTCCTAGGTTCGTTGCTTCTACAATATTATTATAGTTATACGCACCGAACTAGGTTGAGTGCACCGAATTCTAGGCTTTTTGGTTGCCACCGAATTGCCTTCTACCGAATTCGGGAAGGACCCGTTCGGGACGCTTCGCGACCTGCGGAACCTTCTAGTAACACCCAAGTTACTGCCTTTGTGTCGAGCATATATATAGCATCGCCTTGTACCCAAGTGAATCATTCAATAGATTTCTCTTTCCTGAACCAGATCCTCACATCCATGGTGGGGTTGTAGGGCTAGCTCAGCGAGAGCCTCTACCGTGGCTGAGTGTGCTTAAGAGAGAGTACACGACCAGCGGTGCTTGGTCGATGAGAGATGTGTACTCCCTCCAAAAACTAAGATAATTTAGGAAGCGAAGGTGTGGGCGCGGTCCGAAAAGGGGTACGAGTGCAATTGAGTGAACGAATGGAGATTGCACTGTCGAAGCAAAACAGTACATTGAGGGAAGGGATGAGCGAATGTTATATATCAAACTAGCGTGATAACGGTAATGAGAGAACTGTGGGATGCGCGACGGGCCTGGCACCGAGGTTGGGAATTGTCGAGGCGGAGGGCTGGAGCGTGAGTTACTGACCAAGCCATGGGGTTGGGTTTGAGGGCATGCTGATGGATTAGCGTGCCCTGGCCAACCAGTTGTCCACATCAGCGTTCACAGTTTTGTTTATACCGATTCTATCAATGTGAAAATCCTTTGTAAACTGAACCATCCGTGTTGAAAAAAAAAAAAAAAAAATGAACACTAGATGTATACAGACTATATGTCATCATGATCAGAATCACTCTCATCTCCACTACGACTACTACCGTCATCATCACTCTCACTATCATCGCCAGCAGAACCATGCGTGCTCTCGTCTAGCTCCTCCTCCTCCTCCTCCTGCATCACCCGGCGGCCACTCCCCTAAACACATTTGGCCCATTCTCTCTCTGGCGCTGCTTGCTCCTTGCGCTTGCTGGGGCGCCTTTTCCTGGTGCTCATCCAGATGTCCGCCACCTTCTCACACTCCATGTTGTAGTTGAGCAGGCTCAACACCAACAGATCTCCCAGCTTGGCGTTGCGGAGGCTCGTCCGGGGCCACGATTGGATGACATTATGGCGGGAAAACCCACGTTCCCACTGGACTGTGCCAATTGGAAGAACATCTATCGTAGCCCACAGATGGACTAGGTTGGGGTAGCTGCTCTGCCAGTCGCTGGTCTACAGGATGGCTTTCAAACTAGCATGGAAGGACTGCTCCTCCTTGCGGAGATAACTCTATCAACGGGATAACTCTTGCTGGTCGACTGCCAGCGCAGCACGGTCGACCGCGCGCCAGCACGACTTGGTCGACCGCGTTCCAGCAGTGCAGGGATGCGGCTTGCCAACGTTGCAAGTTTGCGGTGCTCCAACGCTGCAGCAAGTCGGCTGCACAGCATTGCACCCGCATGACAACGGTGCACCTGCTTCGCTGGTGGGTGCAGCTGGTTGGTGCTCCACACCTTGTTACGAGCACAGCGCAGACGCCTGGCAGAGTCCATGCCGGCGACTGCGCTCACCAGCCACGTCGACCTCGGGATACCACCCCCAAGGTCGGCCTTGCAGAAGCCACCCCGGCGACCGTCACACACCTCCGCAGAAGCTCGTCGCCCGGGTAGCCTGGTCGACCGGGCAACCACCACATCGACCAGCTCCTTCATGTGCCCATCAACCCCGCAGGTCGACGACCACCACCGGTCGACCGTCCCAAGTCGACCGTGCACCTGGTCGACCAGCCCGAGGTCGACATGTACACACGTCAGCCGATCACCCAAGTCGGCCTCCCCAAGTCGGCGTCTCCAAGTCAACGCCATCCATAGGTCGACCTCCCAAGTCAACCTCCCATAGTCGGCGCCCTTCAGCTCCCCTGTCCAAGTCGACGTCGGCGCCTCCAAGGTCGGGGTCCACCCTCGTCGACCACCAGGACTGTTCGACCGACGGCTCCCCATCCTCGCCGGTGTGGCAGTGGCCCTGGGCAGCTCGTCGACCTGCGTGGCCAAATCGGCGTCACCCACTGCCGCGCTCCCTGCACATCCGAGCGATGACGGGGCAAACAACAACTCCGTTGACACTCCTTGGGGGCAGTGGAGAGAACCGGCAAGAACGTGCGCAGCTCCGCATGTCCCGCACGCTTCTGGACACCTATTAAATAGGAAAATGCAACCGGGAAGATAGTCAAATACACAAACGGGAAGAGAGTCAACCACACAAGGAGCAGGAACGTGCACGCACACACGCAGAGCAGGGAATGATAACTATTGCTCACGAGGCAATATGGTGTCTCGGTTCTTGGCCTAAAAGAGATGGACGATGCCGTGCAGGTGCTCCTTGCACTCGGCATCTCTCGCTTCGACGCCCCTCGGCCAATAGGGGGGAATAAAGAGCTTCGCCCCGTTCAAGCGCATCAAGTCCCCCAAGCGCAACTCCAAGTTGTACACAAGCTCGCGGGCGAATGAGCGGCAGCAGGTGTAACATCCTTGCATGTCCCCGCTGCTGGTGGTGTATCCTGGCACAGAGTCCTCGTGCAGTTAAAAACAATGTACCCGGGGCTGACCGTCCATGTCCACCCCCTCCACAGCCACTTCACAGCAGTCAGGTGAGGCGTGCCGCGCGAGGAATGCCGACAGCATCTCGCTGGTCCCACCGCCAAACTGCTGGCCACAGTCGATGTACCTCTGATGGTCAGCCTCACCTGGGAATGGACTCCAGTGAGGTCAACCTGTTGGGCGGGAGTGATCGGGTACATTGAAACAACAGAATAGTACAAGGTACGGATCATGAATCAAATGACTCACCTCACCTCACCTCAAATGAATAGTACAATAACTCACCTCACGTCTCTGGAATAGCAGGTCCAGCGCGTTGAGTGCCGTGCGCACATCTGCCAAGAAGTACAGGAAGAAGTGAAATTTTAAGAATGTCACCGGGCGGTACATCATTTCGTCAGTCTGCTGGAGGAGAACAATGACAGCAGGCAGAATGTGGACGAGTCGTGCGATCGCCTCGCCGCGGCTCAACCAGCAGACGACATTGATCCCCTGTACCTCTAGGTTTGTCTGCGTGAAGATCTCCTGCAGCTCCTTGAATTTGAGGTGGGAGTTGTCCGGCCTGCCAAGATCTTCTGCCACAGAGCAGATTAGAGCATTGATCATTCCAAGCTCTGGTAGTGCCCTAGCCACATCCCTTGCCGCTAGCGCCTCCCTGCCAAAGGGACAATAGCACAGTCGGTTTGTTAGTATCAACACTTTCACATGTCAAACAACAATGACACGTTAATGAGCATACCTGTGCGCGATGCAGTGACTGGCCACCACATGCGGGATCCACAATCGAAGACTCCCAAGGAGGCTAGTGTCGTTGCCAAGCATCACCGGAGCCCCATCGGTGCTGATTCCCACCATCTTCTCCAACGGCAGGCTGATGCTGTCTAGAAATCTTTTGAGCACAGCGTGCAGGGATGTTGCATCACACTTCTCAATGGAAAGGTTTGTTGGAAACTCAGTGACGACTACATGTTCACGAAGAACTGTAACAAAAACAATCAGGTGCTTCCCTCTGACGCGGTCTGTGCTCTCGTCACAGCTGAGACCAATGAGCACACTTGAGTCAATTTACTCTCTCTGGTGGGCACGAAGGTATGTCACTGTTGCGGCGATAAGTGCTTTGAAACCGTACCTGCACGGGCGTTAAAAGAAGTAGTTAGTTATACAACAAATCGTTCAATCAGTGGAACGATAAATATTAAAGATATTTTACTCACGTCGTGTAATATGCGCCATATCCGTTTTTTGGGAAGCCCCGGGTGCCCGACTGCGTGAGTTGTCGGGCGAGACCCACCCACATCTCGATGGGGGCGTCCGATTTGGCGATAAACAGCCTTGTCTCAAGGAGCGCGATCACGCGCTCCTTCTCAATGTCCTTTGCCTTTGCGGTGTCATCAATCCATCGATTTGCCTTGAGCGCTGCCGCCGCCGTCTTCTGTTTGCGCAGAGCTTGACAGTGCTTCCTTGTGCGCTGGTACTTCCGCATAGCTTGGGTCTGCACATCGGTCGCCCCTTCACCTTTGCGGCCGAAGTCCGTTCCCACGCCAGCATGCTCAATGCAGACCGTGCACTTTATGGACGGGAATCCTTATTTCGTCTGACAAAGAACAAGCCATGGAAATTCGTCATACCACTGTATCTTGTACATGAACAACGCCTCCTGGTACTTGTCCTCTGCAATGTCGGGAAGTGTTGTTGAGGTGGAGTGTTCCATCCCCTCAATGTCTGCGCGCATAGCAGTGATGGCCTCACTGCTGCTACGAATCAACGACCCCTTTATGTTATACTGAAGCCAAACTACAATTCAATAACACTCACAACTACATCAGGGTAATGGAAAATTGTACATTTTCGCATAAAAGTTTTGATTTCAAAAAACTATGAATACCCTTATGGTTAAAAGTTACTAGCACAGTTCACACTGATAATCAGGGTAGCCAGAAAACCTACACTACTAATCATGGGTAACGAAAAATGAAAAGTAAGGTCAGGAATTCTGAGCTGGTGCAGAAAGCATGCATTTGCTGTAGCAGCAGTAGTAGCAGCTCCTGCAGCCATGCCACATGGAACTTCATAAACATTCACTCAGCAAGAGCATCAGGCTGTAAGGCTGTTGAAGCCAAACGGTTCATAATGCCTTCTATTGAAACTTGTCAATCTGTGATTCACATCACATCCTACTGTGCTACGAATCTCCGGCCTGGTTTGTTACAGTCTTCATGAGCCGTCCTAACAGATTTTTGCAGCCTTGTGTCACTGTTTGCCCTCACCATACACCCGCGTTTCTCTGCATCCAACAGCAGCTGCTCCCACGTGCGGTTACCCCACCTCAGTGTGTCACCGTTGCCCACCACCCACATGGCATGGCGCTCGCGTCACCGCCACATTTAGACTGGAAGAAGGGGCATGGCAGAGAGCGATGCCCGGGACCGGTAAATAATGAATTCCCATTTCTCCTCCTCTTAAGCATGAATTTTCATGTGAAGGAAACGGGGGTACTGCATATCAATTCCTGCTCTTGAACTTAACAAACTCAATAAGGCCACATGTACCGTCTTGGGTCAGCAACGAATCCAATCGATCCAACCGTGTTGCAGCGCACGGTGCTGAAAATGATGACGTCACACTCCCTCCCTTGAAAGCCATCCACAGTGCCCGCGTCCAACAGCAGCTGCCTCCATGCGCCCTCCCTCGCCCTGCAGCGCCTCCACCTGCCGCTTGTAGGGCGAGATCACCCCCACCTTCAGCCCCGTGCCGCCCTGCGTGTGCACAGCTGCTCCTTTGCATGCTGCAGGTTTAGTGGCAGGAAGGGACAGGCAACGGAACCGAGACAATGGGAGAATGGAGGTAGGAACTGGGCACATTGTGAGAAGGTATCCCTGAGAGTGTGAAATTGAAGGGTTGAAGAAGGATGGAAGGATACATGCAAGGCGCACCGTGAGCGAGGCGGTGCAGGAGGGTGAGGACGAGAGTAGCCTCAACAGAGTTGCCTATGTTGTGGCCGCCACACTGTGTCACCCCGCCCTCCCTCTCCTCCCTGCCCTTCACATGAAAGAACCTGTACGCGCCAAACAGGGGCTGGAGGTGCTTTGGCCTGTGCTGCGGATGGCTCACATTGGCACCATTCTGGATGCGTCCGTGGTAGAAGCAGCGCAAGGGGAAGAGGCTGATGGCGGGGTACATGCTGTACTGCACGCTCAGCAGCTGCACCGCCCACCCGTTGCCTTGCAGGCACTCAAATAGGCTGCGGTTGTACTGACCTGCTTCTGCCACTTGCTCATGTGGGAGGGAAAAGAGGGAAACCACCTACTTTGGAAGATAATTTTGACATCAAGAAAGCGGGTGGAGAAACATATAAGGTAGCAATAACAAACATAGCAAACCAGAGCCCAACTAGTGAAAAGAGCCCACCTACTTATTACCCTGGACCATTCACATGCTTCCTCATGTGCCCGTACGGATTTGCACAATTGCAAGCGATCCACCTCACCTTTGAAGAACACCATACATCGCAGACCGTACCAAGGCATGTGCCTAATCCCAAAACTAGAATATTCCATCCGATTCCGTATCAATAAAGATTCTATATTCTCTTGACCACCGCATCCCACCCACCCACCTTGCTCATGAAAGTGGCGGGAAGCTGCCGAGGGTCGCCGACCAGCACGGCATGCTACACGCCGACCGTCTGTTGAGCCACGAGTTCCTCCGCCTCCACCAGCTGGGCGGCCTCATCCAGCAGTAGCAGGGGGAAGAGACATGTCGCATGCCATAGGCCACACAGCCTCCTCTCTGTTGCCAGTCTCCCTTACCCTTCCTTCCTCACCCGTTTTCCTTCCTTTCTCTCCTCGGCTTCCAGATTCCAGTTCCTTCCCTGGTGCATCCCTGTTAGCTCCTGTTCAACCTCGCTCGTAGGCATGTCCGCTCACTTTATCCCCTCACGAAAAAGTTCACTAACCCATCGCCAACCTTCTCTTGCTCGGCTGGCTCTACTTAGGATTATGGCAAAAACCACTCCACTATGTTGAGAAAACAAACAAACAAGCAGTGAATATTGATAGCACAAGCTACTATGTACACAAAGTTCTTGCTAGGCTACTGATTTGTTGCAGAGAGCGTGGTGGGAGGTGTGACCCTGCACTTACACACGCCAACAACAAGCACACGAAGCACACAGAGGCATCCGACATGTAAACAATCGTCACCATACTTCTCAGCCCACATATCTACATGCATCATCTCCACCATTGCTATCACGCCCTTTCTTCCATCCGTTGTCGCTCATCCATCTCAACTCCTTTCATTCCCTTGTTCGCGAAACCCCTGAACTGCTGCTGCCGTCACTGTACACGCGCGTCGTTTGCATGACTCTCTGCTCCACTCATTTACATCTTCGCTGTAGTTCCAGCTGTTGCTCCAAAGTATTGTACCCAACCCCGGTAAAGCTCAACTAGATTCTGGAGGTGACAAATACACTGCCTTCTTCTGTAGCCATTGGTAACGTAAAGCCATGCTTTACGTAACCTGTGACAGACCCGAGAGGCGGATGAGAGAGCACTCAGATGATGACACGGTGGACAGTGCGAGGCGTGCGCCCTTCACACATGCATCCGCTATAGTCTCCCACGATGGGGTGCTGCTGAGCCCGAGGTGGTTGAAGGGGGGGCTGGCTGCGTGGATTCTTTGCAGGTGGAGGAGGATGGCATGGAACAGCTCCGTGGCACGATCACGAGAAGCATCAGCACAATGGGTGATGCTGCTGCTGCTGTTGTTCAATCTTGCTACAGAGACAGTGATGTTCCTCCTATGATTCTTTCCCTTGGCACAGCTGCTGGCCCCACCATTTTCTCGGGGCAGCCCCGCCAGCACCACAGCCCCCCGCAGCACTGCACACACCCCCATGCTCTTCTGGGCCCCAGTCCTCTTTCCCCCCGCCATCCAGCCACGTCAGCAGGCGCCACTCCTGGGCACGCCAGAACCTGCAGCAATGCCGGCAGGAGGTCAGCGGCTTGCAGAAGCAGTGTGCGGTGGTGAGCTGGCAGGAGGGAGGACGGAAGGTCCTGGGCCAGAGTGGCAGCTCCCTCCCTTGCCTGCTTCACCAGCTTCCCCACTCGCTCTTGGAAGAAGCTCAGCAGGTCAGCAACCTCACGCCTCCTGCCACAAATGCTCTCCGCCTTGCCATCCCTGCCAACCAGCCCTCCACCACCCCCTCTAGCCTTCTCCTCCTCAACTATAAGGCGCTCCTCACGCTCATCATTATGCTCCTCATACTCCACGCGCAGCTGCTCGCCTGTGCACTGCAGCACGCCCATGAGAGCCCTGAAGGCGCCTCTCCACCCGGTCCGCCCACTCAGTGCCGCTTGCAACCGCCACACTTGCCCCCTACGTGCGCCACCGCCGTTGCCATCATGGCGGCCGAGAAACAGCAAGCTGAGCTCGCCGTCCACGTCCACCCTCTCCTCGTTCGCCACCAGCACCATGTCCCCCACTTGTACCCGCTCTTTGTACGCCCCTTGCCCTCCCCCTGCCCTTGCCCCTGGCCCTTCCTTTGCCACCCCCCCCCCCTTGTAGTTGACAGAAGCGCTGAGGAAGGAGCAGGGGTGGGTCAGCGGTTAGAGGAAGGCGCTGCATGCGGCGAGCCACCTCGGCGACTGCCACGTTGGTGGGCGCACACACGAGCGTACGCACGCCCAAAGACAGCACCGCCCACAGCAGAACCGGAAGCATGTGCACCTTTCCTGTGCCTGGCGGCCTGTGCACCAGCTGCAGGGGCGGTGGGGGGGAGGAGGAGGACGGGAGCGCTGCAGAGGAGGAGGAGGGCAGGGGGGTGGGAGTGGGATCGGCTGGGGGTGGGGAGAGGAGAGCTACAGCAGGCGGAGTGGGGGTAGGCAGGAGGGCGGAGAGGCAGGAAAGAACGGCTGCATGCTGGGAGTGGTTGAGGTGGCGGGCAGTGCAGAGGTCCGAGACAGCTTGCAGCACAGCTGCTGCCTCGTGAGGCGCCACTACAATGGCTAGGGGCACCACCGAGCTTTGCTGCAGAGGGAAAGACAAGAGAAGGTGAGCAAGACAAAGGGCGGAGGAGGGAATCAGTTGATTGCAACAAAGCTTTCATGAAACATGTCCCCACCACCACCACCATCCTGCCCCTCTCCTGTTGGATGCGCGTCATTTTGAATGCATGTCATCCTAACGTCCTGGATTGGAGTGGCTAGAAGAGTTTCTAGTATGGGTTGCAAATGTTGCAACACCTAGGCAAAATTCAACTAGATTGGATTTTGCATGATGAGGGTTGCATCCTTGCTGCTAGGAAGGTTCCTACCATCCATTCATAGCTCTTGGAGAACCCTTTTGCTCTCATGGTTCTCTTGGAGTCCCCAACTCCAACCTTTCTATGACGTAATGTTTGTACTTCCTCCATCATTCTAGTCATGCAGCAGCTGGACGTTTTCAATTGGTTTTCACTCTATAGACCATTTTTTTAAGTGATTCAAGTTGGAGATGGTAGCTACGCCTAAGGCGCACAATCCTACCAAGCGGATTTGCGTTTAGTTGAGAAATGAGTTCGTCGTAAGCTCTCAAAATGACGGATCCTAAACAGCAAGTGGTATCAGAGCGGGTAGTCGACTTTGAGACAACAAACTGTATGGAATTCTCAACCAATGTTGACGAGTGAGACCATTTTCTAGTAGCTCTATTTGCGAACTTTTGATACGTGGTCGAATCGCGTTCTATTTTGAAGTATCCAGTCCGCAACGGCATTTTTGTAGAATCGGAATTTCTGGCAGAATTCTCTCCAAACGATTTCTCAAGTTTCTACCTTTCATAAGGCCTCAATATGTTTGGTACGGACTCCGGAGGTGCTAATAGCGCGATGGCTAGATGTAGAGAGGCTGGAGAGCAGGGGGGAGTTGCTGGTGGTGGAATGGGGATTCACCGACCAGCCAACCTTACGCTACATACTTCTTCTACACCATCTCCTACAACCGTGGATCCTATGAAAGCTTCCACTACCAAGAAATTCATGGGGGAGGACTACGAGCACTGGAGCTTCCGCATGAGGCTGATGTACACCCAATACAAGCTATTGGACCTGGTGGAGGGGAAGGAGAAGATGCCGGAGGCCGCGGAGCTGAAAGGAGCGTGGATGAAACGCTCGTTCGACGCGTACATGCTTATGGTGCAAGCGGTTGGCGGACGACAACTTGACCACATCAAGGACCTCTTGGGTGATCCAGAATGTGGACCCAAGGCTTGGAGGAAGCTTCTGGATGTGCACTCACCGACACACGCTACCGGCATCGTGCTACTCGCGCAGCGGCTACGCAACATCAAGTTCGTTGATCGAGAGCTGATGCAGCCCATGTTGGACGAGATGCGTGATATCTTCACGAAGCTCCAAGGCGGCGGTGTGGTGTACCCGGAGCTCGTGCAATGCGTGGAGATCGTGATATGGGGCTGCGCAACATCAAGTTCGTTGATTGAGAGCTGATGCAGCCCATGTTGGACGAGATGCGTGATATCTTCACGAAGCTCCAAGGCGGCAGTGTTGTGTACCTGGAGCTCATGCAATGCGTGGAGATCGTTATATGGCTGCCGGAGTCGTGGTCTGCCCTTGCGATCAACCTCAACTCTCAACAATCCTAGTGGAGCGTGGATTACATTCGCATGCACATCCTCGAGGAGGACTTGCGGTGGCGGAGTGTGAAGCGCTCGGAGGAGGGGGCTGGCTATGGAGTTGGAGGTGGAAAGAGTGGCTTCAAGAAGAAGTGGAAGGGCAAGAACAAGGAAAACTCTAAGGAGGATGGCGGCGGGGGTCAAGGGGAGGTGTGCTTCTACTGCAAGAAGCGCGGACATCGTTGGCGGAAGTGCTACCAACGACCCAAGGATTGGACCCCGCCTTCATCAAGTAACTAGCATTGTGGCAAGAGGAGCGGGGGAGTCATGGGAGCTAGTGGAGAGGAGAAGGATGAGGAGAAAGGCAGCAAATGTGAGGAGCGGAAGGCCGGGTTCTTCTTCTTCGTGAACGAAGGCGCAACCGACCCCGCTATGGCTGCTAAGGTTCTCCTACACCCCCTCAACCATTGGGTGATTGACTCTGGGAGCTCTTGGCATATGACTCCTCGTGCGGACCTACTCGATGAGATTCAGCCCGCACCCATCTCTACGGTCACATCCGCGACGGGCGCTAAGGCCAAGGACATGGGCATGGGGTGCGTCAAGTTCATGGGAGCAGATGGAGAGCTCGTGGGGCTAAAGAACGTGCTGTGGGTGCCGGACTTGTGCGCAAATTTGATTTCTACCTGTCGATTGGGAGATGCGGGTGTGAACACCGAGACGATTGGCTCGGAGCACTATTGTGCTTACAACAACGAGCGCCTCATTTGGGACCTGCGGCAGAAAGGGAGACATCCACAAGCGCATCTAGCAGATACCAGTCCTCCCTTGGCGGAAATCGGGCAAGGCGGCAGCCGCGGCATCTATGGAAGTGATCATTTCCGAGGAGGAGCAGCAAGGTGTGCAAGGAGAGGAGCTGATTGGAGGAAGTGCGGCGGTGAAGGGGTCGTCTACCTCGGGCCAAGCAGATTGGGAGACTTGGCATCGGCGGCTCGCACACGTGGCTGTTTCTACATTGGAGGTGATGCACAAGGAGAAGTGCGTGCATAGCCTGCAACTGCAAGGAGATGGCGCTTCATTTGGCAGCTGCGAGGTGTGCATGCAAAACAAGTTCGTGCGGTTCCCGTTTCCACATGTGGAGGGATCGGCGAAGGCACCCTTGGAGGTGGTGCACATGGACCTGGTGGGTCCTATGAGGATGGAGGGGACTGGGGGAGTGCTGTACTTCCTCACCATGGTGGGCAAATGGAGCCGTTTCACGTGGGCACGTCCCTTGTCCAACAGGAGCGTGCTGCAACGGCGATCAAGGAGGATTGGTTGTCGATGGTGGAGCGGCAAGCGGTGCGGTTGGTGAAGGTGTTGAGGAGTGACCGTGGTGGAGAGTTCCTTGGAGCGGAATTTATCAAGTTTCTCAAGAGGAATGGCATTCGACACTAGCTGACCTGCCCTGGGACACCGCAGCAAAATGGCATCGCTGAGCGTGCCAACCGGACCATTGGCGAGGCGGCTAAGACCTTGTTGGGGGCTGCTGGGATGCCCTACAAGTTCTGGCCTGAAGCTGTTCGCCATGTCATCACGGTCAAGAACAGGGTCTTGACGCATGTTGGCGACAAGCACTGGGTGCCGTACGAGCGTTGGCTTGGGAAGAAGCCATCCATTGACATGCTGCGGGTGTGGGGCTGCATGGGGCTTGTGATGGTGCCTAAGGAGCAGAGGCACAAGCTGGAAGTTGCTGCTGTGTGGGCTGTCCATCTTGGGATGGCTCCTAACTCAAAGGGGTGGCTGATGTGGAACCCCAAGAGCAAGAAGACGCTGGTCAGCCATGACCAAGTTTGTGGAGGATGTCATGTACAAGGACTGGCAGCAGCAGCAGCAGGTGCAGATTGGCTTGCGTCTGCAGGAGATTGAGCGGTCTGCAGTGGAGGAGGTTCAGCTGCACCTTGATGTTCTCCATGGGTCAGAGCTGACCAATGACCACAATGGCGGTGGGGAGCAGCAAGTTTCTGGTCCTGCTGTGGAGGAGGGGTTGGAGGATGAGTCGGCACGTGCGAACTCTCCATCTCAGCCCGAGTCTGCTGCAACAACCAAGGTCACCAAGAGGAGTGTGCAGAAAGGAGCTTCACCATATGGACAGCGGATTGTAACCCGCGAGAAGAGAGTGGCAGCGCCACCTTCAAGGCTGAAGTATAGCCGTTTGGGAGGACCCAAGCAAGGTGCCTTGGCAGTTCAGGTGGATGAGAGAGAGGATGAGAAGATGGCCTTTTGTTTCTTCAAACCCTTGCCTGGAGAACCAGCCACAGTGGAGGAGGCACTGGATGGACCCCAGAAGGAATAGTGGAAGGCTGCTTTGGATGCGGACTTCAACAGTCTCATTGAGAATGGGACTTGGGAGCTTGTTGAGTTACCCGAGGGGCGACGACCAATCAGTAGCAAGTGGGTCTTCAAGGTGAAGAGTGGAGCTGATGGTGCGTTGGAGCGGTTCAAGAGCCGCTTGGTCGCCAAGGGGTTTCAGCAGAAAGAGAAGGTCGACTTCGGGGAGATCTTTGCTCCCGTTGCTAAGCCAGTGACACTAAGGACTTTGCTGGCTGGCACAGATGTGAAGGGATGGTACGTGAAGCAGATGGATATCACCACTGCGTTCCTCAATGGAGTGCTGCTGGAGGATATCTACATGGCGCAGCCCGACGGCTATGAGGATGGGACCAGCCGGGTGTGCAAGCTCAAGAAGGCTATCTATGGCCTTAAGCAAGCGCCCAAGTGCCGGTACGAGAAGCTAGAGGAGGTGATGCTGAATGGAGGCTTCAAGACGTCCCAAGCGGATCACAGCTTGTTTCTGCTTGGAGAGGGGGAGCAGCTGCTCTTGCTGCTGGTGTATGTCGACAACATACTGCTGTTCTCACATTCAATGGAGCAGATTGAGAGGACACAGAAGCTGCTGGTGGACAACTTCAAGTGCAAGATGCTGGGGGATGTCCACTACTACTTGGGGCTGCAGATTGAGAGGGATGTTGAGAGGAGGTGGCTGAAGATGCATCAGTCACACTACATCTCTGGTGTCATGGAGTGCTATAGTGTGACTGGGGGTCGCACTGTGATGACACCGTTCCCTGCGGGCTTCAAACTGAAGAAGGCAGCTGAGGAGGATGATGTACTCGAGGATGACCAGCAAAATGAGTACCACTCATTGGGAGTGTGATGTATGCAGCTGTGCATACGCGACCTGATGCTTCATTCGGAGTGGGGCAGCTAGCCAGAGTTGTGCAGCGGCCCACTGAATTGAATGATCCACCAGGGTACAAAGGCAAATACATAGGCTCGACACAAGGCGGGTTACCAAGGTGTTACGTAAATGTTCCAAGGGTCACGATGCATCCCAAACAGAACCTTTCTGAACTCGGTAGAAAGCAATTCGGTGGAAACCGAATAGGCTTGAGTTCGGTACATGTAACCTGGTTGGGTGCTATAACTATAATAAAATATAGGAATGCACCTAACCTAGGAAATCAAGCATATCTATGCATGATAAATAAAACCCATGCTAGTAATAGCATAATAATGTCTAGGCAAGCTAGCAAAGCCAGCATAAGCCGTCGTACTCTCACAAGAACCTTCTCTTCCATTGCCGCTGCCTTTGGCTATAATTCCCTCCTTAGCTGTCCGCTCACCCTTACGTAAGTGCCGCCCCACCCTACTTCCAAGCTGTCAAACTTTATGCTGAACATGATGAGTAGGCTATAGTGGGGTAGCCCAAAAGGGGTACAACCCAGTTCTAGGGTTAGTACTTGTACCCACATTTCTTCCAATGCAATCATTCTAGCCTAGTTTCTTAACATGCTATCAGAGCAGTAGGTCCGTAGGACCGGTTTTTTTTTTCGGGCCCACCGGTTATCGTGCTACCCCACGACCTACCCTGCCCTGTAACGCCCGCACGCGCCGCCCCTGCAGCCCGCACGCTGCCCCCCGCTGCCCCGCACGTCGCCTTTGCCGCCCGCACGCAGCCCTTTGCAGCCCCGCGCGCCGCCCCAGCAGCCTGCGCGCTGCTTTCTCTTGCCCCGCGCGCCGCACCAGCAGCCTATGCGCTGCTTTTCTTGCCCCGCGCGCCGCCCCAGCAGCCTGCGCGCTGCTTTTCCTGCCCCGCGCGCAGACCCTGCAGCCCGCGAGCTGCCGTTTTCGGCCACGCGCGGGCCCTAGCAGCCCTTGCGCTGCCTCTGCCATACCCCGCGCGCAGCCCAGAGCAGCCCGCGCCCTGCCCCAACGGCCCCCGCGCTGCCTCTGCCCCACCCCGCGCGCAGCCCCTTGCAGCCCGCGCCCTGCCCCAGCAGCCCTCGTGCTGCCTCTGCCCTACCCCGCGCGCCGCCCTTGCAGCCCGTGCCCAGCCTCTGCAGCCCTCGCGCTGCCTCTACTCTGCCCCGTGCGCAGCCCTTGCAGCCCCGCGCAACGCCCTTGCAGCCTGCGCCCTGCCCCTGCAGCCTCGCGCGTCGCTCTTGCTACCTGCCTGCAACCTCTGCAACCCTTGCTCTGCCTCTGCCTTGCCCTGCTACTGAGCTGCTAGACTATGGCCACTCTGCGTATTCTCGCGTTCGATCCTGGGGGCCGCCCAGTCATATTCGAAACCTGGCTCCAGGACCTGCACGGCTGTATCTGCTGAGTGACGCTAGGGACGGTGTTTTGCTCTATGACCTAGCGACTGGTGCCTCTACTACCCCACCAGCCTCAGCTGACGCGACGACTCGCTCGCAGTGGCTTACCCGTGATGCTGCTGCTCGCCTAGCCATTCGCAACCACCTGCGAGTAGCTGAATGCGAGCATTTTGACTAGGCGAAGACTGTTCAGGCCCTCTACGATGCTGTTGTTGCACGTTACTCTTCCCCTACAACTGCACCGCTTAGTCGCCTCTTCTTACCCTACCTTTTCCCCGACCTGTCCTCTTTCGCCACGGTAGACGACCTCCTCTCCCACCTTCGCGCTATGAACGCTCGCTACCGCACTGCCCTCCTAGATGACTTTCTCCCCAAGAACGAGCCCTTGATCTACATCACTCTCCACTTTATAGTGACCCGCCTCCCTGACTCTCTTAGTGCAGTCCGGGACACCCTTCTCGCTCTCCCCCCCACAGAACTCACTATCGACCTGCTAGGGAAGCACCTTCTTGCAGCTGAGGCTAACATAGTCGCTGTCGGTTCTACCCGTGGCACCCCTCGCACGTCCTTCTTTGAGGGGTGCTCCCCATCCCCTCTTGCCCCCTCTGTTGCCTCTGCCGCTGCTGTCGACTTCCTTGGTGCTGAGGAGGTCGGGGCTGCTTCTGCTCCTAGTGGGAAGCGCCGCAGCGGCAAGGGCAAGGGAGGCAAGGGTGGTGGGGGTGGTGGCGGGGGGGGTGGTGGTGGAGGTGGTTGGGGTGGCGGAGGTGGTGGAGGTGGCGGTGGGAGTGGTGGAGCGAGTGGGGGCGTCGACGGTGGAGATGGCGGCGGGGGTGGTGGTGGCAGTGGTCGTGGTGGCAGTGGGAGCAGTGGTGGCGGGAGTGGCAGCGGCGGGAGTGGTGGCAGCGGCGGCGGTGGTGATCGCTCTGGCGCAGTTCAGCGGCAGCAGCAGCAGCGTCCGCGTGAGGCCCTCTCGCCCCACCAGCTTCGTGAATGGCTTGCTCATCGTGCGGCGTCTAGGGGTGGTGGTAGTGGTCGCTGCTCGTACGTTATTCGCACAGGTCCCCGCGCTGGTCAGACGTGCGGGAAGTTTCACACCCAGCACCGCTGTTTCTCCCGCCTAGACGACGCTTGGCGTCAGGAGATGGGCGACGAGTATGAGATGCCCCGCTAGGCAGAGCTGCTTAAGGCTGGTGTTGAAATCTTTGCTCTAGATTTTGATGCTATTATTGCAGGCATGTATGCTCTGTCTACTAGTGTTGAGGGTGACTGTTACTTGTGTGCGCCGTATGACCCTGGTATAGAGGCTGCTGCTCTAGGTGCTAGTGAGTTTGCTCTCTCTGGTACTGCGCCCGCTGAGGCCTTGCACACCTTCATGCTTGACTCAGGTGCTTCACACTGCTTCTTTCGCAACAATACCACAGTCACACCACTCAACAGGCCTGTTGCAATTTCCCTGGCTGACCCCTCTGGGGGCCCGGTTCTTGCACGCTCCTCTACTGTGCTCCCGTGCCCGGCCGTTCCGTCCGGTTCCCTGTCCGGTCTCCACCTCCCCTCGTTCTCAACGAACTTGGTGAGCAACGCAGTCTTCCGGGATGCAGGGGTTGATACCTTTACACCTGGATGGCAGCGTGTGGCGATCTGTACGTGCTCTCGGACTGGCCGTCACCTGGCCACGTTCACTCGTCGGCCGGGGTCGAGTCTGTACACACTGACTACTGCGCCGCCTCAGGTCGCTGCGTCCGCTCAGGTGTCCCCGTCAGGTCAGGTAGCAGCCCCCTGTAAGTGTCGCCGCTTGTCGCACCAGACTCTCCTTTGGCACCACCGCCTTGGTCACCCCTCCCTGCCACGCCTTCGTGGCATGCACTCTCGCCTTCTGGTCTCTGGTCTTCCCAGGTCTCTGCCTTCCCTCCCACCCTCGCCTGCCCCGCCCTGCATTCCTTGCGTCGAGGGACGGCAGCGCGCCGCTCCTCACTCCTCCTCGTTTCCCCTGACGGCAGCTCCTCTGCAGACTCTCCACATGGACGTGTGGGGCCCAGCCCGCATCCAGGGACAGGGCCGCGAGCGCTACTTTCTGCTGGTTGTCGACGACTACTCGCGTTACACCATGGTCTTCCCCTTGCGCAGCAAGGGTGAGGTCCCTGCTGTTTTGATCCCTTGGATCCGAGCTGTCCGTCTGTACACACGGACCTTCCTGTCCTACGTCTGCACTCTGACAGGGGTGGTGAGTTCTCCTCCGACCTCTTGAGTTCATTTCGTGAGGCGGAAGGCATTCGCCAGTCGTTCACACTTCCAGCCTCCCCGCAGGAAAATGGGATTGCTGAGCGCCGCATTGGCTTAGTCATGGAGGTCGCTCGTACCTCCATGATCCATGCGGCTGCTCCCCATTTTCTATGGCCGTTTGCGGTCCGGTACGCGGCGCATCAGCTAAACCTCTGGCCCCGTGTCTCCTTGCCGGAGACCTCGCCTACACTTCGTTGGACGGGGGAGGTTGGCGATGCGTCCGCGTTCCGGGTCTGGGGTTCCTGTGCCTTTGTCCGCGATTCCACCGCGGGCAAGCTCTCCTCTCGCGCCAGTCCTTGCGTCTTTCTTGGCTTTCCCCCTGACGCGCCTGGCTGGCAGTTTTACCACCCCACCTCGCGCCATGTCTTCCCCTCTCAGGACGTCACGTTTGACGAGTCGGTCCCCTTCTACCGTCTCTTCCCCTACCGCACTGCCCCTCTTCCCCCCCCGCCGCTCTTCCTCGCTCCAGGTCCCCCTCCGGTAGACCCCCTCCCCCCTCAGGGTCCTGCTCCTTCAGGTGTCTCTCAGGTAGACCCACTTCCCTTAGCTGAGCCTGTCGAGGTCACTGGTGACTCAGGTGCTGCTGGGGGTGGTGATGCTCAGGGTGCTGAGCCTGGGGGTGCTGCTTCTGGGGGTGCTGACCCGGGGGGTGCTGCGCCTGGGGGTGCTGAGCCTGGGGGTGCTGCTTCTGGGGGTGCTGGGACTAGGGGTGCTGCTTCTAGGGGTGCTGAGCCTGGGGGTGTTGAGCCTGGGGGTGCTGCTTCTGGGGGTGGTGGGCCAGGGGTTGCTGCTTCTGGGGGTGCTGAGCCTGGGGGTGCTGAGCCTGGTGGAGCTGGGTCCACTGATAGTCTTCTAGGTGCCTCACTTCAGCGGTCTCCCTAGCGGGAGCCCCTCTTACCACAGCAACTGCGCGAGTGGCTAGCTCAGCGCACTCGCCTCCGGCGCAGCGCTACTGGAGCTGGAGGTGCTGGCGCTGGAGGCACTGGAGCTGGAGACGCTGGAGGCGCTGGAGCTATAGGCGCTGGAGCTGGAGACACTGGAGCTGGGGGCGTTGGAGTTGGAGGCACCGGAGCCGGAGGCGCTGCAGCTGGAGGAGCTGGCGCTGGAGACGTTAGCGCTGGAGGCGCTGGAGCTGGAGGCACTGGAGCTGGAGGCGCTAGAGCTGGAGGCACTGGAGCTGGAGGCACTGGAGCTGGAGGTGCTGGCGCTGGAGGCGCTGGAGCTGGAGGTCCTGACGCTGGAGGTACTGGAGCTGGAGGTCCTGTGCAGCAGCGACCGTTTTTCGAGCCGCCGCCGCAGGTTTCTGAGCTTCCGCCCGAGTCGGTGCTCCGCCAGGTTCTTAGTCTTCCTTCGTCCACTGCCCTTCCTCCTGGCTCGCCACTGCCTACCCCTGCCCCGTCTTGTTACACTGAGCAGCCAGTCTCCCTTACAGAGCGTCGTGAGCCTGCGTCTCGTCCTGTCTCCCCTGTTCGCGCTGTTCGCACCTCTCGACGTGTCCCGCGTCCGCGTCCTCCTCCTGTGCCAGGCACTCACACTATGGCACTTCGTCCTTCCTCTGCTCCACAGCGCGTCCCTCTGCCGTCTCCTCCTGCGTCCTCTCTTCCCGAGATTTCTGACCCTGAGTCTGACCATGTTCGTGCTGCCAGCCCCACAGTCACGCGTTTCCTGGCTACTGTTGTCACTGACCCGTCGTTTGAGTCTACTACTGCGTCTGCCTTAGCTGCTGAGCTTGTCAACTTTGCTGCTGCCTGTCGTCGGCCACCTTTTCACCCTTTACCTCCTCCTTCTTGTTCTTCTTCTTTTCAACCTCCTTCTTCCCTTTCTCGACCACGCGCTCTTACACAGAGGCGATCTCGGGTCCCTACTCCTCTCAGTGGCAGACAGCCATGGACGCAGAGATGGCATCCTGGAAGTCCACAGGCACCTACGTCGACGAGGTTCCCCCTCCTTGGGCGAACATAGTCGATGGCATGTGGATTTTCAGGGTGAAGCGGCCGCCGGGTTCTCCACCTGTCTTCAAGGCTTGTTACGTTGCACGAGGCTTCAGTCAGCGGCAGGGAGTTGACTTCTTCCATACCTTCTCCCCTACCCCGAAGGGAGTTGACGTCTGTGCACGTGTGTCTCTTCTGTAGCTCCGACTTCACAAGGGCGAGTGCCTCAGTGGCTACATCAGGCATGGGGCATCAGCTACCTTGGCTTGCAGATCACCCGGGACAGAGCACGCCACACCATCACCCTGACTCAGTCACACATGGTGCAACAGATCCTTCAGCGCTTCGACTTCCAGTACTCCTCACCACAGTCCACTCCTCTGTCTACACGTCACTCGCTCTCAGCTCCACCTTCGGACAAGTCCGTAGAGCCGAGTGGCCCGTACCCAGAGCTTGTGGGTTGCCTCATGTACCTAATGACCTGCACTCGACCTGACCTTGCGTACCCTCTTAGCATCCTAGCTCGCTACGTTGCGCCTGGGAGACACCGGCGAGAGCACTGGGAGGCTGCTAAGAGGGTGCTGCGCTACTTGTGCAGTACATTAGGCATGGGGCTGGTGCTTGGAGGACGGGGTGACGTTGTCCTCACTGGACACTCAGACGCCTCTTGGGTTGACGACCTGGCTACACAGCGGTCGTTATAGGGTTACACCTCAGCCTTGGTTCCGGCTCTGTCTCTTGGCGGTCTACCCGCTCTTCTTCTGTTCTCAGCTCCAGTTGTGAAGCTGAGATCTACGCCACAGCCATGGCTGCACAAGAGTTACGCTGGCTCACCTACCTGGTGAATGAGTTGGGAGAGCGGCCTCGTTCTCCTCCAGTTCTGTACGGCGACAACAAGGCAGCCCTCGCCTTGTGTCAGGAGCACAGACTGGAGCACAGAACGAAGCACATTGCTCTGCATTACTTCCTGGCTCGAGAGTTGCAGCAGCGTGGCCAGCTTCGTCTTGCTTACGTGGACATACGGGCCAACACTTTTGATATATTCACCAAGGCACTTCCGCCTAGTGATCATCAGCGTCACTGCACTGCTCTAGGCCTCGTGCCTACGTTCTCTCACTTGCTCACTGCTTGACCTTGCTTGTACTGTGATCTATATATATATATATTTGCATGTTTGCATTTGCTAGGTTGTGATCACTGTACTGCTTGTTTTGTTCTATATAACTCTGCATGTGAACTGGCCTTGTGGCCATTTGCTTGTGCTCGGAATGTGTGGTGACTTCGTGATCCACCCTGAGCTTGCATTACTTGTTTTGACTGGTCTTGTAACCACTTGTTCTCCCCCACTCTGCCTATGGGGGTGTGTCAAACTATATGCTGAACATGATGTGTAGGCTATAGTGGGGTAGCCCATAAGGGGTACAACCCAGTTCTAGGGTTAGTACTTGTACCCACATTTCTTCCAATGCAATCATTCTAGCCTAGTTTCTTAACACATGCAACTCCTGCACCCTTCGCCTCGGCAGACGCCAATCCTCCTCGGCCCTTCCCGCTTCTCGAGCGCTACATGACTCTTCGTATTCCATCCCCGGTGTTACTCGGTTTGCTATTTACAAAGTGTACAATAAGTACATCCACCTTACGCTTTCCCCATCCCTTCACATTCACGTAAATGTGACACCAGTGCCGCACTCTTACTGCTGGGCGCTCTCACCTCCACCCACTTCTTTCTCCGCTTGCTCACGGGCAGGTCCCCTGCCATGTCCAAAGACCACCGAAAGCTTTGACCTCTTATGGGCAGCGACTGCAGTTCTTGGCGGCTCTGTGCCAGCTGTGCTCTGTTCCGATCACATGCTTCACACTGCTCCACGAAGTGACGAATCTGCCTTGCCATTCCTGCCCACCACCAGCCCGTGTTGACCAACTGCGTAATTCTCACGTGCCCGTAGTGTCCCAGCTACTGATGCACCCGCCAGATGATGCCTTTTCGGTCATGGGGGGCCGGGACTAGCTTCCAGCCTTCTCGTATCCTGGGTTGCACCTTCCCCGCATACCAGCGATAGTGCTGCCCGCGCGCTCACTCTCTCTCTGAGATGATTTCGTCCATCTCTGTCCCCCCCCCGCAGCCACCTTAGTGTCTCTGGGTCTGCTAGCGCGCTCCTCGCCTCTTCCTCCCTCCCTCTCTGCCGCTCCACCTCACGAGCCAAAACGACTAGGCTGGACACTGGTTCTGCAGGCAGAGGGGTTCCTTGACAACCCATCGACATGCTATAGAGCATGGCCCGACCGATGCTTGATGGAAAAGACAAACTCCTGTAGGCACATTGCCCACCGCTCATTTCTCCTTGTCAGGATGCTCATTAGCCAGAAAAGCGGTTGATGTTCTATCACGGGGGTGAACTCCCTCCCTTGGAAATACACCCGAATGTGTGTCACCACCCATACAGCTGCTAAGCCCTCCCCCTCATACGAGCTATAGGTGGCTTCTACCATGTTGAACCCTCGGCTAGCGAAAGCCACCACTCGTTCCCCTTCCTCGGTCTGCTCGCATAACACCGCCCCTGTTCCAGCGCTGCTCCAGTCTGTGTAGAGAGTGAATCGCCCTTCTAGCTTGGGGAGATACAGCACTGGCCCTGTCTTCACTGCTTCTAGTAAGTCCTGCAGTGCCCCGTGCTCTTTCTTCCCCCATTTCCACGCCACCTCTTCCCGCAGCACCTGGTTTAATGGAGCGGTCCACTTGTTGAAGTTCAGAATGAACTTCCTGTAGTAGTGTAGGAAGCCCAAGATGGCTCTCAAGGTGATGCGGCTCTCTGGTAGGGCCAGTCTATCCAACACGGCCACCTTAGCTTCCTGAATGCTCATGCGCCCTCCACATACTTCAAACCCATGGTATTGCACTACCGTTGACCTAAAGTGACACTTCTTAGGATGGCAGGTGAGTCTCGCTGCCCTGATGGCTTTCAGGACTTTCTTGACATCTTCCAAATGCTGCTCGATTGAGGTGCTGAAGACCACTACATTGTCGATATAGCAACATGAAGAGCCATTGGGAGAGTCAACCGGCCCCATGGAATGCCATTCTGCGGATGTCGGCCTTTGCTATCCTGATCCGATTGAAGCCCTGGCGGAGATCCAGGGTGTTGAAGATGCTAGCCCCTTGCAGTTTGTCGAAGATATCTTTCGGGGTGGGCATTGGATATCGGTGCGCCACTGTGAGCTTGTTGATATCGCAGTAGTCCCCGCACATGCGCCCAGATAGGGTGATGCCAGTCAGATCCTTCCGCGCTGCCACCACTGTCGCTGCTGCGTATTGAAAATCCAAGGGCCTTATCAATTCCACCTCCAGGAGCCTTGCACTTCTTGCTGCAGATCTCAATGCCTCATGGGCTGATGCGCCTCTTGCGTTGGTAGACTGGTATCTCTTTCGTGAGCTTAATCTGCATCTCCCGTCATGTATATTTGCCCAGTTTCAGCAGGATAAATGCAAACGCTTTGCGACACTCCTTTAGCACCTGCCAAAGCTGATCTCTTGCCGCTCCTTGTACCGCTTGTCCAATCTCCCAAAGCTCTTCGGCTTCCACCTGCCCAGCTCCTTGCCTTGTCATATTTTGCCCTTCTTCTCTGGGTGCCTCCCTTGTTGTTACATGTGGTGACGTCTCTCCGCCTTGCTCATCTGTCACTTGCCCGGTACCTGCCCCCAGCTGCCTCTGCCCTCCTTGACTGACGTTCACGCGAGTGACACTTTTGGTGGTGCTCCTTCGCCTGCTACAGGGCTCGTGCTTCTAGCCCTCCTTGCAGCCTCTTCTGTATCTACTTGTATTTCTAGCAGCCTTTGCTCTGCCCTCTACTGGCTAACAACTACCTCTACCTCTATGTCATCTTCCCGCCCTCCAACCTCCTCCTCCATCTCCAGCTGCTTCCTAGCCAGGTGCATCTGTATGGCATGGATGAGCCAGTGCACGGACTCCGCGTCCATGGCTCTACCCAGAGCCTCCTTGCGTGCCTTCTCCTCCACCCCTGGTGCAACCGTGCTGCCGGGGAGGAATCCCATAGCGAGCTCTCTGTCAAGCAGTCCTTGTATTGATAGTACAGGCAGCGCATGCAAGGGCCTACAAGACATGAAGAATAGGACAAGTATTCTGGTCACACAAGCAAAGAACATGCAGTCTTAGCACCATGTCCAAGCGCTGCTGCCTAGCAACCATCCCCAAGGGGAGCATGCAACCTGGAGCCTGCCTAGGACCCCTTGATAGCCTCCCGGGTGGCCTCTCACTCCAGTCCCCTTGCTCTAGCCCCTCACACATCTTGGGTCGGCCCCCAGTCCAGCTCATCCTCCCGGACCTGTTAGAGGTCCCCAAGGCGGGGCTCCCACGGGTCAACTAGGGCCTGAGGGAACACACGCTCTGCCGCCCTGTTGGATTTTGCATGGCTGCTCTGGAGCATCACCGACCAGCGCTGTCGGTAGTGTGCAGTCAGTTTGGAGACCACCGTGGTGAGCCTCCCCTGCCTGTACATCTTCTTTGCAGCCTGGGTGCCGAGGAGGCGGAGGAACTTCTGGGTGTCTTGTGCTAAGCCCCGTAGGCCTCCACCGCTAGCCCGAACACCCCCGTAAGCCCGGCCACCCCTCATACATGGCTCTCTTCGTCCTTGCCGCTTCCTTTGCAGCCCAGCCCGACCACCTTATGGCCCTTTTGTCATGCTGCGGCAGTACGGGATTCGTGACCGTGACGTCGGTCACATAAGTTTCTGCCAACTTACGGCCTTTGATGGCCAGGTCCGCTAGCTTAGGGTTGGCTGGTTGTGTGTAGACCGTAGTCTCATGCAATGTCATGTAATCAGCTTCGCATGTCATTCGTAGTGCTGCGTAGACCAGGGAGTTGGGAATGTTTGTCCCAGGGAGTGTTTGTCCTATCCCTCCCCTCCGCACACCTCAAGAGGTGGTTGGGAAGGCTCCGGTCCTCAATCTTCGACCGCTCTCCTCGGCACGGGTAAAGGTTCGTCACTGGTAGAGTCAGTCCCAAGCGGAACCCCAGAGCAATTGCATACTGGCAGGTCAGCCCTCGTTGGGATGGCATGCAGCCAATCCCCCGCCCCCGTTCCTTGCAGGCTGATCAAGCGGATCACATGGCTATTGTCCTCCCCTGGCTTGTCTATCCAGGTGTCGCCCAGCAACTCTGCCACGCGGTCGAGGTTGATGTGCATTGACAAGAGTTTCTATAGTTCACCCCTCCCCCCCCTTTCCCCACATGAATTCCCTCAGCAGCTCTTGTGCTATTGCGGGGAGTCTGCACCGCATATCCTGTAGCGTTGCTCGGCTCCCCACTGCTGCCACTTCCCCTTATTGCGACACCAGCCCCGCCACGCGTCGCATTGGGTGGCTTGGAGTGGCCGATACTTACTGTAAGAGGGTCTGTGTAGCATTCAATGACGCCACGTATGCCACCGGTGCCTCTGACAATGGGTCGATCAGCCCCAGTCCCCCTAGCGCCACCAGCAAAGCCGCCTGTCTCCACACGAGGCTTTGCTCGATTTCTTTCGTCAGCGTGTGCAGGTGGGTGTCAAACTCATGCACAATAGTCTGTGTAGGCTGTAGTGGGGTAGCTCATATGGGGTACAACATTTTAGGGTTTGGTACTTGTACTCCTCATGCTGCTCAATGCATCATTCTCGTTCTAATCTTCACATGGTATAGAGCAGGTTCCCTCGTGGGAACTGTTCCTAGGGCCCACCGACTTTTTTTTTCCTGCCCGGAGCGCACTCCGCCCCTGCCCGAGTCGCGCTCCCCTCCTTTTCACTGCCCCTAGCGGCCCCGTCGCGTCGCCCTCGCGGCCCCGTCTCGCCGCCCTTGCGGCCTCGTCGCGTCGCCCTCGCGGCCCCTTCTCGCCGCCCTCGCGGCCCCAGCGCCGCCTCTGCTGGCCCCGTCGCCCTACCCTCGCGACCCCGCGGCCCCACCCTCGCGGCCCCGGCGTCGCCCCTCGCGGCTTCGTCGCAGCCGCCCGCGACCCCTCCGCCGCCCTTCGCGGCCCCGTCGCCACACCTTCGCGCCGCCCGCGACCCCGTCACCGCAGCCGCCCGCGACCCAGTCGCCGCAGCCGCCCGTGACCCCGTCGTCGCAGCCGCCCGCGACCCCGTCGCCCCACCCGTGCGACCCCACCGCCGCCCTTCGCGGCCCCGTCGCCACACCTCCGTGGCCCGGTCGCCACCCTTCGTGGCCCCGCCGCCTCCCGTCAGCGGCCCTGCCGCCCTTCACGGCTCCGCCGTCACCACCGAGCAGCCGAGCCGCCGAGACGCCGGCGCCGCCGAGCCGCCGTTGCCGCCGAGCTGCAGGCGCCGCCGAGCCGCCGTTGCCGCCGAGCCGCCGTTGCCGCCGAGCAGCTGCTGCCGCCGAGCTGCCGAGCCGCTGAGCCGCCGCTGCCGCCGAGCTGCCGAGCCGCTGAGCCGCCGAGCCGCCGTTACTGCCGTCGCGGCCCTGTTCCTGCCGGCGAGCCTCGGTCCTTCTCGCCTGCCCGGTAAGAGCAGCGCCTCCACCACTGCACTGCCCTTGCCTGCTGCTCGCACTGCTAGTCTACTGCTGTCATGGCTGCCCCTAGTGTCCTCACTTTTGACGCTGAGGGTCGGGCCATTGACTTTGACGTCTGGGTAGATGACCTGCAGCTTTTCCTGCTGAGCGATAGGGCAGACGGTCTCTCCCTCTTTGACCTCACTTCTGGTGCCTCTCCTGCACCTGCTGCTGATGCTGACGCCACTGTTCGCTCACAGTGGGCCACGCGCGATGCTGCTGCCCGCCTTGCTGTGCGCCGCCACTTGCCGACCGCTGAGCGTGCGCACTTTAGTCAGTACAAGAGTGCTAAGACCTTGTACGACGCTGTAGTTGCACGCTACTCTTCCCCTGCCACTGCTGCGCTTAGCCGCCTCATCCTACCGTACCTCTTCCCTGACCTCGCCGCTTTTCCCACTGTCGCTGACCTCATTACGCACCTTCGCACTAGTGACACTCGCTACCGCGCTGCGCTTCCTGCTGAGTTCTGCGCCAAGAACCCCCCCCCCATGTACATCACCCTCTACTACATAGTCACCCGGCTCCCTGACACCCTTCGCCCGGTCAGGGACCACTTCCTCTCTGTTTGCCCCACCACCCTCACCGTTGACCTCCTCGAGGAGCGCCTTCTAGCGGCAGAGAAGAGCATAGTCGCTGTAGGAGCCTCTCGTGGTGACCCTCGTACCCCTGTCTTTGAGGGGTGCTCCCCCTCTCCCCTCCTGCCCTCTGTTGCCTCTGCTGCTGCGGCCGACCTCGTTGGTCTTGAGTCGGTCGCTGCGGCGTCTGCCCCTAGCGGGAGACGCCGCCCTGGCAAGGGCAAGGGGGGCAAGGGTGCTGGAGGAGCTGGCGGGGGCGGTGGAGGCGGAGGTGGAGGTGGTGGAGGGGGTGGGGGTGGCGGTGGGGGTGGTGGCGGGGGTGGGGGCGTCGGTGGCGGGACTGGAGGTGGAGGTGGAGGCGGCGGTGGCGGTGGGAGCGGAGGTGGCGGAGGTGGCGGTACTGGAGGAGGTAGCGGCGGAGGCGGTGGAGCTGGTCGGGGTGGCGCTGCGCAGAGGGTTGGCTCCGGTGGTGGTACGCGCCAGCAGCAGCAGCAGCAGCGTACCCGTGAGACCCCTTCCCCCCAGCAGCTTCGTGAGTGGTACACTGCTCGTCAGCGGGGCGGGGGTGCTGGCCCCTGTACCTACGTTCTCCGTACCGGCGACCGGGCGGGTGAGCAGTGTGGGGGCGCGCACTCCACCCAGCGCTGCTTCGGCCGTCTGACGGACGCGTGGCGTCACCAGTTCCCCGACGCTACTGAGATCCCTCGCTGGGGCGAGCTGTCTAGGGCGGGTGTTGCGATCTTTGATCTTGATTATGATGCTATTCTTGCTGCCATGTATGCTGTGACTATTAGTGATGAGGGTGACTGTTACCGGTGTTTTCCGCCTGACCCAGGCATAGAGGCTGCTGCGCTAGGTGCTTGTGAGGCTGCTGCTCTAGGTGCTAGTGTGTCTGCCGCCCTAGGTGCTGGTGAGTCTGCGCTATCAGGTACTGCGTCGTCACCGGACACCCACACCTTCACCCTTGACTCGGGTGCTTCCCGCTCCTTCTTTCGAGACTGCACCACTCTCACACCGCTCAGTCGGCCCGTTGCAGTCTCCCTGGCAGACCCCTCTGGGGGTCCTGTCCTTGCCCACTACTCCACTGTCCTACCGTGTCCAGCGGTCCCGTCTGGCTCCCTGTCGGGTCTTTACCTCCCCTCGTTCTCTACGAACTTGGTGGCGGGTGCTGACCTACAGGATGGGGGAGTTGACCAGTTCACCCCTGCTCGTCAGCGGGTGACCCACTGCACGTGTGCGGACACGGGCCGACACTTGGCCACGTTTACCCGTCGGCCGGGGTCGAGCCTGTACACACTGACTACTGAGTCTCCTCCAGTCACTGAGTCTGCTCAGGTAGCAGCGTCGGGTCAGGTGTTTGCTGCGGCGTTTAGGTCTGGTCCTGAGTCTGCCCCCTGCTCGTGTCGTCTCCTGTCCCACCGGACTCTCCTTTGGCACCACCGCCTTGGTCACCCCTCCCTGCCTCGTCTTCGAGGCATGGCTTCCCGTCTTCTTGTCTCTGGCCTCCCCCGGTCCCTCCCTCCCCTTCCTCCGGGGCCTGCCCCCACCTGCGTTCCCTGCGTCGAGGGGCGGCAGCGCGCTGCCCCTCACTCCTCCGAGTTTCCTCCGACAGAGGCTCCGCTGCAGACGCTTCACATGGACGTGTGGGGCCCAGCCCGCGTCCGTGGACAGGGTCACGAGCGTTACTTCCTGCTGGTGGTTGACGACTACTCGCGTTACACCACAGTCTTCCCCTTGCGCAGCAAGGGTGACGTCACTGAGGTGTTGATCGCCTGGATCCGCGCAGCTCGTCTCCAGCTCCAGGAGAGTTTCGGCTCCGACTTTCCTGTTCTGCGTCTGCACTCCGACAGAGGCGGAGAGTTCTCCTCTGACCTTCTGCGGGCCTTCTGTCGTGCACGAGGCATCCGCCAGACCTTCACGCTTCCGGACTCTCCGCAGCAGAATGGGATTGCTGAGCGCCGCATTGGCATGATCATGGACGTCGCTCGTACGTCCATGGTCCATGCGGCTGCCCCCCATTTTCTGTGGCCGTTTGCGGTTCGGTACGCGGCGCATCAGATCAACCTTCACCCCCGGGTCTCCATGCCGGAGACCTCCCCTGCTTTACTGTGGACGGGGAAGGCTGGCGATGCGTCTGCGTTCCGTGTCTGGGGATCTAGGGCGTTTGTCCGCGACTTTTCTGCGAACAAGCTGTCCTCTCGTGCTGTTCCCTGCGTCTTCCTTGGCTTCCCCCCTGACGCGCCAGGCTGGCAGTTCTACCACCCCACCTCGCGCCGTGTTCTGTCCTCCCAGGACGTCACCTTTGACGAGTCGGTTCCCTACTACCGTCTCTTCCCCTACCGCACTGCGTCCCTCCCTCCCCCGCCGCTCTTCCTTACGCCAGGTCCCCCTCCGGTAGACCCCCTCCCCCCTCAGGGTCCTGCTCCCTCAGGTGTGTCCCAGGTAGATGCAGTCGAGCCTGTCGAGGTAGCTGTTGACTCTGGTGCTGCTGGGGGAGCTTGAGGGTACTGCGCTTGGGGGTGTTGAGCTTGGGGGTGCTGCGCCTGGGGGTGCTGAGCCTGGGGGTGCTGAGCCTGGGGGTGCCGAGTCTGGGGGTGCTGCGCCTGGGGGTGCTGAGCCTGGGGGTGCTGTGTCTCGGAGTACGGAGCCTGAGGGTGCTGGACCTGCTCGTGTGGCGTCTGGTGGTGCTGGGCCTGGAGGTTCTTCGGGTGCTTCGTCCCGGCGGGAGCTGCTCTCTCCACAGGAGCTGCGTGAGTGGTTCGCCCGGCGCTGGCGGCGTGCTGCTGGAGCTGGTGGTGCTGCGGACGCTGGAGGTTCTACTGCTGCTGAGGGTGCTTGTGCAGAGGGTCCCAGAGGTGCTCGTACAGGGTGTACTGGAGCTGCTGGGCCTACGGGTGCTCCTCCTACTGGAGCTGGTGGTGCTACTGGTGCTACTGGCGTTGGTGCTGCTGGTGCTCCTGGAGCTGGAGCTGCTGCGTCTTCGGGTGGTCCGACTGGAGCTGGAGCTACTGGGGGTGTTGGCGCTGGAGGTGCTGCTGGCGCTGGTGCTGCTGAGGGTGCTGGAGTTGGTGCTCCTGGAGCTGGGGGCACTCCTGGTGCTGGTGCTCCCGTTGGGGGTGCTGGTGCTGTTCCTGCTGGCACTGGTGGAGCTACGCGGCCGCGGCCGTACTTCGTTCCGCTCCTTGAGCAGGTTCTTGGATTTCCGTCCTCTCTTGGTCCTGCTCCTCCCTTAGCGTGTCCGCCTCCTGTCCAGTCCGAGTCGCAGTTACCGCCGGCCTCCCTGCGTCCTTCTCCTTCTCCCTACACTGGTCCTACTGGAGGTCTTGCTGAGCGTCGTGAGCCTGCGTCTCGCCCTGCGTCGCCTGTTCGTGCTACTCGCACTAGTGGTCGTGGTTCACGTCAGCGTCCTCCCCCTGTCCCCGGCACGCACCGGATGTCTCTGCGTCCTTCCACTGCTCCTCTGCGTGCCCCTTTGCCTTCTCCTCCCGCGTCCTCTCTTCCTGACCTTCCTGACCCTGAGTCGGACTCCCTTCGTGCGGCGCGTCCTACTGTCTCCTTGCTACTGTCGTCACTGACCCTTCCTTTGAGTCTACTGCTGCGTCTGCTCTGGTTGCTGAGCTTGTCGACTTCGCTGCTCGCTGTCGCCTAGACTACGCTGCCAGTCTCGTCGCTGAGTCTGAGTCTGTCTGTCCTCCGTCCGTCGGGGGTGAGTGTGCTCTTGGCACGGACGTCCTTGAGGACAGGCAGGAGGAGTTCCAGTGCTTGGCTGCTGCTTCACCTCATCTCGTGTCCATGCTGCTTGCCCCTGAGGGAGACCCGGATGCACTTGACATCCCGACTCCGCGCTCTTACGCGGAGGCGATAGAGGGTCCCTACTCCTCTCAGTGGCAGGCAGCCATGGACGCAGAGATGGCTTCCTGGAAGTCCACAGGCACCTACGTTGACGAGGTTCCCCCGCCTGGGGCGAACATCGTCAGTGGCATGTGGATTTTCAGGGTGAAGCGGCCGCCGGGTTCTCCGCCTGTCTTCAAGGCGCGTTACGTGGCTCGTGGCTTCAGTCAGCGGCAGGGAGTTGACTACTTTCAGACCTTCTCTCCCACCCCGAAGATGACCACTCTTCGGGTACTGGTACACATAGCCGCTCATCGAGACTACGAGCTGCACTCTCTTGACTTCAGCACTGCTTTCTTGCAGGGCAGCCTGCACGAGGAGATCTGGCTGCACCGCCCACCTGGCTTCACTGGGACTTTTAATCCTGGCACCCAGTGGAGCCTCCGGCGGCCAGTCTACGGTCTCCGCCAGGCGCCTCGTGAGTGGCACGACACACTGAGGACTACACTTGCGGCTCTTGGGTTTGCTCCTTCTACTGCCGACCCGTCGCTGTTTCTGCGCACCGACTCTTCCTTGCCGCCGTTCTACATCCTCATGTACGTCGACGACTTGGTCTTTGCTACAGCTGACACTGCTGGACTTGCCTACGTGAAGTCCGAGCTGCAGAAGAGACACACGTGCACAGACCTGGGTGAACTGCGCAGCTACCTTGGCTTGCACATCACCCGGGACAGAGCACAGCGCACCATTACCCTGACTCAGTCACACATGGTGCAGCAGGTCCTTCAGCGCTTCGGCTTCACGTACTCCTCGCCTCAGGCCACTCCTCTGCCTACACGCCACTCGCTCTCAGCTCTGCCTTCGGATGAGTCCGTAGAGTCGAGTGGCCCGTACCCAGAGCTTGTCGGCTGCCTCATGTACCTGATGACCTGCACTCGACCTGACCTTGCATACCCTCTTAGCATTCTGGCACGCTTTGTTGCTCCTGGGAGACACAGACCAGAGCACATGGCTGCAGCGAAGAGGGTGTTGCGCTACTTGTGCAGTACGTCGGGCATGGGGCTTGTGCTTGGAGGGCAGAGTCCAGTGGTCCTCACTGGTCACGCAGACGCTTCTTGGGCCGACGACCAGGCTACACAGCGGTCGTCACAGGGTTACACCTTCAGCCTTGGTTCCGGCTCTGTTTCGTGGCGGTCTACTCGCTCGTCTTCTGTTCTCGGCTCCAGCTGTGAGGCTGAGATCTACGCAGGGGCCATGGCTGCACAGGAGCTACGCTGGCTCACCTACCTGCTGACTGACCTGGGAGAGCCGCCTCGTTCTCCTCCAGTGCTGTACGTAGACAACAAGGCCATGCTGGCCTTGTGTCGGGAGCACAGACTGGAGCACAGAACGAAGCACATCGCTCTCCGCTACTTCCTTGCTCGTAAGCTGCAGCAGCGTGGTCAGCTGCGCCTTGCTTACGTGGCCTCTGAGGCCAACACTGCTGATATCTTCACCAAGGCACTCGCGCCTTGTGATCATCAGCGCTTCTGTACTCTGTTAGGTCTTGTGCCTACCTTGCCTCACTTGCTTACTTCTTGACCTTGCTTGTACTATTACATATATATACCTGCCCTTGCTTGTTTAGCGTTATATATATGTAACCTTGCATGTGAACTGGCCTTGTGGCCTTGAACTTGTGCTCAGACTGTGTGGTGACGTTGTGATCCACCCTGAGCTTGCTTTGCCTTGCTTTGCTTGACTGGTCTTGTGACCCCTTGTTCTCCCCCACTTTGCCTATGGGGGTGTGTCAAACTCATACACTATAGTCTGTGTAGGCTGTAGTGGGGTAGCTCATATGGGGTACAACATTTTAGGGTTTGGTACTTGTACTCCTCATGCTGCTCAATGCATCATTCTCGTTCTAATCTTCACAGTGGGCCGCCTTGAGGGCCGTCCAGAGCAGTCTCTCACTCCACTCCCTCCACTCCTTGAGCGGTAGCGCGTTTGCCGTTGTTGTACGCACGAGGTAAGATGCCCTGCGGGAGATGTAGCGCGACAACAGAGGCATCACATGTTGTGGGTGTAGTCGGCTAGTGCAGCCGTGGCGCCGGCATCAGCACTGGCGCGGGCGTGCGATGTGGCTCCAAGATGTCCTCCGCGAAGCGCGCCGCCGGCCTCTCTGTCTAGATCAGCTCACTCCTGAGCTTACCCTTTGAGATACCGTTCTACCAGTAGCAGCGCAACTAGTGGGCATAGGATCCCTGTTGCACTGCATCCCACGCTGCTCCTGCCCCCAGCTCCAAGGCCACAAATTCCAACATCCTCCTCATCGGCTCCCTGCAGTCCGTCGAGAAGTCAGGATTTTCCTGTATCTAGAGATACACCCCGTGTATCTGGTAGACGAGCTTCATGGCATGCAGCAGCTGTAAGAATAGCATTGACCTGGGATCTTCCAGCCCCTGCCCCTTCCCTGCGCGGAAAACACCTTGGTCCCATCCTATGACCAGCACGTCCACCTGACCCCAACGCTCCACGTCCTTTGCCGAAACTTCTCGAATGTCATGCACCATGTCCTCCTCAGCCTCCGCCTCCACTCCTGCGAGCATCTGGCTTGGGTAACGGCATTTCAACCGCCTGACGTGCCGCATGGCCATGCGCCTCACCATCGGATCGATCTCCACCAACACCCTTTTCTCCACCCTACCTGACGGTTGACCAAATCCCGCCAGGCTCCAATCTGCTCATAATCGGAGACAACATTGTCGAAAACCTGATGTTAGACAAGACATCAAATCAGGGCTCGACAAGGGAGAATAACTACCTCTATCAGAGCTGCAAAGCCTTTGACATTGCTGATGCTTTTTGCGCTTTATACCCATTTAAAAGAGAGTTTACCTTTTACGCGCAGGCGCACCAGGAGAGCACGCGGATCGATCGAGCACTGGTGTCGTTCCCTTCTCCCACGCCTTGTCTCGGCCTCGCACGCCATGCCGAACGAACAAGTCTCAGACCACGGCTTTGCTGTGCGTGTGGCCTTCAGAGTCAAGTCGCAGGTGCAGACCGGTCCCAGATTATGGCGTATGCACCCGTCTATGATGCACAGACCTGGGGCTCGAAATATAACTGAGGAAGTGGAGCGACTGATTACGGAAAAAGGCGGTGGTTTCGAAGCACTCATCTCCCGCCTGAATACCAGCCTCCGTGCATACGCAAAAGAAGAAAGCAAGCGGATTAGAGCAACGATAAATCATCTTACATCGTCGGTCGCTGTGCTGAAGCAAGCCTTCATGTGCAACCCCAAGGACCAGCTGCTAAAGGAGAAGCTGTGGAAGCGGGAACTGCAGCTAAAAGAATATCATGCATGTCGGTGGGAAAGGGCTCACCACATGGCGGGTATGGCGAAGGAGCTTGTCGGAAAAGTTCCCTCTCCTCACCTGTCTACGAGGATTAAGGTGCGAAGAGTCAGGACGCAGATAGCGGAGCTGGAAGTACCGGGAGGCGTGGTCGCGGAGCCAAAGCAGATCCTGGAAGCAGCGTCGTGCTATTACCGGGACCTCTTCGGAGTGGACAAGAGAACGGCGGTCTCGGACTGGATCCCAGCGGCGGGGAGGAGGCTTTGGTACTCAGAGGCGGAATGCCTGCAGGTGGACTGAACCGAGGAGGAGGTAAAGCGGGCCCTTAAGGAGATGGCGTGTAAGAAAACTCATGGGAAAGATGGACTTCCGAAGGAGCTTTTCGAGCAGAACTGGGATGTGCTGGGGAAGCATCTCATGAAGTTGGTGAAGGAGTTTACTGCCACGGCCCAGCTCCCAACCAGCGTTAACGATGTGGTAACCATTCTCCTGCACAAGGAAGGAGCGAAAGAACAACTGGAGAATTACTGGCCGATTACTCTGTTAAATTTCAGCTACAAGGTGCTGGCGCGGGTCATGGCGAGCAGAATCAATTCTACACAAAGTGATTTCGCAAGAGTAGTTTGGCTTCATACCTGGGAGGAGAGCTTCTGACGCAGTTGGGCTGGTAGCGGACATTATTGACGCGGCTAAAAAAGGCAGAGAGGGTTGGTACATGCTGCTGGTAGACTTCCGGAAGGCTTTTGACTCGGTGTTCCGAGATTTCATCTTCGAAGTCCTGCGAAAGATGGGTTTCCCGGAGCGTTTTGTTGGCTGGGTGAAGGGCCTGCACGAAAACACGCGCACGAGTCTGTTAATTAATGGATGGTTGGGGGAGGCAGTGGACGTGGTGTCCGGCGTCAGGCAGGGCTGCCCTCTCGCCCCCTACCTGTTCCTCTCCGCAGTGGAGCCGTTAGCGCAGATGGTGGAAAAGCGGAAAGTTGGAATCACTCTCACTAGCTGTGTAGGGCAACGGCTTGGATACATTGGTTACGCTAACGACACCACCCTCCTGCTGCAGGGGAAACAACAAATCGTTAAGGCAGAGGAAATGCTGGAGGAGTTCAAAAGTGTTTCGGGGCTAGAGACAAATAAAGCGAAGTCGGTAGTGATGCCGATTGGCGCCAATCTTGGCAAGAAAACTTGGAGATCGGATGGCTTCAGATGGGCCGGAGCTGACGAAGTGGGAGCTGCCAACCAACGTGGGATAAGGCGCTGGAAAGGATCGTGGGGAAAATGCCGTTATGGCAGTCGCAGTATCTCCCGATTAAGGAGAAAAGAGCAGTGATGGACAGCTATATTTTACCCATCGCCTGGTCCCAAGCTCAGGTGTATCCACCTCCTGCACAGACTTGGGGGGTCATCACGAAGCTATCACACACTTTTATGTCAGCTAACTAAGTGACATCGGAGAAGTGCTTCTTCCTATGGAGCAAGGAGTTGCTATACACGCCAGTGATGGAGGGAGGGTTGGGTGCGAAAGACCTAGAAGCGATGCTCACCTGCTTCACGGCCAGAAGGATTGGGGCCATACTGACGGAGACTAACCAGCTGAAGCGGAACCTGTGGCACTAGGCAGCGGACCTTCCACTTGGGCTAGACACCTTCCTGTCGCACGAGAAAATCCTGATAACATGGGAGGCAAAAAGCCAACGGTGGAAACTGGCGTGTGAGAATTTCGTGCGCTCCCCACTGGCGGTAATTGAGATTGAAAGGAGCAAGGAGGAGGTGATGCTCGAGAGGATTGTGTTTAACAAGCACATCCTTAGGAAGGGAACCACGCCGACCGGCGGCCAAAAAGCAGCGAAGCAGCTACGGGATGTGCGGCTGGGAGACCTAGTCAAGAGAGACGAGGCGAGGAGAGGCCAACTGAAGGACCTTGCTACAATAGAGAGGGAGCTACGGAGGAATGAGGCGGCGAAGCTGGCACAGGAAGGGTTTGCAGCTGCACCAGAGCCTTGGAAGGCAATGCTCCTCTCAGCCGAGCTACCACAAGTGGGATTTGCGGAAGTGTACGAGGCGGGGAGAGCAGGATCGAAACAATTGCGCGCAAAGCTCCTGGTGGACGGGGAAGCAGCGACGCTAAAGTCCCTAAGATCCCACTGGGGGCATGGCAGCAGCGGAACGGCCAGGCGGGACAAATGGGAAAGCAGATGTAGTGGGCGGATTGATTAGAAGAGGCAAAACACGGGAGTCGCTGGTTACCCCCAGCAGACCGAGGGACGTTTTGCTAAGAATCCATAGCCTGAACCTACAGGTCGGGGAGAGACTCACATTTCTCAGCAGCAGACCGGTGTGTCCCTACTGTGACAGCTTTGAAACACTGGACCACTGCTTTTCGGAGTGCCCGAGGATTCTAGTTATGGTTTCAGCAGTAAACAAGGCTCTACGCATGATCAACCCTGCCAAACGAGTGGGGTCGCTCAGTGATTGGTTGCTCGGGAAGGCAGGCTCCAAGTCAGAGTTCCCGGAGGCATCCTGATAGCAATTGCGCCGCATCAACTGTGGGCGGAGCGGTGTGAGGGGGCCTTCCGGAGCTGCAAGTTCCGCGCTAGACGAGTATTACGGAGGATCGAAACGGCCATGCGCATGCATGTCAACATTTACGTGCGAGCTGCAGCGCGGAAATTACAGCACAGTGGGAAGAAGCAGAAAGCCAGGTGGCATGTGATGGCGGAACAGGAACTGCGCCTCCTGAATCGCATTCGGGTAGTGGAGGGCAGGAGTTGGCGGTGGACGAACAACTTTGCAGCACTGTGGGGCAAGCCACATAGGCCCCGGATCCACGTGTAGGGATCGGATTCTCTACGGCAGACCATTCTGCTTCTCGCGCACAGTTACGACTGTTAATGTGTTGTACACTTCTGTTTTTGGCGTATAGCTTAAAAAAAAAAAAAAAAAAAGAGGCGACGAAGTCGTCTTAGGGTTGCGAAGCAACACTTGTAATATGCGTTAGAATGTTGAACGACTTATTTGGATTAAAAAGAATTGTGTGATTTTCATGTTCTTATGTGAATCTCGAATTCATACTTTTTATACGTATGAGGATAGACAGCAAATTAATAATGATAATGGTGTGTGTACTTGGTAGTTGTGAGATTGCAGAAGTTACTTTTTTAGTCTATGTTGTTCTAGTGTGGTAAATTACAATCAACTATAGGTTGTTTCAGTGTGGTAAAGTACAATCAACTATGTTGGACTACTAGGTTGTTTCTAAGAAGGGATTCGTAAAATAGTTGCACTAGGTATCGAAACCTTGACCTACCAATTGCCCAAGCAACTTCTACACCACTGCGCTAGGAAACCGACTGAGATGTTCAAGTACATATAGCAAAATGTTATCTGCGCGTCATTTGGCTTAGGGTTTGGTTCATTTCTCTCTCTCCATCCCGTCGTTCTGTTTGGCTCCTGCTACTCACGCTCAGCCTACCACCCAAAGGTCTGAGACTAAGCCGCCAACTAGAACCTAGTTAGCAGATTAATGTCTAAGCCTAAGGACGCGGTGAAAGTAGACGATCGATCGTCTGTCGTGATTGATGTGCGGTTCGGTTACCCTATTTACTACGCTGTAGCCATGCTATAGTACGCTTTTTGGCCAAATTTTCTCTTCAGTGCGTGAATGCGACTGATCACTGATCGCGGGTAATCTGTCAATTCTCAGCTGCGATCGTTACAACGTCGCGGTCGCCATGTTTCGCCAATCGACCTGCCCACTCGATCATGGGGATCGATATGTGCAGACGATCCTGCGATATTTGCACTTTCAACGCGTCCTAAGCATCTACTTCTCATCTAGAAGTAGTATTCAAGTCGTTAATAAACCCGCTTCAATTCTTTCTTGTTAATTATCTCGTTTTCAAGCATTTTTCGACCTAGCATGACGTCGTTTTCATTCGTTTTTTTTTTTTCAAGGGCCGCAACTCATACTCCTACGTCGTTTTGAAATAGTGGTTGCATTTCGGCTTAAATGCTAGTTAGTAAGGTTCCCATTTTTATATCTAGTACATAGGTTCAATATGGAGCCATAATCAGTTGAACTCTTCTGTAGCTGATTGATTTGCTTCTGTTACGAATAGTAATACCCGAATGTTACTGTGCACTCCTCACCGCAGCAAAGGGAAGCATGCAGTATCGAGAACGAACACGAAGAGTCAGACGGTTAACAATTGACTCGAAGCGTCAGACAGTTACAGCATATCAGGAACGTCGGGGCAGATGGCATCGACAGCTGCAGGCAGGATGGCTTTGGCGGGAACAGTTTTTGTAACTGTACGCGCCGCACGGTTGGGAATGAATTTGAATAAGGGAATGTACCCCTTAGAGTACATGACTAGCTAGGTCTCTTCGTCTTCCTTGTACCCATATTTATATTTGCTGTATTTGCATGTTTTAATCATCTCAAGCATTTTACATCCACTCTGCTATTGAGGTCAAGGGCCCACCAACTTCATTTTCTCTGTATGCGAACCCTCCCGAGTAGATCCTGGGGACGATCCACTTCTGATCGTAGCATGGTATGAGAGCGGCTCGGGAATCCTTCGCACTGCCACTCCCAAAAATTGCGACATTCGGAAAGTGGCGTCCGGCACACGATCGCGTGTGAGAATGGCCGGAGGATCTGGTGGTCAGACTAATCTGACGGCTGAAGTTCAACCCAACCCGGCTGCGACGAGCGAGGAAACAACGACGGTCGGCACCGAAGTCCTCGCACAACTACTTCAGCGACTCACCAGCTTGGAGCAAGGGCTCCAAACATTACGGAACGGCGATGCGGGAACATCCTCGCAACCATCTCAACCGGCCCCAACTGGGCAGAACGCCGTCCCGCAAACTTTCTCCCTCGACACAAATGGCTCAACCCCCAAGGCTCCCCGTCCCAGTGAGGAAGCAATTCTCTCAGCACAATCAAAGTTTCTCAGCATATCAAAAATAAAGACAAGTACCTGTTTCGACGGCAGAGACTTCTATACCTGGAGCTTCGAATTGGAGCTCTTGCTGCAGAACGCCCAAATTTATCAGTATTTCGACGGGAGCTACGCGGAACCCGCTGAGGACACCGACGACGCCAGGACTCGCTACTACAACGAGTCCCTGATGGCGTACGGAATTCTCCTTCGCAACATGTCGCCGGCGGAGCAACTAAACATCCGATCGTACAAGACATCGGCTGCTCCAGCCCTCGACGCCTGGCGCCACCTGAACGGTGTGTATCAGCCGAAGGACTCCGTTTCCTCGAGCCGACTGCTTCAGCAGCTACTGGAGACCAAAATGGTCTCAGGGGAGAAGGTCAACAGCTACATCAATCGCTGTCGGAGCCTCCGCGATCAAATCGTGTAGTTAGGAAGTTCGATTTCCGAAGAAATCTTCGTGAACATCGTGCTTCAAGGGCTCGGCCCAGAGTGGCGGCCCTGTAAGGCGCTACTCCGACAGCAGGGGGTCATCTCGGAGGCCGCCCTCTGCGCCGCACTTCTCGTCGAACAACGGGATATGGATCAGCAGCGACCAGCGCCACGACGAGAAAGAGAACGGCTCGCCTTCTACGCCGACAACACCGAAGAGCGACGGCCGAGGCGCCTCTACTGCAAAATCTGCAGGAACTTTGGGCACTTGGCGGATCGATGCAAGTACCGATCCCGCCCTCGCCAGACCAATCCGAGCAACTGGTCCGGCCGACAAGACGCACGAGGCGACGTGCGTCCAGCCCAGGGGTATCAACCCCCAACCGCGCGCAACCTGAATCCAACGATTCAGCATCAGCAGCAGCAGCCACCATCGACTGCACCAGCACGCAACGTCATGAGCAACATGGCCATGACAGGCGAGTCGCGTCGTCGCCGCGTGCGCTCACCGTCACCTGAGCCCGCACCGCACCCCATTGGCGCGTTCAACAACAACAACCCTTTCAGCCCGCGCCACGACTTCACCGACGACGACGCCCAGGACTGGAATCTCCCAGTCCCGCTGCTTGAAAGTCCCCCGCACGTACCTGATATGCGGGTGGCGCCACTTGACTGGCTCTCGCGCGAACAATTTCTGAAGTTCGACACTCCGCACATCGTCACGCCGCGACTGGCGCTGCTCGCACGTGACAACAACAAGCGCTACAACACCTGGTACCTGGATAGCTGCTGCGGCCAGCATATGGTGGGCTCCGAGCGTTACATATCCAACGCTGTCGCCACTCTCACAGTCACCTACGTCACCGTGGCTAACAACACACGCCTGCGCGCAAGTGCGCAAGGCATCGTCGTGCTCAAGGCACGCGGAAGCCGCACGCACATCACACTCAACGATGTGCTGATCGTCCAGAACCTGCGCTTCAACCTGCTCTCCGCCGCACAGCTCATGGACTGCGGCGTCGAACTCAGCACGGATCGCGCGACGCGCGACATTCTGCTGCACTACGAGTCCCGAAACTTCCCCCGCAGGCAGATCGGACGAGCACACTCCGAGAATGGAGTGTATGTCCTGGACTTCGACATCCCCGACTGCAGCGGCGACTCGCGCGAGTTAATCGACCTCGTGCCACTACGCTTCGAGCACATCCACCGCAGGGACTGGAAGCACCCTGACGGAAGACCGTGGGTGCCGCACCATCCCCACCCACGCGAAACGGCGCTGCACGACCCTGACACAGATGGCATCTGCAGGGATTGCTACACGCTGACGACGTCAACCAGTGCCGTTGCCGGCCGCGGACTGGTCACCATCGCCGAAGCAGAAGTCCACGCGCCGCCAGAAGAAGGCATGTCTCAATTGGAGCTCGAAATCACCACGCAAGGCGTGTTCGGCACGCCTGAGCACCCTCTCATCGGTCCCCCCTCTCAACACCTCCGAGGGATGCTACGCGGAACTGGCGTCGGCACCTTTGATGCGCGTGGCGTGCCACGACCCTACACCCGCGACGACTTTCTACAGATTTACCCCCATTGGCGCGACCCCACGGCAAAACTCACCGTGGAACAGGAGGAAGAATTGGCGCGCCGCGAAGCAGAAGAGCTTCGCCAACAGAGCCTCGCCGAGGCACGCGGAACATTCGCTTGCGCCGCATGGGGCGCCGAAGCAGAAGAAAGCGCCTCCAATGAAGGGGGGTGGGGGAGCGCCGGCGGATGGGGAACGGCCGATACCAGCGAATGGGGCAACACCGGCGGAACATGGGCAACCGGAACCGGCGGACTGGGCGCCGCATCCGGCGGCGAAACGAGCGGCTGGGGCGCCTCTGCTGGAGGCTGGGAGACTTCCCGCGACGAACAAAAGGGGGGAGAATCTGCAGTTGTTCCCCTCGGGCGTCCCCCGCGCCATATCCCACTCGCGTCACCTCCCCCTGACATTCCGCCGCACCGCGATCCCTGGGACACTATCCGCTGGGGCAACGAACCATCAACTCCACGCCGCACCGTCTACGGACCTGCTCCCGAACCGCGCGAACCTACTTTCGTGCCCGGAACTATTCCCGGGACCAATATTACACTCTCCGAGATTCGTGACAGAGAGTTTCTGGCGCTGATGCTGACTACCGCGGCAGAAGAAGAAGATGCAGAGGAAGCAGCAGCAGAACCTGCTCCCGTACCTGATGAAGACCCTGAGGAAGCCCGCGCGCGCTACATGCGCACCTCCGGCTTTCGCGCCGACGATGCACTTTGGCACCAGCGCCTCGGACACCCTTCACGCGCCACACTTAAGAATTGCATCGACGCCGGAGTCTTTGCCCCAGGAGCATTACTCCGCCCCGACGGCACCGAAGTGAGAGGCGCGACACATCCGCGCAACTGCACCGTCTGCCCCGAAGCTGCATTAAGCCACCAGCCGTTCCCGCTGCTCGAGCCAGGAACGAACCGCTACCCCAAGCTGCACAAAGTGTACAGCGATTTTCTCAACGTGGGGCATTGCGGAGTCGACGACGAGCTGTACACACTTACCTTCATCGACGCTGGAACGCGCTACGTATGGGTCGCAAATGTGGAGACCCGCGACAGAGCTTACGAGGTGTTCCGCCTCTGGTTGGCGCATGCGCAGCGGCAATCCGGGAAGAAGCTGAAAATTTGGCAATCCGACGGCGCAGCGGAGTTTAGGAGCAATCAAATGCAGAGCTACCTGGCGCAAAAGGGGATCGAGCATCACATTTCTCTCCCCTACGCACATCAGCAGCAGGGCGTAGCCGAGCGGACGAACCGCACACTGATGACGAAGGTGCGGGCGCTGATGAAGCAGTCAAAGCTGCCGCCGATTTACTGGACCTACGCGATGCACCACGCCGTGCGGGTGCACAACCTGCTTTCAACCACTGCAATCACCGGGAATCTATCCCCGCATGTCAAATGGACCGGGACCAAGGGGGATACCTCCATGCTCCGCGTGTGGGGGTGCATGGTGCAGTACCGCCCGCCGACATCAACCATCGGCAAATTCGCCAGTCGCGCGCGCTGGGGAATCCACCTCGGCATCAGCCACGAGTACAAAGCGTGGATCGTGCTGGACCTCCTCAGTCAGAAAACCGCCCACGCTCGCGATGTAATCTTCTACGAGCGCCTCTTCCTCGACCAATTCCGTCACGACGAGGAAACGAACGCGAATCGCGTTTACGCGAACGACGGGCACAGCTACGCAACGCCCGAAGACGAAGCCGCTGCAGCAATACTGGAGCAGGATACAAGAGGCGAGTTCACATGGGAGGATCGGCGCAGCAGCGACGACGACGACGATTCCCTAGGAGAAGGAATGGGCGGAACATGCGGAAGCGGCAGAAGCACAGCACCACCAGCGCCACCCGAACCAGAGAGCGATGATGACGATGTGCAGGAAGTCATCCCACAACGTCGCCACGACAGCACCGTCTCAGGACTGCAGCTGCTCGGGCTTCACACCGCAACCTCGAAAGCGCCGCGCGTCATCGAGCCTCGAAACCCGCGCGAAGCTCTCTCTGGACCACACAGCAAGGAGTGGCGCGAGGCAATGGACGCAGAGATTAAAGCGCTCGAGTCCCGAGACACCTGGGTGCTAGTCGACCGTGCGGCAATCAAAGGCGCAAGAATCCTCTCGGGCAAGTGGGTCTTCCGCGTGAAGACCGCAGCGGACGGAACGATCGAGCGCTTCAAGGCGCGCTGGTTGGTGCACGGCTACGACCAGAGGCACGGAATTGACTTCGACCAGACGTTTGCTCCAGTCAGCCGTCATACCTCCGTTCGAATCTTGCTCGCCATCGCAGCTGCAAGGCACCTACCTCTCCGCCAGATCGACGTCAAGAACGCGTTCTTATACGCGCTAGTAGACGCCGTGATTTACGTGGAGCAGCCACATACATACGGTGAAGGGAACTCGCGCGTGTGCCAACTGCGCAAGTCACTCTACGGGATCAAGCAGGCGCCGAGGCTGTGGCAGCAGTACCTACACAACATCCTGCTTGAAATCGGATTCAAGCATGTGCCGCACGACCCAGGGATGTACCGCCGCGATTTCCGCGGCGAATACATCCTTCTCACGGTTTACGTCGACGACCTGCTCTACACAGGCTCAAACAACGAACTACTCAAGCAGTTCGAGAAAGCCTTGGCGGGGCGCGTCGACATCACATGCAACTATGAGGTGAAGCAGTTCTTAGGCCTCAACATCTCCTACGCACCTGAGGCCATTCACCTCTCAGCGGCTAAGTACGCAGAGGAGTTAGGGAAGAGGTTCAACATTTCACCTGCACCTCTCTCAACTCCCTACCGAACCCCCGGACCGAACCACAAACCTGACAACAAGGCCCTATCCCCTGCTGGAATTCAGACTTACCAGCAGCAGCTGGGATGCCTGCTCTTCGCCTCTGTCACCTGCAGGCCAGATCTCTCCTACATCGCAAGCCAGCTGGCCCAGTACTCACGCAAACCAACGGCTGAGAATCTTCTGGACCTGCAGCGCGCACTGCAATTCTTCGTTTCGACACCCAAGGTTGGGTTGTGCTACTCAACTGCACCAACCCCATCCTTCAATCTCATCGGCTACGTGGATGCCGATCATGCAGCAGATCCCGACAATCGACGGTCCAGGACTGGCTTCTTGTTCCGACTCGAACCAACGGGACCAATCTCCTGGAACTCGCAGAAGCAGGAGCTGGTTGCCCTGTCATCAGCCGAAGCGGAATTCATCGCAGCAACCGCAGCAGTTCGCGAAGGACTCTACTTACAGGAACTCCTGCTGGAGGCGAAAATCCCAGCTTCGCCCACCTTTCGTCTTCACTGTGACAACCAGAGCGCGATTCGGATCGCGAACAAACCTGGTTTCGTTAACCGCACCATGTTAGAATAGTAGATGAAGTGAAAACTAGGGTTTGGGGTAGGAGGAGACTTGAGAGAGTAGGAAACATGTCGAGAGAGTTTAGCCAAAGAGGAGGAGTTCACTATTGAGCGAGGTACAAATAGCAAACAAAGCATGCAAAGAAGGTGCACCACCAACATGTTATTATAACTACACTAACTACAGCTACAGGCAGTTACATATATATTCTAACACTCCCCCATAACTGCCTGCAGCAGGAGTTTGTGCAGCAACACATCCTGAATGGGTACACCACGAACAGAGAAAACAGCATCAGCAGGCAAGAGCAGTGGCAACCGGTGCAGTGGTGGCAGACTCAGCTACACCAACCCCTCAGCCAAGGTAGAAGCAACAGGCAAAGGTGCATGTGGCGGCAGGTCGCCTGGAGAGCGGGTGCGTGCGGCGGCACCGTGCGGCGGCACAGCAGGGCTCAACGGCAGCACCTGCCGCTCAACAGCAGAAGACAGCAGAATAAACAGCAGCTGGAGGCAGGGGCGGCAGCAGGAGGTGTCACTGTAGCAGCGGGCGGCAGCTGCAGATGCCTAGCTGACTTCCGCTACCGTCTCACCCTCCCCCCCACGGCAGCACACGCGGCAGTGAGAGAGAGAGGAGGAGGGGCGGCTGCTGGCTTGGCAGAATCTCTCTCTCCACTCCTTCACAATCTCCCCCTTTACCCTCACCCTCCCCCCGCAACCTCTTCCCCCCCTCACGGCGGACCACGCTGAAGGGAGGGGAAGGACGGGCTGCAGGCAACTCACACCCGCCACCCCCACATCCCCCCCCCCCCACGGCGGAAGCTGCGGAAGGGAAAGGGGGGGGGCGGCGTTAGCTGCTGCTTGCGCTGGCATCGTCGCTGGCGCTCGCGCAGGTGCTGGCGACGGGCGCTGGTGCTGGCGCACACGACCGTGCGCGGGTGCGTACGGTCGTACGCAGCTGCGCGCAGCAATGCGCGGCCGTACGCAGCTGCGCGCGGCTGTTGCTGTGTTCGTGACAGAACGGGGTGGGGCAGGCGATGCGCGCGACAAGCAGGAGCAACGGGCGCGACGGGGAGACGTAACGAGGCCGCATCTGACGCCGTCGCGCAGCTCGCCGCCGAGACCGTTTTGACGGCCGCGTCCGTTGCAACCGTCGTAACTACGGTCGCGACGGGGGGCGTGACGAGCGCCATGAGCGGAGGGATATGTGGTGGGCCCATGGGGGAAACAAAAATAGGTCTTAGGACGACCTAGCCTTTAATACCATGTTAGAATAGTAGATTAAGTGAAAACTAGGGTTTGGGGTAGGAGGAGACTTGAGAGAGTAGGAAACATGTCGAGAGAGTTCAGCCAAAGAGGAGGAGTTTCACTAGTAGCAGTTGGGATACATATAGCAAACCCTAACTGGGTTGTACCCGCTATAGAGCACCCCACTACAGGCTAGATCATAACATTCTGACACACCCCCATAGCCAAAGTGGGGTGTAATCAGCACAATAAGCAGGCACAGAGCAGGTTCACAAGTGCAAGCAAAGCTAGAGGCATTCACAAAGGGCAAGTGAGGAGGAGGAGGAACTGTGGAAGGAGAGAAGATGGGAGGCAACGACTGAAGCTGCAGAGGCACGGGCACAGGAGCGGCTGACTCAGTGGCTACCGAAGCAAGGGCGACGGACTACTGGAGTGACTGGCTCCGCGGCTAAGACGAGCGGCAGGAGCAACGGACCCACTGGCGACTGGTGCAACAGGCTCACTGGCTACCGAAGCAAGGGCGACGGACTACAGGCGCTGCAGGCGACACGACAGCTACCTCCACACAACCTCCTCCAACTGACCCACACCCCTTTCACACACCCCTTGCTGAACCCCTGGCTCCACTCACACTCCACCCCCCAAGCACCTCTCCGAAGGCTCCCACACATCCACCCCCCTGAGCGGCAGCTGCAGCAGCGGGAGACGGAGGAGGAGGAGGAGTAGGGGACGGGGCACACAACCGGCACCCCCACAACCGCCACCCCCACACTCGCCAACGCCAAACCCTAAATGGGCAAGAGCGCGGGCAGCAGCGGGGGCGGCGCTCGTGGCGAACCGGGACGGCGCGCGGGTCGACGGGGGCGAGCGCAGGGGTCACCGGGGGTGGCGCGCGGGTCCAGGGGAGGGGCGCGCGGGTCCAGGGGGACGGGCGTGCGCGTCCCCGGGGGCGGCGCGCGGCTCCCCTGGGCGCCGCGACGAGTCAGCGGGGGGCCGCACGCGGCTCCCCAGGGCGCCGCGACGGGGAAACGGGGGCCGCGCGCAGGCCGACGGGGCAGGGCGCGCGGCGGGAAGAAAAACAAGGCGTCGCGCGCCACGGGGCGCGCGACAGACAGGAAAGCAGCGGAAGCACGTGGGGCCCACAGGCCAAGAGCGTAACAGCTCTGTAGAATTAGGAGCCATAGCTAGGAAAACCCTAGCTAGGCAAGAGAGAGTTTAGGCAAGGGAGAGTTTAGGCAAAACCCTGTGTGTCGCGCGTCCCGTGGCGCGCGATGTTCGTTTTTTCTTCCCGCCGCGCGCCCCGAGCCGCGCGGCGGTTTTCTGCCCGCCGTGGCCCCGAGGCGCGCGGCGGTTTCCTCCCTCGTGCGTCACCCCGGGGACCCGCGCTTCCCCCCCTCCCGTCGACCGCCCCGTCGCCCGTCGAAGCGACCCACGTCGCCCGTCGAAGCGCCCCCCGTCGCCCGTCACGGAGCCCGCGGACCCGCGCGTCGCCCCCCGTCGCCCGACGCGGCCCGCGCGACCTGCGCCAGGCCCGCGCGCGGCCCGTACGGGCTGCGCCAGGCCCGCGCGCGGCCCGTACGGGCTGCGCCAGGCCCGTACGCGGCCCGTCCGGGCTGCGCCAGACCCGCGCGCGGCCCGTACAGCCCGCGCGCGGCCCGTACGGCCTGCGCCAGGCCCGCGCGCGGCCCGGGCAGCCTGCCCCAGTGCCGCACGCGGTCTCCCGCGCTGTCCCCCACGCCGTCCCCCGTGCTCCTGCCCCGTGTCACCCGTTTTAGGGTTTTGGGGTGGCGAGTGTGGGGGTGGCGGTTGTGGGGGTGCCGGTTGTGTGCCCCGTCCCCTACTCCTCCTCCTCCGTCTCCCGCTGCTGCAGCTGCCGCTCAGGGGGGTGGGTGTGTGGGAGCCGAAGGAGTGGTGCTAGGGGGGTGCCGTGGGAGTGGAGCTAGGGTTTCAGCAGGGGGTGTGTGAGAGGGGGGTGGGACGGTCGGGGGAGGTTGAGCGGAGGCTGCCGTCTTGTCGTCAGCAGCACCTGTAGTCCGGGGCGCTGTTCCGGTAGCCCAGTCGTAGCCAGCAACGCCAGTCGCCCGTGGGTCCGTTGCTCGTCTGCCGCTCTTCTTAGCCGCGGAGCCAGTTACTCCTGTAGTCCGGGGCGCTGTTCCGGTAGCCACTGTGCCAGTATGACTCCTGTTGCCCGTGTGTCTGCAGCTTCAGCCGTCGCCTCTTATCTCCTCTCCTCCTACAGTCTCGCCTCCTCCTCCTCACTTGCCCTTTGTGAATGCCTCTAGCTTTGCTGGCCCTTGTGCACCTGCTCTGTGCCTGCTTATTGTGCTGATTACACCCCACTTTGGCTATGGGGGTGTGTCAGAATGTTATTCTCTAGCCTGTAGTGGGGTGCTCTATAGCGAGTACAACCCATCTAGGGTTTGCTATATGTATCCTCATTGCTGCTAGTGAAAACCCCCTCCTTTTGCTCAAAAAAAAAAAAAAAAAAAAAAAAAGGTCTTAGGACAACCTAGCTCTGATACCATGTTAGAATAGTAGATTAAGTGAAAACTAGGGTTTGGGGTAGGAGGAGACTTGAGAGAGTAGGAAACATGTCGAGAGAGTTTAGCCAAAGAGGAGGAGTTCACTATTGAGCGAGGTACAAATAGCAAACAAAGCATGCAAAGAAGGTGCACCACCAACATGTTATTATAACTACACTAACTACAGCTACAGGCAGTTACAGATATATTCTAACACACCAAGCACATTACGCTGCGGTATTTCTTCGTGAAGGACGAGGTGGACAAGGGCAAGGTCAACTTGACTTATTGCCCAACCGGTGACATGGCGGCAGATTTCCTTACCAAGCCACTGCCACGACAGCAGTACCAGCACTGCTCCGAACTCAGCGGCGTGGTCAAACAGGTCAAGTCGAGCTACAGCCAGAAGTGAAGGGGGGTTGTTACGAATAGTAATACCCGAATGTTACTGTGCACTCCTCACCGCAGCAAAGGGAAGCATGCAGTATCGAGAACGAACGCGAAGAGTCAGACGGTTAAGAATTGACTCGAAGCGTCAGACAGTTACAGCACATCTCGAACGTCGGGGCAGATGGTATCGACAGCTGCAGGCAGGATGGCTTTGGCGGGAACAGTTTTTGTAACTGTACGCGCCGCACAGTTGGAAATGAATTTGAATATGGGAATGTACCCCTTAGAGTACATGACTAGCTAGGTCTCTTCGTCTTCCTTGTACCCATATTTATATTTGCTGTATTTGCATGTTTTAATCATCTCAAGCATTTTACATCCACTCTGCTATTGAGGTCAAGGGCCCACCAACTTCATTTTCTCTGTGTGCGAACCCTCCCGAGTAGATCCTGGGGACGATCAACTTCTGATCGTAGCAGCTTCTATATCCCACCATCTGCTTCCAGGAACGGTCAAGCACATTGTTGCCTCACTCCCTCCTTATCAACGGCGAGTTTGTGTTTGACCATCATTTTGGGAAAGAGAGAGGGGGAGAGAAGGTGAGAGCAGTAGAGTAGCAATAGAGAAAGCGAGAAGGAAAGCGTGCTAGAGAACTAAAGAAAACAATCTGTTTGTTTGTTAGAATCCGCAGGGGCCTTGTAATCTTGGCTTTATTTTCGGATATTTTTTAAAATTATGATGGTGTCAGAGGTCCACTGGTGATCCCCGATTGATCCTAGGGAAGGGTTACAGGCACGTTGGCCTGGGGGGTTATGGGCGCACTCACCCGCTACACAAACAAGCCCTTTTATCCCAGTGGTTAGTGACTGGGATTCTGACATGGTATCAGAGCGAAGGTCTCGGGTTCGAATCCCGGTGTGTGCACCTCGGGCATCCCAGTGCGAGGGGGTGTCAGAGGTCCACTGGTGATCCCCGATTGATCCTAGGGAAGGGTTACAGGCACGTTGGCCTGGGGGGTTATGGGCGCACTCACCCGCTACACAAACAAGCCCTTTTATCCCAGTGGTTAGTGACTGGGATTCTGACAGATGAGATAATTTTTAACTGGAACCATTATTCTCATCTACATATCTCTTGTTATAATTCGCCAAATTTTCCGTTCAGGGTTTCATCGGAACTTCTTTCTTCTTATTTTCTGCAACATCGTTGTTCTCTCTTTCTCTCTGCATTTGCTTACGCTCTCTCCGTTCTCTTCGCCTCTTCCAATTCGTTCCTTCCATCTTCTCTCTATCCAGTATCCATTTTCTGTATTTTCTTTAGTTGATGATTTCTAGCTTCTTTTAAGTTTTTGGTATTGTACCTTCTTACATAAGTCTAGTAACTCCGAAATTTCGCTATTCAATCTGCTTTTTCCTTCCTTTCTTCGTTCCTTCCTTCCTTCCTTCTCTCTCTCTCTCTCTCTCTCTCTCTCTCTCTCTCTCTCTCTCTCTCTCTCTCTCTCTCTCTCTCTCTCTCTCTCTCTCTCTCTCTCTCGCTTTCTCCTTCCGTTTTATGTTTCCGTTGAATGCTTTTGTTTTTCTGATTTGTTTGACGTGTTCTGTTTTCTGTTATGTTTACCCTCTTTTCATCATCCGTAATTTTGTATACTGATCATTCATGTTTATAACTTTCATTTAATCTCCTTTTTTGTCTGTCTATTTTTGGTTCGCAGAAGTCTTGCTCATCAAGATGACAAGTTCAATCTGGAGAATTTGTAGTTGTCATTTATGTGATTTACCATATTGCCATTTTATATTTGTTTTGCATATTCTATATATTATCGTGGGCTTTCGGTTGGGTTTGTTGCTGTGCATGAATCTGGTTGTTGTGAATGTGTTTGCTTGTGCATCCATCAACCATTTCATCGATAATGCATGTCTGTGGGTTTTAAAAGGGTGAATCATGTCTATCATTTCATCAGAAGGTTCATTGGTGCGCCTGTCGCGAGCCCACTTGAACTGGATTTGATAGATCTGACCATCTTTTTAGAATTCACAGATTGTGTTGTTTCATGTGACTGCTGATTGTTAAAAAATTATGCTATTAGCTCCCCCCCATGCTAGGCAGGGGATGCGGTAGCATAACTTTTGGGTCGTTAGCTTTCACGCATCTGTATCATTATAAATATGCATTATGGTTTGTCAATAATAGGTAAGCATTATTCATATCGAGCATAAGGCATGCATTTTTCATTTATCACATCATATCTTATACAATATATCCTACCGTATTTTCAATATTATCATTTCATCCATCTACATTCATCAATCATTATATTCATCTATTCATATTATATGCATATTATACAATAGTATATTACAACAAAATATATCAGAGAAATAACCTACATGTCCAAAAATCACTACCATCATATTAGTACGGTATGATTGAACTAGACATGTTATTAGAAATTAGTGGGTCCAATTTTTTTATTTTCATAAATTATTTTTTAAAAATAAATTGTGAAAAAAAAAACTGGCCAAATCGATCGTAATAGGTTGCTTCGCAACCCAAAAAAAAAAATTTACCCTACATCCCACTTTGAGGGTAGCCGCCAGCCTTATCCCTATGCCGCCGAACAACTCCACTATTGTCAGTGGCTCCTGTAGCTGACTCATATATGTTAAACGCGAGAGTAGTGCAAGCGGACGCGGTCCCCTCTCTTTCTCTGCCCTCCTCATCTCCCTTTCCAAAACGTACTACTTCTAACTCCAATCCTCCAGCTGCTCACTCATCTCAGCCAACCTTGCCTAAGGCTTCCCGCGGTTCACGTTTCACGAAGTGCACCGCCAATGTCCCTACAGGGCTATCGTTCCTCCAGTACTGCGCACGGTATAACATCTTCTCCTGCTAGGTGCAGCTCGTAGCTCCAATGCGATACAAAAGATCCGTTTCTATGAGCAGGTCATAGTCTTCCAACGGCGTCACGCCGCACCGCACACAAACCCTGCACTTGCACTTCGTTCCTAGGCGCAGGATCACCTCCACGGGCTGCCTAGTGCTTGGCATCAATTTCGGCTTGCCGCCTTCTGTCGTCATGACCAGGATGCCACGCTCGTTGAGCCGATTAGGGAGATCTAGCTCCAGATTCTGGGCTAGCCCCTTTCCCATTTGTATGTGGTGCGCTCCAGTGTCAATGGTCACGTTTGCGGCCATCATTCCTCAAACGGTGATCTGTCCCGTTTTTATGGTCAGCACGGAAGGTTGACACACCATACGCTCCTCGGGATGCCGCTCCGACGTCATCTCCTGCTCTGGCTCCGCCACATAGCCCCTAGACCTCCAAACTCCTCTCGCTTCGGGCTCCTGTCTTCCGCGCCACGCTCCTGAGCTCGATCCCATCCCTCTGCCTCGGTGGCCGCACCTTCAGCACAAACTCTGCCTCGCTGCCATCGTTGCCGTCTTCGTCTTTCGCTAGCATTGCCGCCTCCTTGCGAACGCCCCCTTCCAATTCTCGTATCTAGGCTTGTAGATGCCGCAACGGAATCTCCAGCTCCTCTTTGCTCCTAGGCCCAGCAGAGCCAGGCCTCCGGCTGTAACAATCTTGCGTTTGGTGTCCACGTCGGTTGCAGTTCTCACAGACTGGCACTTATGGGCATTCCCGCTGTAGGTGTCCCTCACTGTTGCAGTGACCGCAAGTGGGAGGCCTCGTGCAGTCTCTCTGCAGATGCTCCTCCCGTCCGCAGCGGTGCCGCCTTCGTGTCTCTGCCTCCCTTTCTCCCCTCCTGTAAACATGCTCTCTTGGTGGTGCCGCCAATTAGGCAGGCCTTCTATGGTCCTCCGGCTACGCTTCGCCCCTTTCTATCTCGTACAGCGCATTCCCAGCTCATGCTTCTTCGCCAGCTCGTACGCATGTTCAACCGTCGTCAAGGATCCCATCTCGAAGGCTCGTCCTCGCACCTCTTTCGCCAGATCCTTGCTGAGGCTTGTGAGGAACTTTGTGACTAACCTCCTCTCGTCACGGCACTCCAAGTCGGTGGCCTCGCGCAACCTCCCGTAGCACGCTAGCAGTGACTCCCCATCTCGCCTGCGAAATTCAACGAACTCCTTCATGCGCAGGGGCGTTTGCATGGGTAAGTGTCGCCACAGCATCTCGAAGAACTCCGTCACCACCTCTCACGTAATTCCCCTTGTTTGTCCCGTGTCGCTGAGCAGGCGCTCCACTTCCAACTCATATGCCGTTTCTGCTTCTCCCGTCACCTTGTTGGACAACCCACGGAAGAAATCTTCGGGCTCCAACCAGCGGTACTGAGCATTCTGGAACTGCATCATGTAATTTCGCAATGAGCTCCCAACTCTAGGGGTACCCGCAAAGCGCTCCGGTACCTCAATTTTAGGCAGCGCCGCGTATGGGATGGAAGGGTGTGTAACCTCCGTGGGATGATGCTCCGACATAGACATTCTTCGCATCTGTGCCAGCACTCTTGTCTCCCCGACACCTGTTTCTCCGCTCTCTACGCCTAGCGATATCGTGCCTGCCACTGCCATCTCCATGAGAGGTTGTCCAGCAGTCTCGCCTCGCACACCGCCACCTCCGCTCGGCAGGTCGCTCATGTCCTCCGATGCGGTGCGATATAGTATTCCCTGGCTGGCGCGTTCCCCTGCGCCGGAGTTCGTGCACTGCCTTCAACTCCTGTGACTTCCCCGGCTCTCCATCATGTAGTCGCCATAGGCACGCCTTCTACCTCGGGTTCGTAAAGGTTGCCAGATCTTAGCTGCATCCGCACTTCGTTCCGGCACAGCTCCGGCTACTTCTTTGTTTGTCAAAAAACTCACTAATCCATGAGCAGCCGACAGTATGGCTTCTGCCTATTCAATGCTTGTGCTTGGTTTAACAGGATTTATTATCACCATGCAGAAAACAAACGAAGCAGCGAGCTCTAGCTTTAGGTCAAACTTATGTACAAGATGATTCCTACCTAGCCTAGAGCTCTAGCTGCTGAGCAGGAAACAAACAAACAGCCATCACACTATAGCGAAGTTCGGGGGCGCCTGAGGCTATCTACAAGCATCAGGCCTAGCTCACGAGCCAGGCATGCTCGTTTGCTTCGCTTGCCAGCTGACGCGTTGCTGCACTTAACGTTTGCAGCTCCTCATTTCATTTCTGAGAGCGTGTTTCTACGGCCTCATATCAGGCCAACCTCATATCAGTAATTGGAAGACTCTAGATTCTCGTTATAATTTGCGATTTCCTAGAATAAAAAATATTGTTTTGCGCAATGTGAATTTCGCGCACGAAATTCACCAGTCCTGCCACATCAGCAATCCGTTCCCTGCACTCACAATGAATCTCGCACGAGCACAGTTCTGTGTGGGATTGAACACAGGGCCCAAAATTGGTTTTAGGCCACCCTGCCTAATCACGGTCTCAGCCTGTCCCACCCTGATGGCCTAGGGTAAAATTTCTGATACGCTGACAAAACAGAGGCTAAAAACAAATGTAGCCTGACTTAATCAGTGTAAACCTTACATTACAATTCTTAGTAAAATCTCTAACGTTAGATTGTGACTCAAGTCAGTTAGCGAATTCTTCCGAATGGTAAGATCGCGGGTTGGATCTTTGATGGCGTCGAGTGGTTAACTGAAGGTATGCGCGTTTCTCCGATTTGGTACCAGTGTACTCATATATTACACTTTCTAGTCAGGGAAACAAAACTCCTACCCTGTTTTTGAAAGGGTAAAAAACAAACCACTAATTTGAAGAAAGGGTAACAGCGGCCCACTGAAAGGGCAAAAAGGTTATTTTGCCCTGATATTTTGGGCCCTGATTGAACATTGTTCCGATGACTCTGTTGCAGTGCTCCGCGACGAACCTATCGCGCCCGAATAATGCCGCGTGCTGAATCAGCCATGTCAGGTAATCACATACACCACATGCGATTTATTATTGTTTTGGCGGAAAAAGGGAATGCGAAAATCACGCTACGTTTTTTGTCACGCATCAAACCAGGAAAGTAAACATTAAAACAACTAATCAATTCGAAAAATTGGTGTTTTAAGCGATTCTGATATGAGGTTTCCTGACATGAGGCCGTAGGAACACGCTCTAAGGGCGTGTAAGATCCCCGCGCACACAGACTCGGCCATCAAAATTGGGTGGCCGTAGCGAAAGTAACTATTTCGTGATTGGTTTGCGAATCTCGTCGATTTCGGCCATCAAAATTGTGATTTGATGGCCGAAAAACCCAGTCGACTCTTTTCCGACGCGTGGTCGACTTCAAATCGGCCATGCTGTCGACAACAGCTGGCCACAGTAAAAAACGAAGTCGCATACGCTGCTACAGTGAAATTGCGACGTCGCATACATGTATGCGACGTCGTCGCACTAAGTCGGAAAAAAAGACAAACCGAAATCTTCCACCTCTGTTATTTCGGCCAGCAAATCCGTGTCATATTTGGAGGCCACATTGAGGTGGCCGAAAATTTGTCGGCCTGGTGACGACTCATCCGTCGACCTTCGCGAAAGCTTTGTCGACCAAAATGGTCGACAAAATTCAGCCAAAACGTGTGCACGGGGATCTTACACGCCCTAAGAGCAAACATTCAGAAGAGGGAAATGAAATATGCACACTCCGACATTCCATGCTTATGTACAATGCACACCTTCACACCGCATTCCACACATCATACGCAGTCCACCCCCTCCGCATCCCCCTTTGTAGCTGATGACTCGCTTCACCTCTCTCTGTCCTGGTACAGTTCCCTCCTGTTCTTCCTGCAGGAACACCTGCTGTCCCGCTAGACTCATGCTAGCCGACGCGATTGTAATTCTGTGACAAGATACCGATGCGATTGTAATCCCCGCCCCATCCTAGAAATTCTACGCGGTGATATTTCCGTTGCGTCTGCGCTTACCGTCTTCGCAAGCCACTAAACTTTCTCACACCCTATTTCCCGCGTGGCATTCCGTAAAGCAGCGAGCCTCGTGTGTTGGCGTTCAAGAATACCGCGTGTCATCGTTGCTGATTGACCCGTCCAGCGATCGTCGCCTCGTCCGTCGCCGCCATGCAGAAGGCATCGCGGCCGGGCGACGCGGGCATGTCGAGCATGGAGCGAGTGGTGCGTGGCCGCGGAGTACCTAGTAGGCCCACACACCTAATCTTCCTACTGTTCTTACACTTCAGCAGATGTCCTTAATGTCGCCCATTTCTGGACCTATTTTTCTTGATTCCGTTATGTGGACGTCCTTGCCCCCGTACCCCTTGCCATGCGCAATCATGTCGACTCCTCGCCATCGCCTTGTCGATCTGCGCTGCCACGTGTCCACGGATCTTCCTGGTCCGTCAGAACGCGGAGATGTTCACGCTGACGTACGGCGCCATGGTGCGACAGCTGCTGACGGACCTCGAGGATATCGACGAGGTCAACAAGCAGCTCGACGCCATGTCAGTCCTGTGCTGCCTGTGCGCCGCTCTGCATTGGGGGGGGGGGGGGGGGGGGGGGGGGGGGGGGGGGGGCTAAGATGCTGTGCGGTGCCGGTCGGTGCTGTGGCATGGTGAAGGCCATGACGCCCGTGCTGGGCATTGTTTTGTTTTCTGGAAGTCCCACGTGCAAACTGATTAGGGTTTGCCTGCTCTGCTTTTCTCCCTCAAATCGTCGCGTCATCTGTGTGCCTGCATGCTCTGTGAATCTGTAAATTCATCTTGTTGTACGTGTGTGCCGCTGGTTACCATGTGTCGTGCAGGGGTTACAACATCGGTGTGCGGCTGATAGACGAGTTCCTCTCCAAGGCCAACGTTACTCGCTGCTCCGACTTCAAGGAGACCGCTGACATCATTGCTAAGGTGAGATTTATTTGCCAAGGTGTGGCATTCTGTGCCAAGGAGGGTATCTCATGTCAAGGTCAAGGTGAGGTATGGCAGGCACGGTTGAAGGTCAGTTGAATTTCCCCCATGCTGTCTTTTTCATCATCTGTTGACCCCGTCCCTTGCCCTGCCCCCATCGCCCTCCCTCCTTTCACCATGCGCCCCTCAACCCTCTCCCTGCCATCGCCAATCCTTCATCTCCTCCCCACACCCAACACTCTCACAGCTGGGCTTCAAGATGTTCTTGGGCGTGAAAGCAACGGTAACCAACTGGAACGCGGACGCCAGTGAATCGTTTCTCGTACTAACCATACCTCCTTCCCTCCTCCCTCCCCCAACCCCCCTTTTTTACCTTCTCCAGCTGGGCTTCAAGATGTTTTGGGGCGTGACAGCAACGGTAACCAACTGGAACGCGGACGCCAGTGAATCCATTCTCGTACTAACTGAACCTCCCTCTCTCCTCCATCCCTCCTCCCTCCCTCCTCCTTCCCTCCTCCCTCCCCCAACCCCTTTTCTCCACCTTCTCCAGCTGGGCTTTAAGATGTTTCTGGGTGTGACAGCAACGGTGACCAACTGGAACGCGGAGGGCAGCGAGTGCAGCCTAGTGTTGGACGACAACCCTCTGGTCGACTTTGTGGAGCTGCCCGAGTCCTGCTCCTCACTCGTCTACTGCAACCTGCTGTGCGGCGTCATCAGGGGTGCACTGGAGCAGGTATGCAGATCTGGAACGGGTATGGATGTGTAACACGTGTGGTATGGGACTGTGGAGGGCAATGAGTGCGGGCTGGTGTTGGAAGACATCCCTCTGGTGGACTCTGTCGACCTCTCCGAGTCCTGCTCCTCGCTCGTCTACTGCAACCTGCTGTGTGGTGTCATCAGGGGTGCGTTGGAGCATGTACCTATATTAGGAGCACATATAAATGTGTAACAAGTATGGGATGGGAATGTAGGCCAATCGTGCAGTCTGGTGTTGGACGAACTCCCCCTGGGTAAGTGTGTGGGGCAGCCTCTGTCCTGCTCCTCACTTGTCTACCGCAACCTGCTCTGTGGTGTCATTAGAGGGGCGCTGGAGCAGGTATGCATCCAAGCCTGACGCATGTGAATGCATTTGGAGCAGGCATGAATGTGTGTAACAGGTGTGCTGCCACTAGTGTGCAGTTGTGCAGTCTCTGTGCAGGTTCTTTCGTTCGCTTGATGCAAACGGGGGCCTTTCTTGCCACCTTCATTGTGGGGCGCAGGTGTCGCTGCGGGTGGAGGTGAAGTTTGTGCGCGATATGCTGCGCGGAGACGACGCGTTTGAGATGCGAGTGAAGCTCATAGAGCAGATGGCCGAGGTGTACCCCTTCAAGGACGCTGACTAGCACCGCACTGCACCGCACTGGGAGGTCCACTGTGTTGTTGGACCACAACAGTCCCTTCATCAGTACAGTATATCCTGCATATGGCTGGCATGCGATCATTCTGCAGTATCGTATGTAAAATATTCAACCGTCATCGCCCGGACAGTAGTCAAACCTGTAGATGAGCTAGCATTTAGCCTGGCACACAATCATAACATTTGACACTTGTAACAGGTATGAGCAGTTTTCATTTACCGTAGGGCGTGTTCCTACGCTTGGTCTCTGTTTAGTAACTCTACACATATTCTGCTTGTCCACAAAGCCAAATCATTCATCCTTCTTGCCCTCGTGCAGTTGGAAACTTGCCCTCTTGCAGCAACTTGGAAGCTTCCGTCTGAATGAGCCTCCAAGCCGCCTGCACATGGCTCATCTCTGTCTTCACCGCTCCTATTGCCATGCGCAGCGTGTACTGCCCTGAGAGCACCTGCATGGGGTGATGGGGTCACAGAGAGGCAGGTGAAAGGGTCAAGTGCCCGCAGGCTCTCAGGTGCAAACGAATGAATTAGGCAGGCAGCGCAGCAGCATGATGCAAACGTGCATGCGGTATTCTTGAAGCGCCTCAAGATTCAGTATGTTCGTAAAAACAGGAATGAGAGGGCATTGTCAAACTATATGTGCTGCATATTGTCTAGGCTGTAGTGGGGTAGCCCATATGGGGTACAACCTAGTTAGGGTTTACTACTTGTACTCCTGCATCCTGTTAGTTCATCCATTCCTGCTGCTAGATTCTAACATGGTTTCAGAGCACTAAGGTCCGTAGGACCGTTTTTTTTTCGGGCCCACCTACCGCTGCGGTTACCGCGCTACCCCACGTAGCCTTGCCTTGCCTTGTATGCCTTGCCTTGCCTTGCCTTGCCTGCGCGCTGCCCCTAGAGGCCCGTAAGGCCCGCGCGCCGCCTCTACACGCCTGTCGGGCCCGCACACACGCTGCTACCGCGCGCTGCCCGCACCGAGATCGCGCAGCCCGCCCCGAGTCGCGCGCAGCCCGCTGCAGCCACGCGCAGCCCGCACCGAGCCGCGCGCAGCCTGCACCGAGCCGCGCACAGCCCGCTGCAACCGCGCGCAGCCCGCACCGAGCCGCGCGCAGCTCGCAGCTGCCGCGCGCAGCCCGCGCCGAGCCCGCGCAGCCCGCGTCGAGCCGCGCGCGGCCTGCTACGGCCTCGCGCAGCCCGCGCGCGGCCCGCAGCAGCTCGTGCCGAGCCGCGCGAGGCCTGCTCCTGCCTCGCACGGCCCGCGCGCGGCCCGCAACAGCCCGCGCCGAGCCGCGCGCGGCCCGCTACTCCCTAGCGCGGCCGCGCGCGGCCCTTTGCCTCGGCCCCGACCTGCCGCTGATGCGGCCCCGCCCAGCAGCTGCCATGGCCCCGACCTGCCGCTGATGCGGCCCCGCCCTGCAGCTGCCACGACCCCGACCTGCCGCTGACGCGGCCCCACCCTGCTACTGCCGCTGACGCGGCAGCGCCCTCCAGCTGTTTCGGCCCTGCTCTGCAGCCGGTTTTGCGGCCCCGACGTCGCCGCTGTCGTGCGCCTACTCGAGCGCCGGCCCTGCTCTCCCAGCCTTTGGTGAGCGCCTGCCTGCCTGCCTGACGGCCTGCCTGTCTGCCTGCCTGCCTGCCGGCCTGCCTGCCTGCCTGCCTGTCTGCCTGCGTGTCTACTTGCCTGCCTGCCTGCCTGCCTACCTGCCTGCCTGTCTGCCTGCCTGCCTGCCTGCCTGGCTGCCTGCCTACCTGCCGGCCTGCCTGCCTGCCTGCCTGCCTGCTTGCTTGCCTGCCTGCCGCGCCTGCCTTTCCTGCGCTACTGCTACTGGCAGGTGGCCAGATGCAGCTCCAGCGACATTCACGCGAGCCTCTGACGCCTCAGCAGCTTAGTGAGTGGTATACTAGCTGGGGTTGTCGCGGTAGCCGTCGTAGCTGTCGCCCTGGAGCTGGTCAGTTGGGAGCGTCTGGCAGTGGCCAGCTGCAGCTGCAGGGACGTCCACGTGAGACACTTACGCCCCGGCAGCTCCAGGAGTGGTACGCTCAGTGTAGCAGGTCTACGCGTACAGTCCGCTGCCCGTACGTCATTCGCACAGGTGCTAGGACTGGTCAGCCTTGTGGGACGCTTGGTCACACACAGTCCCGCTGCTTCGCCCGTCTGAGCGACGACTGGCGCACAGTGTTTGGCGACGAGGCTGAGCTCCCCACCTGGCTGGAGCTGCATAGACAGAGGGTAGATATCTTTGCGCTTGACTATGATGCTATTCTCACTGCCATGTATGCATTGTCTACTAGTGCTGACCGTGCCTGTTGCCTGTGCGTACCGCCTGACCCTGGTGAGGCTGCTGCCCTAGGTGCTAGTGCGTCTCCTGCTCTAGGTGCTGGTGAGGCTGCTGCTCTCGGTGCTAGTACGTCTACTGCTCTAGGTACTGGTGAGGCCGTGGCATCAGGTGCTGCTGTGTCTGCTCTCTCTGGTACTGCGCCCACTGCGGTCTCGCACACCTTCACCCTTGACTCAGGAGCTTCCCGCTCCTTCTTTCGCGACTGCACCGCACTTACGCCGCTCCGTCGGCCAGTCCCGGTCTCCCTGGCGGACCCCTCTGGGGGTCCAGTCCTTGCCCACTATTCCACGGTTCTGCCGTGTCCGGCCGTCCCGTCCGGCTCGCTGTCAGGTCTTTACCTCCCCTCGTTCTCTACGAACTTGGTGAGTGGAGCTGACCTCCAGGATGGGGGGGTTGACCAGTTCACTCCTGCGAGTCAGCGAGTGACTCACTGTACGTGTGCTAGGACGGGCCGGCACTTGGCCACGTTCACCCGTGCACCTGGCTCGAGTCTGTACACACTGACCACTGAGTCCCCTCAGGTAGCTGCGTCTGCGTTTGCGTCTGCGTCTGGTCAGCTGGCGGCCCCCTGCGAGTGTCGCGCTTTGTCGCACGACACTCTCCTGTGGCACCACCGCCTTGGTCACCCCTCCTTGCCTCGCCTGCGTAGCATGCACTCTCGCTCCCTGGTCTCTGGTCTTCCCAGGTCCCTGCCTGCCCTCCCTCCCTCGCCTGCGCCGCCCTGCATTCCTTGCGTCGAGGGGCGGCAGCGCGCCGCTCCTCACTCCTCCTCGTTTCCTCCCACAGAGGCTCCACTGCAGACGCTCCATCTGGACGTGTGGGGCCCAGCCCGCGTCCAGGGACAGGGCCGCGAGCGGTACTTCCTGCTGGTCGTCGACGACTACACGCGTTACACCACGGTCTTCCCCTTGCAGAGCAAGGGGGACGTCCCTGCTGTTTTGATCCCCTGGATCCGCGCTGTTCGTCTCCAGCTCCGCGAGCGGTTCCGGTCGGACTTTCCTGTCCTGCGTCTGCACTCTGACAGAGGTGGTGAGTTCTCCTCCGACCTCTTGGCAGCCTACTGTGCGGAGCACGGCATCACCCAGTCGTTCACGCTTCCGGCCTCTCCGCAGCAGAATGGGGTTGCTGAGCGCCGCATTGGCTTAGTCATGGAGGTCGCTCGTACCTCCATGATCCATGCGGCTGCCCCCCATTTTCTGTGGCCGTTTGCGGTCCGGTACGCCGCGCATCAGCTCAACCTCTGGCCCCGTGTCTCCTTGCCGGAGACCTCGCCCACACTGCTGTGGACGGGGAAGGTTGGCGATGCGTCGCGTTTCCGGGTCTGGGGTGCTCGTGCCTTTGTCCGCGATACCACCGCGGACAAGCTCTCCGCCCGCGCTGTTCCCTGTGTCTTCCTTGGCTTTGTCCCTGACGCGCCTGGTTGGCAGTTTTACCACCCCACCTCGCGCCGTGTCTTTGCGTCTCAGGACGTCACGTTCGACGAGTCGGTTCCCTTTTACCGTCTCTTCCCCTACCGCACTGCCTCGCTCCCCCCCCCGCCGCTCTTCCTTGCTCCAGGTGCTCCCCAGGTAGACCCCCTCCCCGCTCCCGGTCCTGCTCCTTCAGGTGTTTCTCAGGTAGACCCTCCTCCCTTGACTGCGCCGGTTGAGGTCACTGGTGACTCAGGTCCTCCTGCGAGTGGTCCTGCTCGGGGTGCTGAGCCTGGGGGTGCGGAGCCTGGGGGTGCTGAGTCTGGGGGTACTGAGCCTGAGGGTGCGGAGCTTGAGGGTGTAGAGCCTGGTGGTGCTGAGCCTGCGTGTGAGGGGTCTGGGGGTGCTGAGCTTGGCGGTACTGACGCTGGAGGTTCTGGAGCTGCTGGAGGGCCTAGTCCTGGTGGCGCTGGAGCTGGAGGTCCTGGAGCTGTTGAGGGTGCTCGCGCTGGAGGTTCTGGAGTCGCTGGAGGTACTGGTGCTGAGGGTACTGACACCGGAGGTTCTGGAGCCGTTGGGGGTGCGGGCGCTGAGGGTTCTGAGTCTGCTGTTGCGCGGTCTCCTTGGAGTGGCCGCCTTCGTCCCCGTGTGCCTCTCACCCCACAGCAGCTGCAGGACTGGTACGGTCGCCGTCAGCGTCGCGCTGCTGGAGCTCGGAGTCGTGCTGGTCCTTTGTCTACTGGAGGTGCTGGAGTTGCTGGTTCTGGAGGGGCTCGTGCTGGAGACACTGAGGCTGGAGACCCTGGGACTGGAGGTGCTGGCTCTGGGGGTGCTGCTGCTGGAGACGCTGAGGTTGGAGACCCTGGAGCTGGAGGTGCTGGTTCTGGGGGTGCTACTGCTGGAGACCCTGCGGTTGGAGACCCTGGGACTGGAGGTGCTGGTTCTGGGGGTGCTGCTGCTGGAGACACAGAGGTTGGAGACCCTGGGACTCGAGGTGTCGGCTCTGGGCCTGGAGCTTCTGGAGCTGCTGGAGGTACTGGAGCTGCTGGAGGTACTGGAGCTGCTGGAGGCACTGGAGCTGCTGGAGCTGCTGGTTCTGGTGCAGCTGCGCCGACACGACTGTTCTTCGCTCCGCCGTCTCCGTCGTCTCTGCCGCCGTCTGCCTCTGTTCTTCGTCAGGTTCTTACTCTTCCGTCGTCTACTGGTCTTCCGTTACAGACTGGCTCGCCGCTGCCTGCTCCTTCTCCTTACGCTGAGCTGACTGGTAGTCCTGCTGTGCGTCGTGAGCCTGCGTCGCGTCCTGTCTCGCCTGCTCGTCCTGGTCGTACCGGTCCTCGTGTTCCTCGTTCGCGTCCGCCGGCTGTCCCCAGCGCGCACCTCGTAGTCCGTCGTCCTTCCTCTGTTCCGCAGCCTGTTCCTCTGCCGTCTCCTCCTGCGTCCTCTTTGCCTACCGTTCCGGACCCTGCGTCTGACCGGTTTCGTGCTCAGCACCCTACTGTCACGCGTCTACTAGCCACAGTTGTCACTGACCCGTCGTTTGAGTCTGCTGCTGCGTCTGCTCTTGTCGCTGAGCTTGTTGACTTTGCTGCTGCCTGTCGTCTAGACTTCACTGCCAGTCTTGTTACTGAGTCTGAGTCTGTCTGTCCTCCGTCCGTCGGGGGTGAGTGTGCTCTTAGCACGGACGTCCTTGAGGACAGGCAGGAGGAGTTCCAGTGCCTTGCTGCTGCTTTACCTCATCTTGTGTCCTCGCTACTTGCCCCTGAGGGAGACCCGGATGCACCAGACATCCCGACTCCGCGCTCTTACGCAGAGGCGATAGAGGGTCCCTACTCCTCTCAGTGGCAGGCAGCCATGGACGCAGAGATGGCTTCCTGGAAGTCCACAGGCACCTACGTTGACGAGGTTCCCCCACCTGGGGCGAACATCGTCAGTGGCATGTGGATTTTCAGGGTGAAGCGGCCGCCGGGTTCTCCGCTTGTCTTCAAGGCGCGTTACGTGGCTCGAGGCTTCAGTCAGCGAGAGGGAGTTGACTTCTTCCAGACCTTCTCCCCCACTCCGAAGATGACCACTCTTCGGGTGCTGCTGCACGTTGCTGCTCACCGTGACTACGAGCTTCACTCTCTTGACTTCAGCACAGCTTTCCTGCAGGGTAGCCTGCACGAGGAGATCTGGCTGCGCCGCCCCCCGGGCTTCACTGGGTCGTTCCCTCCTGGTACCCAGTGGAGCCTCCGGCGGCCGGTCTACGGTCTCCGCCAGGCGCCACGTGAGTGGCACGACACACTGAGGACTACGCTTGCGGCTCTTGGGTTTGCGCCTTCTACTGCTGACCCGTCGCTGTTTCTGCGCACCGACACTTCCCTGCCGCCGTTCTACATCCTCGTGTATGTCGACGACTTGGTTTTTGCCACTGCTGACACTGAGGCTCTCGCCCACGTGAAGTCGGAGCTGCAGAAGAGACACACGTGCACAGACTTGGGTGAGCTGCGCAGCTACCTTGGCTTGCAGATCACCCGAGACAGAGCACGTCGCACCATCACCTTGACTCAGTCACACATGGTGCAGCAGGTCCTTCAGCGCTTCGGCTTCACCTGGTCTTCAGCACAGGCCACTCCTCTGGCTACAGGTCACACGCTCTCAGCTCCACCTTCGGACGAGTCCGTAGAGCCGAGTGGTCCTTACCCAGAGCTAGTCGGCTGCCTCATGTACCTGATGACTTGCACTCGACCTGACCTCGCGTACCCTCTTGGTCTCCTGGCTCGCTACGTGGCTCCTGGTCGGCACCGACCTGAGCACATGGCTGCTGCTAAGAGGGTACTGCGTTACTTGTGCAGCACATCAGGCATGGGGCTAGTGCTTGGAGGGACGAGCCCAGTTGTCCTCACTGGGCACTCAGACGCTTCTTGGGTTGACGACCTGGCTACTCAGCGGTCGTCACAGGGTTACACCTTCAGCCTTGGCTCTGGTTCAGTTTCGTGGCGTTCTACACGCTCGACTTCAGTTCTCGGCTCCAGTTGTGAGGCTGAGATCTACGCCACCGCCATGGCTGCACAGGAGTTACGCTGGCTCACCTACCTGCTGACTGACTTGGGAGAGCAGCCTCGTTCTCCTCCAGTGCTGTACGTTGACAACAAGGCCGCCATTGCCTTGTGTGAGGAGCACAGATTGGAGCACAGAACGAAGCACATTGCTCTGCGGTACTTCCTGGCTCGAGAGTTGCAGCAGCGAGGCCAGCTTCGTCTTCGCCACGTGGCCACTCGGGCCAACACTGCTGACATATTCACCAAGGCACTTCCGTCTGGTGATCATCAGCGCTTTTGTACTCTGTTAGGCCTTGTGCCTACGTTTCCACACTTGCTGTAGTCTCTGCTTGTACTGTGATCTGTACATATATATATATATGCATGCTGGCTCTTGCTAGGTAGCCATCACTGTACTGTTATTGCTGCATATATATATACTTCTGCATGTGAACTGGCCCAGTGGCCCTTTGCTTGTGCTCAGAATGCGTGGTGACGTTGTGATCCACCCTGAGCTTGTTTTGCTTCTCTTGACTGGTCGTGTGACCCCTTGTTCTCCCCCACTTTGCCTATGGGGGTGTGTCAAACTATATGTGCTGCATATTGTCTAGGCTGTAGTGGGGTAGCCCATATGGGGTACAACCTAGTTAGGGTTTACTACTTGTACTCCTGCATCCTGTTAGTTCATCCATTCCTGCTGCTAGATTCTAACAGGCATGAAGCAGCGTGGTGAGCACTGACAGTGTGTGTGAGGTATGCCTGCCCACTGCTGTTGACAGTGTGTGTGAGGTATGCCTGCCCACTGCTGTTGACAGTGTGTGTGAGGTATGCCTGCCCACTGCTGTTGACAGTGTGTGTGAGGTATGCCTGCCCACTGCTGTTGACAGTGTGTGTGAGGTATGCCTGCCCACTGCTGTTGACAGTGTGTGTGAGGTATGCCTGCCCACTGCTGTTGACAGTGTGTGTGAGGTATGCCTGCCCACTGCTGTTGACAGTGTGTGTGAGGTATGCCTGCCCACTGCTGTTAATCGCCTCCAGTAGCGCCGCATTCACCTCCCTCCCTCCGTTCAAGCCGCCATCGCCAACCCCTCTCTTGCCCACCTCCCCCTCACCCTCCACCCCCCTGTCCACCTCCCCCGCGTCCACACCTCCGCACGCCATCCCACTGTGTGCGCGAGGTGCGGGCGGCTTGAGGCGGAAGCAGACAAGGGCGAAGGGGTGTGGCGCCATCAGCTGGGAGCACGGGGGAGGGGGGATGGGTAGCAACAGGGTAGCACGCTGACAGGCGAGAGGGGTGTATGGAGGGTGTGTGAGAGGGCTTGTGGATGGTGTGTGAGGGTGTGTGAGTGAAAGGGTAGCACAGGTGGCGCATGCAGGGAGTGATGGCATGCAGGGAGTGATGGCATGCAGGGAGTGATGGCATGCAGGGAGTGATGGCATGCAGGGAGTGATGGCATGCAGGGAGTGATGGCATGCAGGGAGTGATGGCATGCAGGGAGTGATGGCATGCTGCACCTCACCTGGAACCGCTCATCTTGCTGCACAGCCTCCTCGAACCACTCAGCAAGCGCCACGTGGCGCCTGATGTATGCACATATGCCCTCCGCTCCATACGTGCGCAGCACCATCCACAGCTTCAGTGACCTGCTCGCGGGCTCGGTGGGTGGCGCGGGCATAGCATGGGCAAGGGCATGGGCATAGCGGTGAGCAGATTGAATGGAGCAGGATCATGCATGGAAGGATAGAAATGAGAACTGTCGGGATGAAAGCTGACATAACTCTGCTCCAGGATAGTTTGCGGAATGGCTTCAGACAAACGCACTGCATGCATGCCATGCAGCATCGACTCTTGCTGCCCACATGTGTGTGTCATAAACATTGGACAGATTGTCCTTAATGCACCTGAAGCGGCGGCCGATGGGAATCTCCCAGTCCTTGTAATCCAGCACTTGCTGCCTCTCTGATGTGTGCCAGAGGGGGCGAAAGCAAGGGGGAAGGGAGGGTGTGTGATGAACATGAGTAAACTGCGATAAGATCTTGCTGTGATGATATCGCATTGTTAACAAAGTGTACTGTAAAAATACCGAAGTCCGATAAGAGCATACGGTGATACGCACACATTGTGGTGAGAGCACACAAGAGCACACAAGAGCACACAAAAGCACACAAGAGCACACAAGAGCACAGTGCAGTAAGAGGTCAGTGCCAAGCGAAAAGAGACTACCAACCCACCTTATTCCTGAGATACTCCGGCAGTATAGACAGTTCCTCCACCAGCGACGTGCTGTCTGGTGGGCCATGGGCATGGGCATGGGCATGCGCATGGGCATGGGCATGGGCATGGGCATGGGCATGGGCATGGGCATGGGCATGGGTATGGGCATGGGCATGGGTGTGCTCTCTGACACTCCCTGTCCCTTGCTCTCTCACACTCCCTATCCCTTGCTCTCTCACTCTCCCTGTCCCTTGCTCTCTCACTCTCCCTGTCCCTTGCTCTCTCACACTCCCTGTCCCTTGCTCTCTCACACTCCTTGTCCCTTGCTTTCTCACACTCCCTGTCCCTTGCTCTCTCACACTCCCTGTCCCTTGCTCTCTCACTCTCAATGTCCCTTGCTCTCTCATACTCCCTGTCCCTTGCTCTCTCACACTCCCTGTCCCTTGCTCTCTCACACTCCCTGTCCCTTGCTCTCTCACACTCCCTGTCCCTTGCTCTCTCACACTCCCTGTCCCTTGCTCTCTCACACTCCCTGTCCCTTTCTCTCTCACACTCCCTGTCCCTTGCTCTCTCACACTCCCTGTCCCTTGCTCTCTCACTCTCCCTGTCCCTTGCTCTCTCACACTCCCTGTCCCTTGCTCTCTCACACTCCCTGTCCCTTGCTCTCTCACTCTCCCTGTCCCTTGCTCTCTCACACTCCCTGTCCCTTGCTCTATCACACTCCCATGCATCTGCCATGGTGCTGCTAGCATTGCCGGCACTGCTGTCACTGCCGTCCTGCACTGTCACCCCGTTACAAGCAAGCACCGTCCTGCACCTCCGCGGCTTGCTCTCTTGCTGCCCTCTCCGCTGCTGCGACCAGGGGCGTCGCTGGGCGACCGCGGGCAGTCATGGCAGGCGGGGCGAGGCCGGGTCAGGGGGGCTTGGGTGGGCCGGGGGCGGGGGGAGCGCGAGGGCGGGCCACTGGCGGCGTGCAGGCGAGCGTGCGATGAACAGTCGCGGCGTGAGTGAGTGCGTGGGAGGGAGCTGCACTGCTATACTTGTGCTGCCAAGTCACGGTGTCTCTTGTAACAACCACGGCCCTTATAACAACGGGCAACCGTGTGTTTGATAAAATCCTCTTTGACAATTTATATAAAATCAAAATTACAAGGCTTGAAATTATCTAGCTAATCCCACCAAGGGATAACCAAGTTTTAAGCTAGGCTTGAAGGATCTTGAGAGTAGAAGTTGTAGTTGTTGATGAAGCCTTAGCAAATAGAGAGCTTCTTGTAGAACTTATCCTTAGAGAATCACAACTCTAGTTGTGTAGGAGAGTTTGTTAGGAGAACCAAAGAACTTAGAGAAAATCCCATTTCCAAACTGGTAAGTTGGAGTTGGGAAGTGGGAATGAGCTTGAAAGCTCCAACCCCTTCCACAATACCCCTTGGGGCTCTTCCCAACCATGGCTTCCATGGTTGGGGAGCTAATAGGCTTGGAGCCTAGGTGGCATATTTGTTTGGTTGGGAAAACCCAACTTAATTGTGTTGTATGGTTTTTTTGTGTTTGGTTGGATTGTAACCACAACTGGCACAATTTGATTGGTTGGAAATCCAACCTTCCCAATCTTCACTTTGATGGGTTGGAAGTTTCCAAGCCTCAAGGTTGAGGTTTGGAACAACCCAACCAACCTTCCCCTCCAACTCAACCTTCCCAATTCCCATCGAGACATTTCTCATCGAGGAACTCTCTCGATGTTGACTTAGGAAGCTAGCGGTACGTTGGGCAGAGTAGGTCATGCGTTACACTCCTCCCCCCCTAGGTGGCAACGTCCCCGTTGCCTTAGGGTGCTTCTGAGGACGAGCGCTTCGAGCGCGCCGTGTCACATTATGACCAGGGTCAACACCATCCACTGGCTGTACAGCAGCTCGTCGGGCCAGATCTGCCATGTATGACTGAACTGCAGTTTCAGTCAAATGATCTTCTGGCTCCCATGAGTTGTGTTCAGGCCCATAGCCTTTCCACTTAATGAGGAACTCTCGTACAGTCTTGCGGCCGCGTTGTCGATCACGATGCATTAGCACTCATTCGACTTCATAAAATAGTTCCTCCCCTAGGACGATCGTTGGTGGCGGCAAGTACTTGCCCTCTGCAAGGTACTTGTTCAACAGAGACACATGGAAGACGTTGTGAATCTGCAATGTATCAGGCAGCTTAAGTTTGTAAGCTACCACACCAACACGCTTGATCACCTCGAAAGGCCCAATCCATCGAGGGAACAGCTTTCGTGCTCCAGGGATTTTGAGACGAATGTTTTTCGTGCTCAACAAAACTTTGTCTCCGACCTCAAAAGAGACTTCTCGGCGTTTCATGTCGGCGTAAGACTTTTGTCGCTGCTGAGAGAGTTGCAGCCAATGACGTGCTAACTTAAGCGCTTCTTTCTGCTTGCCAACAAAGTCTTTAGCGGCTGGAATTTTCAATCCACCGATCCCATGCGTAGCAGGTGTTGTGGGATGCCGACCATAGTTCAGAATGAAAGGTTTCTCACGTGTACCATTGTGAACTGAATTGTTCACTACGAACTCAACGACAGGTAACAACTCGTCCCAATCATCCTGAGTTGGGCCAATGAATGAACGAAGCATCTGCTCAAGTGTCCGGTTTGTTCGTTCCGTCTGCCCATCCGTTTGTGGGTGGAACGCCGATGACAACTTAAGCTTCGTTCCTAATGTCCGTATGACCTCTTGCCAGAACCGGCTTGTGAAGCGCGGGTCTCGGTCAGACACCAAGACACGTGGTAACCCATGTAAGCGGAAAACGTGCGCCACAAACAATTTGGCCGTATCTTCCGCAGATACGGCAGTTGTCGTAGCCACGAAATGTACCATTTTTGTCATTGAGACAATCCACAAACACTAGGATCGCTGTATGGCCATCGCGAGTCTTGGGAAGATCCGTGATGAAATCCAAGGATACACTCTCCCAAGGTTCATTCGGGATTTCGAGTGGTTGAAGCAGACCACCAGGCTTCTTTGTGTCCGTTTTATTCTGTGCGCATGCATCGCAGCGCGCCACGAATTGCTGGACCTCAGTGCCTAATCCCGGCCACTAGTATACATCACTCAGGGCCCACCTGGTCTTCTTGACCCCTAGGTGTCCTCCGTACTTAGCGGCATGCACTTCTTCCAGAATATCATTCCGCAGGTTGCCCACGTGAGGTACAACAATCTCATTCTTACGCCACCAGAGCTCATGCTCCCACTTGAGTTCCTTCATGTTTCGTGGGTTCTGAAACCAGGGGTCAAGTTGATACCCTGTGCGGATGCGTTTCAGAAAACCACTGAAGGTAATCTCACTCACTCGAGCCGTTGCTAGGACACTGAAGCAAGCAGAAAATACTGCCGCATCCTCTGTGTCGTCTAGCCGTGTTGCTGCCCCTATCGGCTGTCTGCTGAGGGGGTCAGCCAGGTTCGTCGAACCTGCTCGGTATCGAATATCGAAAGTGAACCCGCTAAGGAGTTCCGCCCATCGGGCTTGGCGTCGAGTCAGCGTGGCTTGGGTTGAAAAGTAGGTGTTTGGACGGTGGTCGGTCGTAACCACAAAGTCCACACCCTTCAGATAACATCGCCATGTTCGTAGCGCATGAACGACCGCCAACAGTTCCTGTTCGGACGTCGTATAGCGCTGCTCTGCCGGGGAGAGCTTTCGACTCTCAAATGCCACTGGTCTCCCCTCTTGCAAGAGGACCGCTCCAATCCCTATCAATGAGGCGTCAGTAACAACCTCATAGGGTTTCGTCGGATCTGGTAAAACCAGTACCGGAGCGTTGGTCAGCATTCGCTTGACCTCGTCGAATGCCTTTTGGCATTGTTGTGTCCATTGCCAAGCGCTACTCTTGCGAGTGAGGGCCGTCAATGGAGCAACAATGGTAGAATAATTCTGCAAAAATTGACGAAAATAGTTTGCCAGTCCCAAAAACGATCTGATTTGACCCACATCTTGTGGTACCAGCCAATTCTGGACTGCGGCAACTTTTTTCGGGTCTACTTTAAGACCGTCATGTCCCACGAGATGGCCAAGATATTCCAACTCGCGTTTGTAGAAATGACATTTCCACAGACGAGCATAGAACTTACACTCTCGTAGTTTCCCCAACACCCACTTAAGGTGTCGTGTGTGCTCCTCTTCTGTCTTGGAATAAACCAAGATATCATCCAGATAGACCAGAACAAATTGTCCAATTGCCTCGCGGAAGACATCATTCATAGCCCTCTGAAAAGAGGCAGGAGCATTGGTCAAGCCAAAGCTCAGCACTCGCCACTGAAAATGACCAAACGGTCAACGGAAAGCCGTTTTGGGTACATCTTCTTCAGTGATGCGCAACTGATGATACCCCTGTGCGAGGTCTAGTGCGCTAAACCACTGAGCACCTTGGAGTTTGTGAAACAGGTCCTCTATCCTCGGTAGGGGATACCTGTTCTTCACCGTTATCTTGTTCAGAGCACGGTAGTCTACGCACATGCGTAAGCCTCCGCCCTTTTTGTTCACGAACAAGATTGGCGCTCCGTAAGGCGATGCGCTTGGCTCAATCCATCCTTTCCGGAGGCACTCCTCAATTTGCTGTTTAGCCTCCTCGAACTCAGCTGGACTGAGGCGATACAGAGGTCTAAACGGTGGGAGTTTTCCAGGCTCTGCTGGGATGGTGTGACCGACAGCACGGTCCGGAGGGAGGCCATCTGGGATGGGCTTAAAAACCTCCGCAAACTCATCTGCCAGTGCTTTCATCTGAGGCGGAAAATCCTCAACCCCAGGCTGTTCGTGTTCAGCATTCTCAAGCTGTACCACAAAGAGTGTATCAGCTTGTCGAACATGCTGTCCAAACTCATTTGCAAGCGCAAAACTCACGTCGGGGCGTTCCAACGTGGGTTGGTCGTTCGTGATCAAGTCCTTGGGCACCTGCCACTGGACAGTATCACCGTTCTTTGAGAATGAGACCGTATTGTCCTGGAAATCGAGCTTGACTTCATTCGCTCGAAGCCAATCCATTCCAAGGACAAGGTCGACGCCCGTGAGAAGGGGTAACACATATGCGAAAATATCTTCGCGGTATCCCTCAATCTCCATGTTGATCCGTATCCGCCCTTTGCTTGGGATGATGCTATCATCACCAAGACGAATGGGGCAAGACGGTCCTTCAACGAGGATCGTGCGTGCTGTGACCCACTTTTCATCAAAGAGGGACACAGTTGCGCCCGTATCAACAAGGATTTTTGCATTTTCCCCGTTCACGCTACCCGCAAGCAACAAATTCTGTTGATGCCTTGGGTGAATAGGACATGCCACAACATTCGTCGGAGGTTTGTAATACACCTTGACGTTGTGACGAGCACGTCCATGCGACTGAGAGTTGGTCCACCACACATGGTGTCCCTTGTCCCACGCCGCTAGGACCGGCCATCCACGAAGCGCATGGAACAATTTGCCTTTTACTGTGCGAGTCACCAACGCGACCGAAGTCAGGGGGTGCTCTTGAGTGCAACGACTCACAACCTCAATGACAGAAGGCAGAATGTCCAAGCCACAGAAAATAATTGAAAATTTATCCTGCATTGCTTCAATTGAAATGTTCTTAAGTGGGTACGATCGAGGATAAAAAACAGAGTTTTTATTATAAGAAGAGGCAAACAGACAAGAGATTTTGCAATCAGCAAGCTTCTCTAGCTTTAATATATCATCATCACATAGCACATATGCCTCATCCACTCGATCTACTCCTCCAACTAGGTACCCACACCCTAGTTGGGCTTCTGAAAATCCTTCTTTCCAGAAGGTCCAGCGCCGCCTGGCTTAGGCTTCCCAGAATACTTGACTGCGTTCTTGTCACGGCACTGCTTTTCGATGTGCCCCATCCTTCCACAGTTCCTGCACCGCTTGTCGGAGAAGTCCGGGGTGTTAGGGCCATGCCCTTCCCCTCCGTTAGGCCTCTTGGCCTGCGGTCCAGGCTGATGATCACGCTGCTGGAAAGGTCGCTTGTTCCAACCACCTCCGCCATTGGCGTTCTGGGGTCGGTTCCCATGACCACCAGAGCCCTCAACACGGGGCTGCTGGTCTGGCTTTGGAGGCCCATAAATGTACGTGCGAATGATGTTGTCAGTTTTGATCACCTGCTCCTTCATCTCCTTATAAGTCGTCCAGTTGGTCATGCCACCGGTCATGTGTGCCTGCTGCAGGTTGACAGGGAGGCCTTTCATGAAGACATGCATCATCTCCTCCTCAGACAAGGGCTTCTGGAGCAAGCGTGCTGCGGCCTCAAGCTCGACTGCATATTCCTGCACCGAACGGTCACGACACTTGATTCTCTCAAGGCGTCCGCGCAGTTCCAGGTCGGACTTCTTGACCATGAATGCCTCTTTCAGCGCGTTGCAGAACTCCGACCATCCAAACGGTCCCTGAGCCTGTTTCTTAGCGCCATACACTGCCCTGCGGGCCACCTCGTCCAATGCACGAGTAGCTGCAGTAACGCGAGCCTCAGGACGCACATTCGCAAGGACCATAGTGTCATTCACCAGGTCAAGCCAAGGCTGCACCTCCGTCTTGCTATGGTTAAACTCAGGCAGAGGCGCCGAGAGAGACCCAAAGGGCGAGGTCTCGGTTGGAGGTGGCTGGTGCATAGCCGTCGCAGCGCCTACCGGCGTAGGCGCGGGCGAAGCAGGTACCGGTTGCGCAGCAGGAGAGGGCCTACGCCCAGGAGGAGGTTCATAAATACCCTCCCTCCTAAGCTGGGTCACCTGCTCATGGAGCTTGGTGACTGATGCTTGCAGATTATTGCAAGTCTTCTGAAGCCACTCAATTTGACGATTTTTAGTGCCCAGGCTGCGACAGAACTCAGTAGCCACCTTCATGACAATGCGCATCTCAGCCTCAAGGTTCTGAGTATGCTTCTTGATTCTATCAATGGACGTCTGTTGCTGCAGGATGGTGATGTTCTGAGTTGCCACTTTAGCCTGGAGTTGGACAATCTCCTCGGAGATAGGATAACTCATGCCTTCACCCTCAGTGAAGTCATTTTCATCACCAGTATTCTCCTTTTCACCGGTGTTGTGCTCCTCCCCATTGTTATCAGCTTCACCATGGTTATCAGCTTCACCATGGTTATTGGCTTCAACATGGGTATCAGCCTCAACATAGTTATCCTCATCCTCCAGGTCCAGGTTCTCAATGTCATCCAGTTCAATGTCAGCCATTGCCTCATCTTGATTGAGGTCAATCTCAGCAGCATTGTTCACCACCTCATTAGGTGCAGTGGGCCCTTCCTCCCTTGCCATATCCTTCTCTTGGCCAGATGCCATAAGGATTAAGGGAGCTTGTAAGATCTGGGTTTATTCTGTTAAAAAACTTTTTACCAACTCAATGGTAAAGCAAGAAATTCTTATAAAAGAAATTTCTTCTACAGAATAATCCAAGGTTACCAAAGGTAACAGATTTGTTGTCAAGCACTCCCAATCACCGAAGTGAAAGGGCAGGGTCTATCCAAATCTCAATAAAGAGAACTTGTATAACCCTCAACAAATCCTCCGGATCCAAGTTTATACTCCACTACTCAACAGTAGAGAGTCTTCCACCAAAAGGTGGGCAAGAGAGATAAATCTCTCTTCTGAGCTTGAAATTGCAGTTGTAGATCTTGAACTCTTCAAGCTTCCAGATCTTGAGTGTTCTTTTAAAGAGAAACCATCACTCCAAGATCTATTAAAAAAAAATCTCTAGGGGCAAACTTCCCACTAGGCTTAGGATAACCCTAGCTCTAGATACCAATGTAACAACCACGGCCCTTATAACAACGGGCAACCGTGTGTTTAATATAAATCCTCTTTGCCAATTTATATAAAATCAAAATTACAAGGCTTGAAATTATCTAGCTAATCCCACCAAGGGATAACCAAGTTTTAAGCTAGGCTTGAAGGATCTTGAGAGTAGAAGTTGTAGTTGTTGATGAAGCCTTAGCAAATAGAGAGCTTCTTGTAGAACTTATCATTAGAGAATCACAACTCTAGTTGTGTAGGAGAGTTTGTTAGGAGAACCAAAGAACTTAGAGAAAATCCCATTTCCAAATTGGTAAGTTGGAGTTGGGAAATGGGAATGAGCTTGAAAGCTCCAACCCCTTCCACAATACCCCTTGGGGCTCTTCCCAACCATGGCTTCCATGGTTGGGGAGCTAATAGGCTTGGAGCCTAGGTGGCATAATTGTTTGGTTGGAAAAACCCAACTTAATTGTGTTGTATGGTTGTTTTGTGTTTGGTTGGATTGTAACCACAACTGGCACAATTTGATCGGTTGGAAATCCAACCTTCCCAATCTTCACTTTGATGGGTTGGAAGTTTCCAAGCCTCAAGGTTGAGGTTTGGAACAACCCAACCAACATTCCCCTCCAACTCAACCTTCCCAATTCCCATCGAGACATTTCTCATCGAGGAACTCTCTCGATGTTGACTTTGGAAGCTAGCGGTAGGTTAGGCAGGATAGGTCATGCGTTACATCTCCCACTGATGGCTGGCAGCGATGAGTGGTAGTAAACTAGTACTGCCCTCTCTGTGTTTGCGGGACTCACTGCGGGTGGTTGGCGTGAGGAAAGGCGAGGGAGGGAGGCAGTGATTATCGTGGCTGGTCTGCAGGCCTCTGGCAGTCGAGCGACGAGCGGCGCGCGAGTCATCTAAAAGCAGCAGCATCTTTGTTGCTGCCTCCCCTAGAAGCAACGAGTGTTCTGTACGACGTCCATCGCGCCAAGCCCCAGTGCTGCTGGTGCAGCACTCGACGGGGCGTTTCTCCACGCCACGCCGTGAGGCCCCCGCTGCGCCAATTTTGCCTCGCGAGCGAGGATACCGGGGCAAGCAGCGCCGCACAGGCGGTTCGTCCGAGGTGTCGCGCCTCGCCTTGCGCCATGCCGTGCCGTGGAGGCTTCCCCGAGGGTCGCGGAATGGCCTGAATTCTCGCGACGTTTGTCCCTTGTCGTAGTGCTCTGCGATCCGCAAGGAGCACTGGCGACTCGCCGAGAACACCTGGCAGTTCGCTGCTGAGAAGGGCTTGGCGGAAGGGTTGACCGACAAAACCTATTGACTCGGCGTGCCATTGTGGGTGTTTGGGATGCCTAGGTAAAACGATGACATTGCTTTTGACAATTCTTAGAAACGAATGCTGATGTGGCAGTGCGGTTTCTCCACGCCACGTGGTCGTTGGGCAGCTCGGCTTGGCGTGGGAGCAGAGCATCGAGGCAGAAAAGCAGAACTCCCGTTGTTCCCTCTATATTTATTCTCGTTTCGTTTGGAAATTTCAATTTGTATGACAACAATTCAATGCTTGGTTGGACACAATTTTCAGAATTAGGGCGCGTATCCTTATACAGTATTTTGCAAAAATCGTACATTTATTCGAGCTTTTAAAATTCGAGCCTAGGTCGACCTAGGGTCGACTATATCGCGTACTGCAATTCGAGTCGTTGTTCCTCGCTTCACATGTATGACAAGGCGCACAAGAGTTCGAGTCCGAAGTTCAACTTTAAACAGTAACTATCGAGTCGCGCTAAACTTTCGAAGGTTACCCGGTTGGGTGGTGCAGTTCGTGACCGTATCCGGCTTCAGTAACCATGTACGATGTACCTCGTTAATGTCGAAATATTCGTGAGTTTTCGTGCGTGCGCAGAAGGACACACGATTGGATAAATGTAAATGTAAACATTCGAACGCAGGTCGACTTTCGTTCAGTGTCCAACTTCTTTCACACAATTTGAACTAGGACACACGATTACCTAACGAACGGTTTTACGAGATTGACGAAACGGGTTACCAACAAAAGTTTGAGTCTGGCTCAGCCTTTCCAGCCTATCCCTTGAACAGAAATGATTTGTTAAGAGTGGGGGGGAAGGAGGTTTAAGGGGGAGGACTTTATGATGGCTTTTGATTTGGTACCTCTGATCCCAACCCATCCCATCTCATCCCGCCCCATCCATTGTCAAAGTATATATGCTGCATAGTCTGTAGGCTGTAGTGGGGTAGCCCATATGGGGTACAGCCCAATGTTAGGGTTTCTATTTGTACCCATCTTCCTCATAGTTCATTCATTCCTGCCTAGTAATTCTAACATGGTATTCAGAGCAGGAGGTCCCTAGGACCTCAGGATCGATTTTTTTTAGGGCCCACCACCTACTGCCTGCGGTTACCGTGCTACCCCACGCCCTGCCTGAGCCTGCCTTACGTGCCTGTCGCGCTGTCCTGCAGCCCCGCGCGCCGCCCGTCGCGCTGCCCTGCAGCCCCGCGCGCGCCCTGCCCTTGCCCGTCGTGCTGCCCCGTAGCCCCGCGCGCCGCCCGTCCTGCTGACCCGCGGCCCCGCGAGCGCCTTGCCCGCCCGTCGCTCTGCCCTGCAGCCCCGCGCGCCGCCCGTCGCACTGCCATGCAGCCCCGCGCGCGCCCTTCCCTTGCCCGTCGCGCTGCCCCGTAGCCCCAAGCGCCGCCCGTCCTGCTGACCCGCAGCCCCGCGAGCGCCTTGCCCACCCGTCACGCTGCCCTGCAGCCCCTCGCGCCACCGTCGCACTGCCCTGCCCTGCCGCCGACGCCGTCCCACTCTGCCGCTGTCGCGGCCCCGACCTGCCGCCGACGCGGCCCCGCCTGGCCCCGCCCTGCCGCTGACGCAGCACCGCCCTGCAGCTGACGCGGCCCTTCTTTGCAGCCGCTTTTGCGGCCCCGCTGCCCGCCACTGGTGAGCACCTGCCTGCCTGCCTGCCGGCCTGCCTGCCTGCCTGCCTGCGCGACTGCCTGCCTGCCTGCCGGCCTGCCTGCCGGCCTGCCTGCCTGCCTGCCTGCCTGCCTGTCTGTCTGCCTGCCGGCCTGCCTGCCTGCCTGCCGGCCTACCTGCCTGCCTGCCTGCCTGCCTGCCTGCCTGCCGGCCTGCCTGCCTGCCTGCCTGCCTGCCTGCCGGCCTGCCTGCCTGCTTGCCTGCCTGCCTTCCTGCCCGCGCTGCTACTGTTGCTCCTCCTACTAGTCCTGCTGCTGGCGGTGGCCCGTGTCAGAATGTGATGGTTGTCTAGCCTGCAGTGGGGTACTCTATAGCGAGTACAGCCCTTCTAGGGTTTGCTATATGTATCCCTATGCTTGTTAGTGAAAACCCTTCTTGCCTGTTTCTCCTTTCTGCCTAGCATTTCGACATGCTATCAGAGCAGGTCGACCCTCCTGGGTCGATCCTGTGGGTGGTCCCACCCGTTAGCTTCCGCTGCTACTCTGCGTGTCGCGCGCCCCGTGGTGCGCGACGGATTTTTCTTCCCGCCGTGCGCCCCGAGGCGCGCGGCGGTTTTCTGCCCCGTCGAAGCGCCCCCCCCCCCCCCCCCCCTCCCGTCGCCCATCGCGTCGCCTTGCGGAGCCGCTTGCTGCCCCCCGCTGTCTCGTCGCGACGCTCTGGGGAGCCGCGCGCGGCCCCCGCTACCCCGTCGCGACGACCTGGGGAGCCGCGCGCGACCCTTCTACCCCGTCGCGACGCCCTGGGGAGCCGCGCGCGACCCCGCTGCTTCGTCGCGGCGCCCTGGGGAGCCGCGCACCCTCCCCCTGGCTGCTGCCCGCACACTGTCCCCCCCCCCCCCCCCCCCCCCCCCCCCCCCCCCCCCCCCCCCCCCCCCTGCTGCCTGTGTTAGGGTTTGGGGGTGGCGGGTGTGGGGGTGGCGGGTATGGGGGTGACGGGTGAGTGCGCCATCCCCTGCTCCTCCTCCTCCTCCGTCTCCCACTGCTGCAGCTGCCGCTCAGGGGGGTGGATGTGTTGGAGCCGTCAGGAGGGGGGTGGCGTGTGAGCGTTGCTAGTGGTTCAACAGGGGGTGTGTGATAGGGGTGTGGGACAGTTGGGGGAGGTTGACAGGAGGTAGCCGGTGTGACGTCTGCAGCGCCAGTAGCCCGGGGGTTGAGTACTCCGGTAGCCCAGCGAGCCTGCTGCGCCAGTCGCCCGTGGGTCCGTTGCTCCTGCAGCTTAGTGCGGAGCCAGTTACTCCTGTAGTCCGGAGGTTGAGTGCTCCGGTAGCCACTGTGCGCGCCGTTCCTGTTGCCCGAGTGTCTGTCGCCGTGTAGTCCGGGGCTCTGCGCCTGGTAGCGACAGTGCTGCGCGCTTCTGTTGCGCGTGTGTCTGCAGCTTCAGCCGTTGCCTCCCATCTTCTTGCTCCCACAGTTTCTCCTCCTCCTCACTTGCCCTCTGTGATAGCCTCTAGCTTTGCTTATATTGTGAACCTACTGCTCTGCCTGTTTGTTGTGTTGATTGTACCCCACTTTGACTATGGGGGTGTGTCAGAATGTGATGGTTGTCTAGCCTGCAGTGGGGTACTCTATAGCGAGTACAGCCCTTCTAGGGTTTGCTATATGTATCCCTATGCTTGTTATCGAAAACCCTTCTTGCCTGTTTCTCCTTTCTGCCTAGCATTTCGACAGCCCGATGCAGCTCCAGCGACTTTCGCGCGAGTCTCTCACACCCCTGCAACTTCGTGAGTGGTACACTAGTTGGGGTTGTGGCGGTAGCCGTCGTGGTTGTCCCCCTGGAGCTAGTCAGTTGGGAGCATCTGGGTGTGGCCAGCTGCAGTTGCAGCGGCGCCTACGCGAGCCACTTACGCCCCAGCAGCTTCATGAGTGGTACGCTCAGAGTAGAGGGTCTCGGAGTACCGCTCGCTGCCAGTACGTCATTCGCACAGGTGATCGGACTGGTCAGCCTTGCGGGACGCTTGGTCACACACAGTCCCGCTGTTTCGCCCGTCTGAGCGACGCCTGGCGTACCGAGTTTGGCGACGCGGTCGAGCTTCCCACCTGGCTGGAGTTGCTTAGGCAGAGGGTAGATATCTTTGCTCTTGACTATGATGCTATTCTCACTGCCATGTATGCGTTGCCTACTAGTGCTGACGGTGCCTGTTACCTGTGCGTGCCGCCTGACCCCGGAAAAAGAGCCTGCTGCTCTAGGTGCTGGTGAGGCTGCTGCTCTAGGTGCTCGTGCGTCTCCTCCTCCAGGTGCTGGTGAGTCTGCTCTCTCTGGTACTACGCCTGCTGAGGCCTTGTACACCTTCACGCTTGACTCAGGTGCTTCCCGCTCCTTCTTTCGCGACAGCACCACCCTCACGCCGCTCAGTCGGCCGGTTGCAGTCTCCCTGGCAGACCCCTCTGGGGGTCCAGTCCTTGCGCACTCCTCCACGGTCCTGCCGTGTCCGGCGGTCCCGTCTGGCTCCCTGTCAGGTCTTCACCTCCCCTCGTTCTCTACGAACTTGGTGAGTGGTGCTGACCTCCAGGACCAGTGGGTTGACCAGTTCACTCCTGGAGGTCAGCGCGTGACCCACTGTACGTGCTCCCGGACGGGCCGGCACCTGGCCACGTTTACCCGTGCGCCTGGCTCGAGTCTGTACACACTGACTACTGTGTCCCCTCAGGTCGCTGCGTCTGCGTCTGCGTCCGGTCAGGGACGGAGTTTCCCGTCCTGCGTCTGCACTCTGACAGAGGTGATGAGTTCTCCTCCGACCTCTTGGCAGCCTTCTGTGCGGAGCACGGCATCCGCCAGACGTTCACGCTTCCGGCCTCTCCGCAGCAGAATGGGGTTGCTGAGCGCCGCATTGGCTTAGTCATGGAGGTCGCTCGTACCTCCATGATCCATGCGGCTGCCCCCAATTTTCTGTGGCCGTTTGCGGTCCGATAGTTACGCCGCATCAGCTCAACCTCTGGCCCCGTGTCTCCTTGCCGGAGACCTCGCCCACACTACTGTGGACGGGGAAGGTTGGCGATGCGTCGCGTTTCCGGGTCTGGGGTGCTCGTGCCTTTGTCCGCGATACCTCCGCGGACAAGCTCTCCGCCCGCGCTGTTCCCTGTGTCTTCCTTGGCTTTGTCCCTGACGCGCCTGGTTGGCAGTTTTACCACCCCACCTCGCGCCGTGTCTTCCCCTCTCAGGACGTCACGTTTGACGAGTCGGTTCCCTTTTACCGTCTCTTCCCCTACCGCACTGCCCCTCCCCCCCCTCCGCCGCTCTTCCTCGCTCCAGGTGCTCCCCAGGTAGACCCCCTCCCCGCTCCCGGTCCTGCTCCTTCAAGTGTGTCTCAGGTTGACCCTCCTCCCTTGACTGCGCCGGTTGAGGTCACTGGTGACTCAGGTCCTGCTGAGGGTGGTCCTGCTCGGGGTGCTACTTCTGGGGGTGCTGGGCCTGGGGGTGCTGAGCCTGGGGGTGCGGAGCCTGGAGGTGCTGAGCCTGGGGGTGCGGAGCCTGAGGGTGCGGAGCCTGGAGGTGCTGAGCCTGAGTGTGAGGAGTCTGGGGGTGCTGAGCTTGGGGGTACTGAGTCTAGGGGTGCTGCACCTGGGGGCGCTGAGGCGTCTGGTGAGCAGTCTCCCTGGAGCGGCCGTCTCCGTAGTCGCTCCGCTGGTGTCTCGCCGCTGCACTCTCGTCGTCTACTCCCTCTCTCCCCACAGCAGCTGCGTGAGTGGTACGTTGGCCGTCAGGGTCGCGCTGCTGGAGCTAGGGGCCCTACTGCGGGAGGCGCTGGAGCTTGTGACTCTGCTACTGGAGTTGTTTCTGCTGGAGGTTCTGGAGCTGCTGGAGGTCCTGGTGCTGGTGGCGCTGGAGCTGGAGGTTCTGGAGCTACTGAGGGTGCTGAGCCTGAGCAAGAGGAGACTGGAGGTACTACGTCTGGGGGTGCTGAGCCTGTGCGTGAGGAGTCTGGGGGTACTGAGTCTGGGGGTGCGGTGCCTGAGGGTACTGCGACTGCTGGTGCGCGGTCTCCTTGGAGTGGCCGCCTTCGTCCGCGTGTGCCTCTCACCTCACAGCAGCTGCACGACTGGTACGGTCGCCGTCAGGTTCTTAGCCTCCCGTCTTCTACTGGTCTTTCGTTACAGCCTGGCTCACCGCTGCCTGCTCCTTCTCCTTACACTGAGCAGCTAGGGGGTCTTACTGAGCGTCGTGAGCCTGCGTCGCGTCCTGTCTCGCCTGTTCCCACTGGTCGTACCCGTCGTCGTGTTTCTCGTCCGCGTCAGCCGGCTGTCCCCGGCACCTCATTGTCCGTCGTCCGTCCCTGCTGTGCAGAGTGTTCCTCTGCCGTCTCCTCCTGCGTCCTCTCTGCCTGACGTTCCGGACCCTGAGTTCACGGTTTCGTGCTGAGCACCCTACTGTCACGCGTCTGTTAGCCACTGTTGTCACCGACCCGTCGTTTGAGTCTGCTGCTGCGTCTGCCTTGGTCGCTGAGCTTGTTGACTTTGCTGCTGCCTGTCGTCTAGATTACGCTGCTAGTCTAGTTGCTGAGTCTGCGTCTGTCTGTCCTCCGTCCGTCGAGGGTGAGTGTGCTCTTGGCACGGGCGTCCTTGAGGACAGACAGGAGGACCTTGAGTGTCTTGCGGCCGCTGCGCCTCATCTCGTGGCCATGCTGCTTGCCCCTGAGGGAGACCCGGATGCTCTTGACATCCCTACCCCGCGCTCTTACGCTGAGGCGATTGCGGGTCCCTACTCCTCTCAGTGGCAGACAGCCATGGACGCAGAGATGGCATCCTGGAATTCCACAGGCACTTACGTTGACGAGGTTCCCCCTCCTGGGGCGAACATCGTCGATGGCATGTGGATTTTCAGGGTGAAGCGGCCGCCGGGTTCTCCGCCTGTCTTCAAGGCTCGTTACGTTGCTCGAGGCTTCAGTCAGCGACAGGGAGTTGACTTCTTCCAGACCTTCTCCCCCACCCCGAAGATGACCACTCTTTGGGTGCTGCTGCACGTTGCCGCTCAGCGTGACTACGAGCTTCACTCACTGGACTTCAGCACAGCCTTCTTACAAGGCAGCCTGCATGAGGAGATCTGGCTGCGCCGCCCACCTGGCTTCACTGGGTCGTTCCCGCCTGGTACCCAGTGGAGCCTCCGGCGGCCAGTCTACGGTCTCCGCCAGGCGCCTCGTGAGTGGCACGACACACTGAGGACTACACTTGCGGCTCTTGGGTTTGCTCCTTCGACTGCTGACCCGTCGCTGTTTCTGCGCACCGACACTTCGCTGCCGCCGTTCTACATTCTCGTGTACGTCGACGACTTGGTCTTTGCCACTGCTGACACTGAGGCTCTCGCCCTGGTGAAGTCGGAGCTGCAGAAGAGACACACGTGCACAGATCTGGGTGAACTGCGCAGCTACCTTGGCTTGCAGATCACCCGGGACAGAGCACGCCGCACCATCACACTGACTCAGTCACACATGGTGCAGCAGGTCCTTCAGCGCTTCGGCTTCACCTGGTCCTCGCCACAGTCCACTCCTCTGGCTACAGGTCACTCGCTCTCAGCTCCACCTTCGGACGAGTCCGTAGAGCCGAGTGGTCCTTACCCAGAGCTAGTGGGCTGCCTCATGTACCTGATGACCTGCACTCGTCCTGACCTTGCGTACCCTCTTGGCCTTCTGGCACGCTACGTGGCTCCTGGTCGACACCGAAAGGTGCACCGCGAAGAGGGTATTGCGCTACTTGTGCAGTACATCGGGCATGGGGCTCGTGCTTGGAGGGCGGAGAGACGTGGTCCTCACTGGGCACTCAGACGCTTCTTGGGTTGACGACCAGGCTACGCAGCGATCGTCACAGGGTTACACTTTCAGCCTTGGCTCCGGTTCTGTTTCTTGGCGTTCTACTCGCTCGTCTTCTGTTCTCAGCTCCAGTTGTGAGGCTGAGATCTACGCCACTGCCATGGCTGCTCAGGAGTTACGCTGGCTCACTTACCTGCTGACCGACTTGGGAGAGCGGCCTCGTTCTCCTCCAGTGCTGTATGTCGACAACAAGGCCGCCATTGCCTTGTGTGAGGAGCACATACTGGAGCACAGAACGAAGCACATCGCTCTGCGTTACTTCCTGGCTCGAGAGTTGCAGCAGCGTGGTCAGCTTCGTCTTGCACACGTGGCCACTCAGGCCAACACTGCTGATATATTCACCAAGGCACTTCCGTCTGGTGACCATCAGCGCTTTTGTACTTTGTTGGGCCTTGTGCCTACGTTTCCACACTTGTTGTAGACTCTGCTTGTACTGTGATCCATATATATATACCTGCATGCTTGCTCTTGCTAGGTAGTGATCACTGTACTGTTCTTGTTGCATATATACCTCTGCATATGAACTGGCCTTGTGGCCCTTTGCTTGTGCTCAGTGTGTGTGGTGACGTTGTGATCCACCCTGAGCTTGCTTTGCTTTTCTTGACTGGTCTTGTGACCCCTTGCTCTCCCCCACTTTGCCTATGGGGGTGTGTCAAATTATATATGTTGCATAGTCTGTATGCCCATATGGGGTAGAGCCCAATGTTAGGGTTTCTATTTGTACCCATCTTCCTCATAGTTCATTCATTCCTGCCTAGTAATTCTAACATCCATTTTATCCCATCCCATCCCATCCCATTTCATTTCATCTCATCCCATCCCATCCCATCCCATCTCATCCCATCCCATCCCATCCTATCCCTTCCCATCCCATTCCAACCCATCCCATCCCATCCCATCCCATCCCATCCCATCCCATCCCATCCCATCCCATCCCATCCCATCCCATCCAATCCCATCCCATCCCATCCCATCCCATCCCATCCCATCCCATCCCATCACAATCCCATCCCATCTCAATATATCCAGTCCCCCATACCATCCTAATTCAAGGTAGTCTCTCATCCCATCCCATCCCTATCAAACGTATCCCATCTCTTGTCAAACTATATTTGTTTGGTATGTTGTAGGCTACAGTGGGGTAGCCACTAAGGGGTACAACCCCTTTAGGGTTTCATACTTGTATCACATACTTGTCTTAGTTCAACCATTCTAGTCTATTATCTTGACATGGTATCAGAGCCATGGGTCCTTAGGACCTAAGATTTTCATAGGGCCCACCTGTTACCGCGTTACCCCACTGCCCTACCCCGAGTCGCGCTGCCCCTGTCAGCCGCGCGCCACTGCTGCAGTGCGAAATTTTTTTTTAACGCGCTGCTCTGCCTGCCCCACCCTGCGCGCGCTGCTGGCCGCGTCGCGCTGCTGTCGCATCGCCCTGCCGCCCTCGCGCCTGTCCTGCCTATGCGCCGCCCGCCGCCGCGCACTGCCCTGCCCGTGCGCAGCCTGCCGCCGCGCACCCTGTCTTACCCGTGCGCAGCTCGCCGCCGCGCCACCTGCTTTGCCCGTGCGCAGCCCGCCGCCGCGCCACCTACCCTGCCCGTGCGCAGCCCGCCGCCGAGCCACCTGCCCTGCTCGTGTGCAGCCCGCAGCCGCGCCACCTGCCCTGCCCGTGCGCGGCCAGCCGCCGCGCCTCCCTGCCCTGCCCGTGCGCAGCCCGCCGCCGCGCCACCCTGCCCTGCCGTGCGCAGCCCGCCGCCGCGCCACCCTGCTCTGCCGTGCGCAGCCCGCAGCCGCGCCCTGCCCTGCCCGTGCGCAGCCTGCCCTGCCCTGCCCGTGCGCAGCCTGCCCGCCGCACTCCCTACCCTGCGCGTGCGTGCAGTCCGCTTCCTCCCCTGCCGGCCGCCCCTAACCCAGTGAGCGCCGCCTCTTGCTTCCCTGTGCGCGCATCCTGCTGCTTGCCCTTTGCCGATGGCGACTTACAATGTTCTCACCTTTGACGCAGAGGGCCGCCCGATCGAATTTGAGACCTGGTTAAATGACCTTAGGCTCTACCTTCGATGCGAGTCTGAGGATCGTGTGTCCCTGTTTGCTCATACGTCTGGTAGCGCTGCCGCCCCTGCAGACACTGCTGACGCTGACACTCGTGACCAGTGGCTTATTCGCGACGCTGCTGCTCGCCTAGCTGTGCGAAACCACCTACCGCTAGCCGAGCGCGCGCACTTTAGCCAACAGAAAACCGCCAAGGACCTGTTCGACGCAGTCGTAGCTCGCTACAGCTCGCCTGCCACTGCTGCGCTAGGCCGTCTTATCCTGCCCTACCTCTTTCCTGACCTGTCCGCCTTTCCTACAGTCGCTGATCTCATCACCCACCTCCGCACTAGCGACGCTCGGGTGCGTGCTGCGACCCCTGCCGACTTCCTCACCAAGAACCCTCCCCCTATCCACTACACCCTCTATCTCCTAGTCACTCGCCTCCCTGACTCTCTTCGCGCTGTCAGGGACACCTTCCTCCCATGGACCCCACTGAGCTCACTATAGACCTCCTCGAAAAGCACCTTACAGCGGCCGAGGTTAGCATTAACGCTGTAGGCGCTTCTCGAGGCACTCCTCGCACCCCCTTCTTCGAGGGGTGTTCCCCCTCTCCCCTCCTCCCCTCTGTCGCCACTGCTGCTGCTGTCGACCTCCTTGGTGCTGAGGAGGTTGGGGTTGCGTCTGCTTCCAGTGGCAGGCGCCGCAGCGGCAAGGGGAAGGGCGGCAAGGGTGGTGGGGGTGGTGGGGGTGGAAGCGGTGGTGGAGGCTCGGGTGGTGGCGGCGGAGGTGGTGGGAGCGGCGGGGGTGGGGGTGGGGGTGGGGGTGTTGGGGTCGGTGGTGGCGGCGGCAGTGGGGGTGGCAGCGGCCGAGGTGGCGGCGGTGGGAGTGGCAGCGGAATCGGTGGCGGTGGTCGCAGTTGTGCGGCCCAGCGCGGCGGTTTTGGAGGCAGCCAGGCACAGCAGCAGCAGCGCCAGCGCCTGCCCCGTACGCCGCAGGACCTTCGTGAGTGGTACGCGCAGCGTCAGTCGCCTGGGGGTGGTGGTACCTGCCCGTATGTCATTCGTACGGGTGAGCGTGCTGGTCAGACCTGCGGGAGGTTGCACACCCAGCACCGCTGCTTTTCCCGCCTTAGTGACGCCTGGCGTGCTCAGTTTCCTGACTGCTTTGAGATGCCCAACTGGGTTGAGCTGCTTAGGAGGGTAGTAGAGATCTTTGATCTTGACTATGATGCTATCCTTGCTGCCATGTATGCATTGACTGTTAGTGCTGAGGGTGACTGTTACCTGTGTGTTCCGCCAGACCCTGGTATAGAGGCTGCCACTCCAGGTGCTTGTGAGTCTTTGCCCTTGGTGCTTGCGAGTCTGCTGCCCTAGGTGCTAGTGAGTCTGCTCTCTCAGGTACTGCGCCTACTGAGGCCTTGTACACTTTCACGCTAGACTCAGGTGCCTCCCGCTGCTTCTTCCGCGACAGCACCACAGTCACACCGCTCTCTGCACCGGTTCCCGTCTCCCTTGCTGACCCCTCGGGGGGACCTATCCTTGCACGTTCCTCCACTGTCCTCCCCTGTCCGGCGGTCCCGTCTGGCTCACTTACAGGTCTCCACCTCCCCTCGTTCTCTACGAACCTGGTGAGTAACGCCGTCATCCAGGATGAGTGGGTTGACACCTTCACCCCTGGAGGACGTCGTGTGGCGATCTGCACGTGTGCCCGCACGGGCCGCCACCTGGCCACGTTCACCCGTCGGCCTGGGTCGAGTCTGTACACCCTGACTGTCGGGTCTCCCCAGGTTGCTGCTACTAGTCAAGTGTCCTTGTCCGGACCGGAGTCAGCCCCTTGCTTGTGTCGTTGCCTGTCGCACCAGACTCTCCTCTGGCACCACCGCCTTGGTCACCCCTCTCTGCCGCGCCTCCGTGGCATGCACTCCCGTCTGCTTGTCTCTGGTCTTCCCCAATCACTCCCGTCGCTCCCACGCTCGCCTGCCCCGCCGTGTCTCCCTTGTGTCGAGGGGCGGCAGCGTGCCGCTCCTCACTCCTCGTTTTCCCCGACAGACGCTCCCCTGCAGACTCTCCACATGGACGTGTGGGGCCCAGCCCGCGTCCGGGGACAGGGCCGCGAGCAGTACTTTCTGCTGGTTGTTGACGACTACTCGCGGTACACCACGGTCTTCCCCTTGCGCAGCAAGGGTGAAGTCCCTGCTGTCTTGATCCCTTGGATCCGCGCTGTTCGTCTCCAGCTCCGCGACCGTTTCCAGACGGACTTTCCCGTCCTACATCTACACTCTGACAGAGGTGGTGAGTTTTCCTCCGACCTCTTGCGGGACTTTTGTCAGGGGGAGGGCATCCTCCAGTCGTTCACGCTTCCGGCCTCTCCGCAGCAGAATGGGGTTGCTGAGCGCCGCATTGGCCTTGTCATGGAGGTCGCTCGCACCTCCATGATCCATGCGGCTGCTCCCCATTTTCTGTGGCCGTTTGCGGTCCGGTACGCTGCGCATCAGCTCAACCTCTGGCCCTGTGTCTCCTTGCCGGAGACCTCGCCCACACTGCGTTGGACGAGGAAGGTTGGCAATGCGTCGCGCTTCCGGGTCTGGGGCTCTCGTGCCTTTGTCCGCGATACCACCGCGGACAAGCTCTCTGCTCGCGCCATTCCCTGCATCTTCCTTGGCTTCCCTACTGACGCGCCTGGCTGGCAGTTTTACCACCCCACCTCGCGCCGTGTTCTGTCCTCTCAGGACGTCACGTTTGACGAGTCGGTTCCCTTTTACCGTCTCTTCCCCTACCGCACTGCCTCTCTCCCCCCCCCGCCGCTCTTCCTCGCTCCAGGTCCCTCGCCCCCGGTAGACCCCCTCTCCCCTTAGGGTCCTGCTCCTTCAGGTGTGTCTCAGGTAGACCCCCCCCCCTCCCCTGGTTGAGCCTGTCGAGGTCACTGGTGACTCTGGTGCTGCTAGAGGAGGTACTGATGGGGGTCCTGAGTCTGGGGGTGCTGAGCCTGCGGGTGCGGGGCCTGAGGGTGCTGAGCCTGCGGGTGCGGGGCCTGAGGGTGCTGAGCCTGAGCGCGTGGAGCCTGGGGGTGCTGAGCTTGAGCGATACGAGCCAGGAGCTGCTGAGCCTGGGGGTGCTGAGCCTGAGCGCGTGGAGCCTTAGGGTGCTGAGCCTGAGCGTGACGAGCCTGGAGCTGCTGAGCCTGGGGGTGCTGTGCCTGAGCGCGTGGAGCCTGGGGGTGCTGCGCCTGGGGGTGCTGAGTCTGAGTGCGTGGAGCCTGGGGGTGCTGAGCCTGGGGGTGCTGAGCCTGGGTCTGGTCGGCAGGTGCTTCTCTCCCCACAGCAGCTGCGTTAGTGGTACACTCGACGCTACTGCCGTTCGCGTGGCGCTGCTGGTGCTGGGGGCTCGGCCACTGGAGCTGCTGGAGGTGCTGGGACTGCTAGACCTACTGACGCTGCTGGTGCTGGAGGAGCCCCTGGTGCTGTTGGTCCCGGAGGTGCTCGTACTGGAGGTACTGGAGGTGCCGGGGCTGGTGGTGCTAGTCCTGGGGCTACTGGAGCCGTCGGCCCTGCCGCTGGAGACGCTGGAGCTGGAGACACTGGGACTGGAGGTCCTGGTGCTGGAGGTGCTGACGCTGGAGTTCCTGGTGCTGGAGCCTCTGGGGCGGGAGGAGTTGGAGCTGGTGACGCTAGTTCTGGAGGTGCTGCTGCTGGTGGTGCTGCGCAGCGGCGTCTGTTCTTCACTCCGCCGTCGCCGTCGTCTCTCCCGCCGCCTGACTCCGTGCTTCGTCAGGTTCTTACCCTCCCGTCTTCTACTGGTTTTCCGTTACAGCCTGGCTCTTCCCTGCCTGCTCCTTCTCCTTACACTGAGCAGACAGACTCGCTTACAGAGCGTCGTGAGCCTGCATCTCGTCCTGCCTCGCCTGTTCGCGCCGCTCGCACTGCTCGCCGTGTCCCGCGTCCGCGTCCTCCTCCTGTGCCGGGCACTCACACCATGGCACTTCGTCCCTCCTCTGCTCCGCAGCGCGTCCCACTGCCGTCTCCTCCTGCGTCCTCTCTTCCTGAGCTTCCTGACCCTGCGTCTGACGTTGTTCATGCTGCCAGTCCCACCGTCACGCGTCTTCTGACTACAGTTGTCACTGACCTGTCGTTTGAGTCTGCTGCTGCGTCTGCCTTAGTTGCTGAGCTCGTTGACTTTGCTGCTGTGTGTCGTCTAGACTACGCTGCCAGTCTTGTTGCTGAGTCTGAGTCTGTCTGTCCTCCGTCCGTCGGGGGTGAGTGTGCTCTTGGCACGGACGTCCTTGAGGACAGGCAGGAGGAGCTCGACCGTATTGTGGCTGCTGTACCTCATCTCGTGGCCTGGCTGCTTGCCCCTGAGGGAGACCCGGATGCACCAGACATCCCGAACCCGCGCTCTTACACAGAGGCGATCTCGGGTCCCTACTCCTCTCAGTGGCAGACAGCCATGGACGCAGAGATGGCATCCTGGAAGTCCACATGCACCTACGTCGACGAGGTTCCCCCTCCTGGGGCGAACATCGTCGATGGCATGTGGATTTTCAGGGTGAAGCAGCCGCCGGGTTCTCCGCCTTTCTTCAAGGCTCGTTACGTTGCACGAGGCTTCAGTCAGCGACAGGGAGTTGACTTCTTCCAGACCTTCTTCCCCACCCCGAAGATGACCACTCTTCGGGTGCTGCTGCACGTTGCCGCTCAGCGTGACTACGAGCTTCACTCTCTTGACTTCAGCACAGCGTTTTTGCAGTGCAGCCTGCACGATGAGATCTGGCTGCGCCGCCCTCCTGGCTTCACTAGGTCGTTCCCTTCCGATACCCAGTGGAGCCTCCGGCGCCCAGTCTACGGTCTCCGCCAGGCACCTCGTGAGTGGCACGACACACTGAGGATGACGCTTGCGGCTCTTGGGTTTGCTCCTTCGACTGTTGACCCGTCGTTGTTCCTCCGCACCGACACGTCCCTGCCGCCGTTCTACATCCTCGTGTACGTCGACGACCTGGTCTTTGCTACTGCTGACACTGAGGCACTCGCTCTTGTGAAGTCGGAGCTGCAGAAGAGAGACACGTGCACAGACCTGGGTGAGATGCGCAACTACCTTGGCTTGCAGATCACCCGGGACAGAGCACGCCGCACCATCACCTTGACTCAGTCACACATGGTGCAGCAGGTCCTTCAGCACTTCGGCTTCCAGTTCTCCTCACCACAGTCCACTCCTCTGTCTACCGGTCACTCGCTCTCAGCTCCACCTTCGGACGAGTCCGTAGAGCCGAGTGGCCCGTACCCAGAGCTTGTGGGCTGCCTCATGTACCTGATGACCTGCACTTGACCTGACCTTGCGTACCCTCTTAGCATCCTTGCTCGTTACGTTGTGCCTGGGATGTCAAACATATATGTTGCTTATTGTGTAGGCTGTAGTGGGGTAGCCCATATGGGGTACAACCCAGATTAGGGTTTCCTACTTGTACCCATCATGCTGCTAGTTCATTCATTCCTGCCTGTACTTTCTGACATGGTTTCAGAGCAGTAGGTCCGTAGGACCGTTTTTTTTCGGGCCCACCTACCGTTGTGGTTACTGAGCTGCCCCACGTGTTGCCCGCGCTGTGCCGCCCGCCCGCGCCTTGCCATGCCTGCGCTGCGCTGCCCGCGCGCGTCTTGCCTTGCCTGCGCTGCGCTGCCCGCGCGCGCCTTGCCTTGCCTGCACCTTGCCTTGCCTTGCCTGCGCCGCGCCTTGCCTTGCCTGCGCCTTGCCTTGCCTTGCCTGCGCTGCGCCGCCCGCGCGCACGCCCTGCCCTGCCCCGCGTTGCGCTGCCCCGCGCACGCCGTGCCCTGCCCCGCGTTGCGCTGCCCCGCGCACGCTCTGCTCTGCCTGGCGTCGCGCGCCCCTGTAGCCCGTCGCGTTGCCCGTCTGCCCTGCCTCTACCCGTCGCGTCGCCCGTACGGGCTGTCCCAGCCCGTCGCGTCGCCCGTCCGCCCTGCCTCTGCCCGTCACGTCGCCCGTACGGGCTGTCCCAGCCCGTCGCGTCGCCCGTCCGCCCTGCCTGCCTGTCGCGTCGCCCGTACGGGCTGTCCCAGCCCGTCGCGTCGCCCGTACGGGCTGCCTGCCCGTCGCGTCGCCTGTACGGGCTGTCCCAGCCCGTCGCGTCGCCCGTACGGGCTGCCTGCCCGTCGCGTCGCCTGTACGGGCTGTCCCAGCCCGTCGCGTCGCCCGTACGGGCTGCCTGCCCGTCGCGTCGCCCGTCCGCCTTGCAGCCCGCGCGTCGCGCCTCTGCTGCCCCGCGTATCGCGCCCTACGGCAGCCCGCGCGCCGCGCTCTGCAGCCCCGCGCGTCGCGCCCTGCTGCAGCCCGCGCGTCGCGCCCTGCTGCCCTGCACGAAGCGCGCCCTGCTGCTCGCGCCGCCCAGGCCGAGCCGAGCCGCCCTACCCGACCCGATCCGCCCTCCTGCTCGTGCTACTACTGCTGCTGGTGGAGGTGCTGCTAGGAGTGCTGGAGGTGCTGCAGCCTAGCCTCACCGGGCCGCTCTACTGCTCTTACTGCTGTTGCTGCTGCTCGTGCTGCTGTCTTCCCTCCGTACCGCCCTCCTCCTCGCACGCCTCCTTGCTTACCCGCTATGACTTCCCTTCGTAGTAGCGGTGGGAGTGGTGGCGGCGGCGGTGGCGGCAGTGGGAGTGGTGGCGGCGACCATAGTTGCAGTCGCGGTGGAGCTGTTCAGTGCGGAGTTTCTGGCGGTGGCGAGATCCAGCTGCAGCGGCGTCCGAGCGAGACCCTTCCACCCCAGCAGCTTCATGCGTGGTACGCTCAGCGTTGTGCGTCTCGGAGAGGTGGCGGCGGCCGTAGTAGCAGTCGTGGTGGAGCTGGTCAGTGCGGAGTCTCTGGCGGTGGCCAGATGCAGCTGCAGCGTCGCCCGTGCGAGACCCTTACGCCCCGGCAGCTGCATGAGTGGTACGCTCAGAGTTGGGGGTGTAGGACTACTGCTCGCTGCCCGTACGTTATTCGCACAGGTGATCGAGCTGGTCAGACTTGCGGGACAGTTAGTCACACAGAGTCCCGCTGCTTCTCCCGTCTGAGCGACGCTTGGCGAGCACGGTTTGGCGACGAGACTGAGCTACCCCTCTGGCTAGAGCTGCTTCAGGACGGAGTAGATATATTTGCCTTAGACTATGACACTATCCTTACTGCCATGTATGTTTTGACTGGTACTTCTGAGGGTGACTGTTACCTGTGTGTGCCCCCTGACCCTGGTATAGTGGTTGCTGCTCTAGGTGCTAGTGAGTCTGCTCTCTCTGGTATTGCGCCTGCTGAGGCCTTGCACACCTTTACACTTGACTCTGGTGCTTCCCGCTGTTTCTTTCACGACAGTACCACGGTCACACCCCTCCCTGCACCTGTCCCTGTCTCACTGGCTGACCCCTCTGGGGGCCCAGTGCTTGCACAGTCTACCACTGTGCTTCCGTGTCCGGCGGTCCCGTCTGGTGAGCTGTCTGGTCTCCACCTCCCCTCGTTCTCTACGAACTTGGTAAGCACCGCCGTCCTTCAGGATCACTGGGTTGACACCTTTACTCCTGGAGGACAGCGGGTGACACAACGCGTTCACACGTGCGCCTGGGTCCAGTCTGTACACCCTCACCACTGTGTCGCGTCACGCCACTTTGTCTCCTCAGCTGTACGCGTCTGCTCAGGTAGCTACCCAGTGTGAGTGTCGTCGCCTGTCGCACGACACTCTCCTGTGGCACCACCGCCTTGGTCACCCCTCCCTGCCTCGCCTTCGTGGCATGCACTCTTGCTCCCTAGTCTCTGGTCTTCCCAGGTCTCTGCCTGCCCTCCCTCCCTCGCCTGCGCCGCCCTGCATTCCTTGCGTCGAGGGGCGGCAGCGCGCCGCTCCTCACTCCTCCTCGTTCCCTCCCACAGAGGCTCCGCTGCAGACTCTCCACCTGGACGTGTGGGGCCCAGCCCGCGTCCAGGGACAGGGCCGCGAGCGGTACTTCCTGCTGGTTGTCGACGACTACACGCGTTACACCACGGTCTTCCCCTTGCAGCGCAAGGCGGATGTCCCTGCTGTCCTGATCCCCTGGATCCGCGCTGTTCGTCTCCAGCTCCGCGAGCGGTTTGAGCGGGACTTTCCTGTCTTGCGTCTGCACTCTGACAGAGGTGGTGAGTTCACCTCCGACCTCTTGCGAGCCTTCTATGAGGAGCACGGCATCACCCAGTCGTTCACGCTTCCGGCCTCTCCGCAGCAGAATGGGGTTGCTGAGCGCCGCATTGGCTTAGTCATGGAGGTCGCTCGTACCTCCATGATCCATGCGGCGGCTCCCCATTTTCTGTGGCCGTTTGCGGTCCGGTACGCCGCGCATCAGCTCAACCTCTGGCCCCGTGTCTCCTTGCCGGAGACCTCGCCCACACTGCTGTGGACGGGGGAGGTTGGCGATGCGTCGCGTTTCCGGGTCTGGGGTGCTCGTGCCTTTGTCCGCGATCTCACCGCGGACAAGCTCTCTGCCCGCGCCATTCCCTGCGTCTTCCTTGGTTTTCCTCCTAACACGCCTGGCTGGCAGGTTTACGACCCCGCCTCGCGCCGTGTCTTTGCGTCTCAGGACGTCACTTTTGACGAGTCCGTCCCCTTTTACCGTCTCTTTCCCTACCGCACTGCCCCTCGCCCCCCCCCCCCGCCGCTCTTTCTCGCTCCAGGTCCTTCCCAGGTAGGACCCCTCCGCGCGCCAGGTCCTGCTCCTTCAGGTGTTTCTCAGGTAGATCCTCCTGTGCCTGCGCCTGTTGAGGTCACTGGTGACTCAGGTCCTGCTGGGGGTAGTCCTGCTCGGGGTGCTGTCTCTGGGGGTGCTGAGCCTGGGGGTACGGAGCCCGAGCGAGAGGAGCCTGGGGGTGCTGAGCCTGAGGGTGCGGAGCCTGGGGGTGCTGTGCCTGAGCGTGAGGAGCCTGGAGGTGCTGAGCCTGGGGGTGCCGAGTCTGAGGGTGCTGAGCCTGCGTGTGAGGGGCCTGAGGGTGCTGAGCCTGGAGGTACTGAGCCTGAGCGTGAGGAGCCTGGGGGTGCTGAGTCTGGGGGTGCGGCGCCTGAGGGTACTGCGACTGCTGGTGCGCGGTCTCCTTGGAGTGGCCGCCTTCGTCCGCGTACGCCTCTCACCTCACAGCAGCTGCACGAGTGGTACGGTCGCCGTCAGGGTCGCGCTACTGGGGCTCGGGGCTCGGGGCTCTACTGCTGGAGGTACTTCTGCTGACGTCACTGGAGCTGGGAGTGGTGCTGGTTCTTTGCCTGCTGGAGGTGCTGAGCCTGTGCGTGAGGAGACTGGAGGTGCTGTGCCTGGGGGTGCTGCGTCCGGGGGTGCTGAGCCTGAGAGTGCTGAGTCTAGGGGTGCAGCGCCTGCGGATACAGAGACTGCTGGTGCGCGGTCTCCTTGGAGTAGCCGCCTTCTCCCCGCAGCAGCTGCACGAGTGGTACACTCGCCGTCAGGGTCGCGCTGCTGGAGCTCGGGGCTCTACCGCTGGAGGTGTTTCTGCTGTCGTCGCTGGAGCTGGGAGTGGTGCTGTGTCTACAGGAGGTGCTGGAGTCGCTGGTCCCGGAGGTGCTCGTACTGGAGGTACTGGAGCTGCTGGGGCTGGAGGTGCTGCGTCTGGGGGTGCTGCTGCTGGAGACACTGAGGCTGGCGACCCTAGGACTGGAGGTACTGGTTCTGGGGGTGCTGCTGCTGGTGGTGCTGGCGCTGGAGGTTCTCAAGCTGCTGGAGGTGCTGGAGCTACTGGAGGTGCTGGAGCCACTGGAGCTGCTGGAGCTGCCGGTGCTGGTGCAGCTGTGCCGACACGACTGTTCTTCGCTCCGCCATCTCCGTCGTCTCTGCCGCCGCCTGACTCTGTTCTTCGTCAGGTTCTTACCCTTCCGTCGTCTACTGGTCTTCCGTTACTGCCTGGCTCACCGCTCCCTGCTCCTCCTCCTTACACTGAGCAGCCTGGTGGTCTTGCTGAGCGTCGTGAGCCTGCATCGCGTCCTGTCTCGCCTGTTCGTCCTGGTCGTTCCGGTCGTCGTGTTCCTCGTTCGCGTCAGCCGGCTGTCCCCAGCACACACCTCGTAGTCCGTCGTCCTTCCTCTGCTCCACAGCCTGTTCCTTTGCCGTCTCCCCCTGCGTCCTCTCTGCCTGACGTTGCCGACCCTGAGTCTGACCGGTTTTGTGCTGAGCACCCTACTGTCACGCGTCTGCTTGCCACTGTTGTCACTGACCCGTCGTTTGAGTCCACTGCTGCGTCTGCCTTAGTCACTGAGCTTGTTGACTTTGCTGCTGCCTGTCGTCTAGACTACGCCGCTAGCCTTATTGCTGAGTCTGAGTCTGTCTGTCCTCCGTCCGTCGGGGGTGAGTGTGCTCTTGGCACGGACGTCCTTGAGGACAGGTAGGAGGACTTTGAGTGTCTTGCAACCGCTGCGCCTCATCTCGTGGCCATGCTGCTTGCCCCTGAGGGAGACCCGGATGCTGTAGACATCCCGACCCCGCGCTCTTACGCTGAGGCGATCGCGGGTCCCTACTCCTCTCAGTGGCAGGCAGCCATGGACGCAGAGATGGCATCCTGGAAGTCCACAGGCACTTACGTCGATGAGGTTCCCCCTCCTGGGGCGAACATCGTCGATGGCATGTGGATTTTCAGGGTGAAGCGGCCGCCGGGTTCTCCGCCTGTCTTCAAGGCTCGTTACGTTGCTAGAGGCTTTAGTCAGCGTGAGGGAGTTGACTTCTTCCAAACCTTCTCCCCTACCCCGAAGATGACCACTCTTCGGATGCTGCTGCACGTTGCCGCTCAGCGTGACTACGAGCTTCACTCTCTTGACTTCAGCACAGCCTTCTTACAGGGCAGCCTGCACGAGGAGATCTGGCTGCGCCGCCCACCTGGCTTTACTGGGTCGTTCCCTCCTGGTACCCAGTAGAGCCTCCGGCGGCCAGTCTACGGTCTCCGCCAGGCACCTCGTGAGTGGCACGACACACTGAGGACTACACTTGCGGCTCTTGGGTTCGCTCCTTCGACTGCTGACCCGTCGTTGTTTCTGCGCACCGACACTTCGCTGTCGCCGTTCTACATCCTCGTGTACGTCGACGACTTGGTCTTTGCTACTGCTGACACTGAGGCTCTCGCTCTGGTGAAGTCGGAGCTGCAGAAGAGACACACGTGCACTGACCTGGGTGAGCTGCGCAGTTACCTTGGCTTGCAGATCACCCGGGACAGAGCACGCCGCACCATCACACTGACTCAGTCACACATGGTGCAGCAGGTCCTTCAGCACTTCGGCTTCACCTGGTCCTCCGCACAGTCCACTCCTCTTGCTACAGGTCACTCACTCTCAGCTCCACCTTCGGACGAGTCCGTAGAGTCGAGTGGTCCTTACGCAGAGCTAGTGGGCTGCCTCATGTACCTGATGACCCGCACTCGACCTGGCCTTGCGTACCCTCTTGGCCTTTTGGCTCGCTACGTGGCTCCTGGTCGGCACCGAAAGGTGCACATGGATGCTGCAAAGAGGGTACTGCGCTACTTGTGCAATACATCGGGCATGGGGCTCGTGCTTGGAGGACGGAGCGACGTTGTCCTCACTAGGCACTCAGACGCTTCTTGGGTTGACGACCAGGCTACGCAGCGGTCGTCACAGGGTTACACCTTCAGCCTTGGCTCTGGCTCTGTTTCTTGGCGTTCTACTCGCTCGTCTTCTGTTCTCAGCTCCAGTTGTGAGGCTGAGATCTACGCCACAGCCATGGCTGCTCAAGAGTTGCGCTGGCTCACCTACCTGCTGACCGACTTGGGAGAGAGGCCTCGTTCTCCTCCAGTTCTGTACGTCGACAACAAGGCCGCCATTGCCTTGTGTCAGGAGCACAGACTAGAGCACAGAACGAAGCACATCGCTCTGCGTTACTTTCTGGCTCGAGAGTTGCAGCAGCGTGGTCAGCTTCGTCTTGCTCACGTGGCCACCAGGGCCAACACTGCTGATATATTCACCAAGGCACTTCCGCCTGGTGATCATCAGCGCTTTTGTACTTTGTTGGGCCTCGTGCCTACGTTTCCTCACTTGCTGTAGGCTTTGCTTGTACTGTGATCTATGTATATATACCTGCATGCTTGCTCTTGCTAGGTAGTGATCACTGTACTGTGTTGTTGCATATATACCTCTGCATGTGAACTGGCCTTGTGGCCTTTCGTTCCGTCAAATTTGAAAAAGTTTATGTTTTGGGGGCGAAGTTCGAACATGGCGGGAAATACACTGCAAAGATGTAATCACGCACGCAAGGTCGAACACCAAAATTCGAACCTTTAAGTTACCCGGTACATTCTCGCCAAGTCAACATACTGCTGTTTTTTTTTTCGCAGTGTACTCATCAATTTCGCATGGTCTTCGTGTGTGCCGAAAACACACACGCTCGCCCCAACGTGTATAAGCACGTTCATCTATTCGACTCGAGTCAAGTTCGCTTTTCACGTTCGAACTTTTATATGCCCTAAAATTCGCGATGTTCGTCAGATGTCATGAGCGAGATTTGCGAAAGCGGTAACCACACAAAGTTCGAACTTATTTTCGAACTTGGCAACAGAACGAACGCGCCCTTAGGCTCAGAATGCGTGGTGACTTTGTGATCCACCCTGAGCTTGCTTTGCCTTTCTTGACTGGTCCTGTGACCTCTTGTTCTCCCCCACTTTGCCTATGGGGGTGTGTCAAACATATATGCTGCTTATTGTGTAGGCTGTAGTGGGGTAGCCCATATGGGGTACAACCCAGATTAGGGTTTCCTACTTGTACCCATCATGCTGCTAGTTCATTCATTCCTGCCTGTACTTTCTGACATGGGAGACACCTGCGAGAGCACTAGGAGGCTGCTAAGAGGGTGCTGCGCTACTTGTGCAGTACATCAGGCATGGGGCTGGTGCTTGGAGGACGGGGTGACGTTGTCCTCACTGGACACTTAGACGCCTCTTGGGTTGACGACCTGGCTACGCAGCGGTCGTCACAGGGTTACACCTTCAGCCTTGGTTCTGGTTCTGTCTCTTGGCGGTCTACCCGTTCGTCTTCTGTTCTCAGCTCCAGTTGTGAGGCTGAGATCTACGCCACAGCCATGGCAGCCCAGGAGCTACGCTGGCTCACTTACCTGCTGACTGACTTGGGAGAGCAGCCGCGTTCTCCTCCAGTTCTGTACGGCGACAACAAGGCAGCCCTTGCCTTGTGTCAGGAGCACAGACTGGAGTACAGGACAAAGCATATCGCTCTATGTTACTTTGTTGCTCGAGAGCTACAGCAGCGCGGCCAGCTTCGCCTTGCTTACGTGGACACGCGGGCGAACACAGCTGATATTTTCACCAAGGCGCTTCCGCCTAGTGATCATCAGCGTCACTGCACTGCTCTAGGTCTCGTGCCTACGTTCTCACACTTGCTTACTGCTTGACCTTGCTTGTACTGTGATTCATTATATATACCGCATTCTCCCGGACATAACACCCTAGGGTAGATTTAAAAATACAGGAAAAAAAAGGGGGGTGTCTTCTCATAGAAAAAAACTACATAATACCCGAGTGCATATATATGGTATATTTTAGTGTTAGAGTTTTTATTATTAGACAATTTGAGTGTTTCCATGGGCTTTTTAACATCACATGTTGAGGCGCGAATGTGAGTTTCGACGCCAACATCATCACCCCCTCGAAAAGGTCATTTGACACCTCTCTTGCCACCTGCAGCGGAAGATTCGCTAGCACATGGCGACAGCGAAATAGTGGGCGGGGGGAAATCTCGGCAGATTTGATGTGAAAGAACCGGGAAATTTCATCGAGCGAGGGATTTTCGCGATATACTCCCGTACTTGCACCTACTCGTTAACAGCTATAATATAGAATCCGTAAGAAAAGGGGGATGTTATAAAAAATCATTCAAAAAGGGGGGTATAGTGAAATCGAGGTCGCCCATAGCACCCACCCCGCACAAGCTACCCGGGGGTGCTCTATCATGGGGGGGTGTTTTGTCCGGGAGAATACGGTACCTGCATGCCTACACTTGCTAGGTAGTGATCATTGTTTTGCTTGCTCTCTCTTATATATCAGTGCTTGTGAACTGGCCTTGTGGCCCTCTTTGCTTGTGCTCAGAATGTGTGGTGACGTTGGGATCCACCCTGAGCTTGTTTTGCTTCTCTTGACTGGTCTTGAGACCACTTGTTCTCCCCCACTTTGCCTATGGGGTGTGTCAAACTATATTTGTTTTGTATGTTGTAGGCTATAGTGGGGTAGCCACTAAGGGGTACAACCCCTTTAGGGTTTCATACTTGTATCACATACTTGTCTTAGTTCAACCATTCTTGTCTATTATCTTGACATCTCTTCCCATCCCGATCAAACCAATTCCATTCCATCCCTGCTCAACCATTCCCACCCCATCCCATCCCAATCAAACCGTTCCCATCCCATTCCATTCACATCAAAGCAGTCCCATCCCACCTCATGCCAACCCAACCAGTCCCATCTCATCTCGTGGGATCCTATCCAATTCCTGCAGTTTGAGACCATGTCACATCAAACATCACATGCCACTGACCATGTCCACACCTATGTTCCCGTGTTCCTACCTCTACGGGGGTGCAGAGGTACCTCGCGGCTTCCACGTGGCATGACCTACCCAGGCACAGCGGTCCCAAGGCAGGCCATAACCCCCTTTGACTTCAGCAGCCTTACAGCCTGATGCTCTTGCTGGAGCTGCTGCTGCAGCAGTTGCCACAGCAAATGCATACTTGCTGGGCCAGTGAGTGCGCTACAGTGTGCTGTGCTGCACTCTTCAGCTGCCACTCTGCTGCTTGCTGCACCAGCTGAGGAACCTTGCTTGCTGAAGAGAATCATCAGCTTGCTATCTAGAGTCAACAACTGCATGATATAACGTTCATTCATACTGACAATGAGTGAATCCAGTGGGACCTTGCTCAGCAATTCTCTGAGATCTGTACCAGGCTAAAAGCTCAGTTGATTTCATGGCCCTTTCATCCAGATGAAACAAACAGCTGTGTAGTGTTGGTACATATGTATTGGTAACAGGTGATCGTGTCTACAAAAACTAGAGCAACATATCCTAATAATTTACCGTGTACACATCACTGCCTACAGGTCACCATGTACTCCCAACAGCAGCTGGGAGCAGGGCCCACGTTATCAGGGAAAAACATCCTGATTACCCTAAATTCAGGATGCAGTTTTGTATTTACCCTGCCATTTCAGAATAATGACAATTTTCACCCTGAGGTCACAGGATGTATTTATATGAAATGGCCTGTACAAACAGGATGGCCGTAGTGTTCCCCCCTGTAACGTCAGGATGAATACCGAGGCCTACCCTGACGCGTTTTTTTAGGGGGGAGGGGGGGGGGGGGGGGGGGGGGTTTTTTCTCCGTTGAATTTTCTCCCCGTGTATGTTTCCCGCCTTCGCATTATGTCTTTGAGAGTTCAGTTCCGATCCCCCGCAAGGCACTAGCCAAGCCCAAACCCATCAGACTGGAAACAGGTTGGGCAACAAGGCAACTCGTCGTGTGTCTCTCTCGAGACCACGTTGAGCAATGAGCACTCCTCTATCCAACCAACACTCTACCAGTGGTGGTTCTAGAGTAGCACAAGTGAAGCTCGCCTGGCTCAGTCGGACTAGTCATGGCCAACGAGCACGATGGCGCGACGCCAATATCACGAGGTCTAACCGGATTAGACTTCCTGCGTCCTGTTCGGACTGTGTCCACGTTACCAACACCCTCACCTGCAGCTATATCATCTCGAACTCCCGCAGTCACAGCCGCCCATGCTAGTACGAACGGCCCCAGCGTTGTACCACCTGGTGCGACACGCATCGGCCCTGCCGCTACTGCTAAGTTAAGAGCGACCAAGCACAAACAGTCGCGCTTGTCGTTCTCTCGCGAAAGTCCTACGGAACCCACTGTACGTATCCGCTTGGAGCCAGCTCTTCCAGGACCATCGGCCGTTCCTGCAGCATCTTCATGTACAGAGGAACTTCGCGATGAGGCAGAGGATAAATACCAGGAGGCGCTTATGAAGTACAAACGGGAATGGTCAACTGATTTCCCGTGGCTCGTGCTTTGTCAAACTTCATTCGGTTTCCCATCAGTGAGGTGCAGCTTGTGAATCAAGCACGCAGGACACGGCACAAACTACGGCGCTGCTGGCGAAGGAGCCGTCGACGTCCAAACCCAGGCGTTCCGCACGCATCAAAGCTCCAGGAAGCACAAACGGTCCGTCAAGAGACAGGCCCAGGCGGAGCAGGCGGCTAAGAAGCAGCAGCGTATCGTCGACTGTCCAAAGGCCGGAGACATCCTGCGCGTAAGGGTCATCGCTCTGCTGGAGACCCTGCTGTTCGTCTGCAAATGTGACGCACCGATCGAAATGTGGGTTCAATTCGTGCGGCACCTTGCAGAGCGACAGACACCAGGCTTCCCGAAGAATGGCTACGGTGCTTACTACACCAGGTGAGCCGTTGTTCAACAAATGCTGCTAGACCCGAGAACCGTTGTACGGAGATTGTGCACAACCTGTTCAATTTTGCTAACCCTAAGTACCTTTTTTCCGTTTGATGCAGATACGGGTTTGCCGAGCTCATCGCAAGCACTGCAGCATATCTCCGTGCTCGTCAGCAAGTCTGGTTGCAGTCTAGTCCATTCATCGGAGTTACCTGTGACGAGAGTACAGATCGGGTGCATGGCAAACACCAGATCGTGTTTGCCACGTTTCTCCGTGACTCTCGGCCAGTCACTGAGTTCATTGGTCTATTGACGGTGGAGAAATGCGATGGCGCTTCGCTTCTTTCCCTGCTGCTGACCCTACTTGACTCACTTGGAATTGACATGAGCAGGGTGGCCGGGATTAGCACGGATGGCGCAGGTGCGATGATGGGTAGCACAAACGGCCTGGTGGCTCGGCTGCGTGTAAGGGTCCCGCACCTCTTCTCCAGCCATTGTGTTGCACATCGGTGAGTACAACTACTGATTGCCTGCGTGTGTTGTTTCTACCTGCCCATCACGTTGTGCAGATAGTAGAAGGCAGGCAGGTGCTCGTATGATCCAAAGCTCATGCCATTCCTCACCCTTTCTGTTTCGCCCCTACTTTCTTGTCTCCCCCCCTTCTCTCGTGCCCACACCGTGTCGTGCAGAGAGGCCCTGGCAGCCAAGGACGCCGCCACTGCAGTCCCTGAGCTGGGCCTGATCGACTATGTCCTAAAGGAACTAGCGGAATACCTAGGAAGGTCGCATCCCTCCCACAATGAGTTCCAGGAGCTGCAGGAGGTGTTCTGCAAGACTAACCTTGAACTGCAGGGAATTCACTCAGTTCGTTGGCTGAGCCGCGGCGATGCCATCACGCGCTTGGTGCGTGTGCTCCCTGCCGTCATCGTGCTCCTGTGGGAGTGGGACGACGAGTGGTACCACATTGTGACTTCAGTGAAGTTCAATGTGTACCTTTACTACCTCGCCGACATGTTCAACCTCCTCAACACCCTCAACCTTGAGTTTCAGAGGCTGGAGGTGAGTACCCTATTGTAAGCCCGAGACCCTAGTCTGTGCTGGTTGTACGGTCCTTGTTAAATCTGAACCTTGTCATGTGGCAGGTCGACATGACATCGGTGCAGTCGACCGTGCGCCGCACACTGATAACCATCCGAACGCGCTACATCGAGTGCGGCGATGACTTCGGTGGCGGCCCACAGCTACACCTCGGGGCCTTCCTAGCCAGGCTCAGTAAGTCTCCGAAAGTCACTGTGGCAGGCGTGGACAAGGAGGGGGAGAAGCGGGAACATAGTTTTGAGCTGCACGAGGAGGAATTGACGGGCTACAGCAAGACAGCTGATGACCTGCAGTCGTGCCTCGACATCTGCCGCCGCCACGCCAATTCGACGCTCACCCACCTCCAGAAGAGGCTGGGGGATCTCGAAAGCCTGAACGGTGTCCGGCTGTTTATGCCAGACACATACCCTGAAGACAAGGAGGGACGCGCTGAGGAGTGCCGCAAGCACTTCGAGACACTCGTCGACTTGTTCCATGCCCGCGAGCGAGCAGAGATTCTCCCGGGTAAGCATGCGTAGATTGTCTTACCCATTCTGTCCTCTGTCCCCACCTCTGCCAAGTTCTGTCCCTGCTCTGTGTTAAATTGTAATGTGTTATATGTTGGTAGGCTGTAGTGGGGTAGCCAATATGGGGTACAACCCCAACTAGGGTTTGCTACTTGTACCCAACTGTTTCATTCAATGCACCATTCTTGCCTAGTTCTTCTCACATGGTATTCAGAGCAGGAGGTCCCTAGGACCTACCGACCGTTTTTTTTTTAGGGCCCACCACCGCTCGCATGCGGTTACCACGCTACCCCGTGCCCTAGCCTCGTAGCGCCCTCGTGCGCCCTCGTTAGCGCCCTCGTGCGTCCTCGTTAGCGCCCTCGCGCGCCCTCGTTAGCGCCCTCGCGCGCCCCTCGTTAGCGCCCTCGCGCGCCCCTCGTTAGCGCCCTCGCGCGCCCCTCGTTAGCGCCCTCGCGCGCCCTCGCTAGCGCCCTCGCGCGCCCCTCGCAGCGTCGCCCGCCCGCCGAGCCGCCCGCTCGCAGCGTCGCCCGCCTACCGCGCTGCCCGTTTCGCAGCCCGCCCGCCGCGCTGCCTGCTCGCAGCGTCGCCCGCCCGCCCGCTGCCCGCTTCGCAGCGTCGCCCGCCCGCCGCGCTGCCCGCTCGCAGCGTCGCCCGCCCGCCTCGCTGCCCGCTTGCAGCGTCGCCCGCCCGCCCGCTGCCCGTTTCGTCGCCCGCCCGCCTCGCTGCCCGCTTGCAGCGTCGCCCGCCCGCCCGCTGCCCGCTTCGCAGCCCGCCCGCCGCGCTGCCTGCTCGCAGCGTCGCCCGCCCGCCCGCTGCCCGCTTGCAGCGTCGCCCGCCCGCCCGCTGCCCGCTTCGCAGCCCGCCCGCCGCGCTGCCCGCTCGCCGCGTCGCCCGCCCGCCGCGTCGCCCGCTCGCCCCGCTGCCCGCTTCGCAGCCCGCCCGCCGCACTTCCCGCCTGCAGCGCCGCCTGCCCACCGCGCTGCCCGCTTCGTAGCCCGCCCCCCGCACTACCTGCTCGCCGCGTCGCCCGCCCGCCGCGCTTCCCGCCGAGCTACCTACCTGCAGCGCTGTGGCAGCTTCCTTTGCTCAGTCGCACTGTCGCTATGGCTTCCATCCGCGTGCTGTCGTTCGATGCTGAGGGCCGCCCTGTGAAGTTCGCCACTTGGCTGGATGACCTGCAGCTGTTCCTTCTGAGCGATAGCAAGGAGCATGTGTCGCTCTATGATTACGCGTCTGGTGCTGCACCTGCCCCCCCTGCCACAGCTGAGCTTAGTGTTCGTTCCCACTGGCAGACTCGTGACGCAGCTGCTCGCCTAGCCATTCGCAGTCACCTGCCGCTAGCTGAGCTCGAGCATTTTGGCGACTGCAAATCCGCTAAGGCCCTGTACGATGCTGTCGTTGCTCGCTACTCCTCGCCTGCCACAGCCGAGCTTAGCCGCCTCATGCTGCCGTACCTGTTCCCCGATCTGTCCACCTTTGCTACAGTCGCCGATCTTATCACCCACCTTCGCACTAGTGATGCTCGCCTGCGTGCCGCCCTTCCCACCGAGTTCTGCGCTAAGAACCCCCCTCCACTGTACTGGACACTCCACTTCATAGTCACCCGTCTCCCTGACACCCTCAGCTCAGTTCGAGACCACTTCCTTGCTCGCTGTCCCACTGAGCTCACAGTCCCCCTCCTAGAGGAGCAGCTGCTCGCGGCCGAAAAGAGCATTGTAGCTGTCGGTGCTGCTCGTGGCGCTCCTCGCACCCCCATCTTTGAGGGGTGTTCTCCCTCTCCCCTCGCTCCCTCCTACGCTACTGCTGCTGCTGTTGACTTCCTTGGTGCTGAGTCTGTTGGCGCTGCTTCTGCTCCTGGTGGGAGGCGCCGCACCGGCAAGGGCAAGGGGGGCAAGGGTGGTGGTGGTGGCGCTGGGGGGGGAGGGGGTGGGGGAGGTGGGGGGGGAGGCGGTGCTGGAGGGAGCGGTGGCGGGAGCGCTGGTGGGAGTGGGGTCGGCGGTGGAGGCGGGGGCGGCGGAGGAAGCAGTGGCAGTAGTGGCGGCGGCGGTGGTGGCGGCGGTGGCGGTGGTGGCGGTGGTGGCGGTGGCGGTCGGAGCGGTGGTAGTGGTGGCGGCGGAGGTCGGAGTGGAGGCACTGGCTCGGGCCAGAGCTCCCAGCAGCAGCAGCGTCCCCAGACGACCCAGCAGCTTCGTGAGTGGCTTGCTCAGCGTGGGACGTCTGGGGGCAGTGGCCGCTGTTCCTATGTCATTCGCACAGGTGACCGCAAGGGACAGACGTGTGGGAGGTTCCACACCCCGTACCGCTGCTTCTCCCGCCTTGACGACGCTTGGCGTGAGGAGATGGGTGAGGATGTTGAGCGCCCCCGCTGGGCTGAGCTCATGAGGGCTGGTGTTGATGTCTTTGCTCTTGACTATGATGCTATTATTGCTGCCATGTATGCATTGACTGTTAGTGCCGAGGGAGACTGTTACTTGTGTGTGCCGCCTGACCCAGGTATAGAGCCCGCTGCCCTAGGTGCTAGTGAGTCTGCTCTCTCTGGTATGGTGCCCCCTGTACCTGCTCCCTCCAGTGCTGTCCCGGCTGTTTGCGAGTCTGCTCTCTCAGGTACAGCACCCACAGAGACTGCTCTCTCAGGTACCGCACCGGCTGAGGCCTGTCACACCTTCACCCTTGACTCAGGTGCTTCCCGCTGTTTCTTTCGTGACAGTACTGAGCTCACACCGCTTCCTGCACCGGTCCCAGTCTCCTTGGCTGACCCCTCTGGGGGCCCAGTCCTTGCCCAGTCCACCACTGTGCTCCCTTGTCCGGCGGTTCCGTCTGGCTCGTTGACGGGTTTCCACCTCCCCTCGTTCTCGACGAACCTGGTGAGCAACGCTGTCATCCAGGATCAGTGGGTTGACACCTTTACCCCTGGAGGACAGCGTGTGGCGATCTGCACGTGCTCCAGGACCGGCCGTCACCTGGCTACGTTTACCCGTCGGCCGGGGTCGAGTCTCTACACACTGACCACTGCGTCTCCTCAGGTCGCTGCTGTCGGTCAGGTGTCTGCGTCAGGTCTGGTAGCCCACGCCTGTGAGTGTCGTTCCCTGTCGCACCAGACTCTTCTCTGGCACCACCGCCTGGGTCACCCCTCCTTGCCACGCCTTCGTGGCATGCACCGTCGCCACCTTGTGTCTGGTCTTCCCAGGTCCCTCCCTCCCCTCCCTGCCTCGCCTGCGCCGCCTTGCCTTCCTTGTGTCGAGGGGCGGCAGCGCGCCGCTCCTCACTCCTCCTCGTTCCCCCCGACAGAGGCTCCTCTGCAGACCCTCCACCTGGACGTGTGGGGCCCAGCCCGCGTTCGTGGTCAGGGCGGTGAGCGGTATTTTTTGCTGGTTGTCGACGACTACTCGCGTTACACCACGGTCTTCCCCTTGCGCACCAAGGGTGAGGTCCCTGCTGTTCTGATCCCTTGGATCCGCACAGTTCGTCTCCAGCTCCGCCGCCGTTTCCGGACGGATCTTCCTGTCCTGCGTCTGCACTCTGACAGAGGTGGTGAGTTCTCCTCCGATCTCTTGAGGACCTTCTGTCAGGCGGAGGGCATCGAGCAGACCTTCACGCTTCCGGACTCCCCACAGCAGAATGGGGTTGCTGAGCGCCGCATTGGCCTGGTCATGGAGGTCGCTCGTACCTCCTTGGTCCACGCGGCGGCTCCCCATTTTCTGTGGCCGTTTGCTGTCCGGTACGCCGCGCATCAGCTCAACCTCTGGCCCCGTGTCTCCTTGCCGGAGACCTCGCCCACACTGCGTTGGACGGGGGAGGTTGGCGATGCGTCGCGCTTCCGGGTGTGGGGTGCTCGTGCCCTTGTCCGCGATACGTCCGCGGACAAGCTCTCCTCCCGCACGCTTCCCTGTGTCTTCCTTGGCTTTGTCCCTGACGCGCCTGGCTGGCAGTTTTACCACCCCACCTCGCGCCGGGTCTTCGCCTCTCAGGATGTCACCTTTGACGAGTCGGTCCCTTTTTACCGTCTCTTCCCCTACCGCACTGCCCCCCTCCCTCCCCCGCCGCTGTTCCTTGCTCCTGGTCCCCCTCCGGTAGACCCCCTCCCCCCTCAGGGTCCTGCTCCTTCAGGTGTCTCTCAGGTAGACCCTCCTCCCGTCGCTGAGCCTGTCGAGGTCACAGGTGACTCAGGTGCTGCTGCAGGTGGTGCTGCTGGGAGTGCTGAGTCTGGGGGTGCTGAGCCTGCGGGTGCTGGGCCTGGGAGTGCTGGGACTGCGGGTGCTGGGGCTGAGGGTACTGTGCCTGAGAGTTCGACGCCTGGGGGTGCTGTGCCTGGGGGTGCTGCGACTGGGAGTGCTGAGCCTGCGGGTACTGAGCCTGCGGGTACTGCTACTGAGCCTACGGAGCCTCGGGTTGCTGCGTCTGGGGGTGCTCCGGTTCGGGGTGCTGAGCAGTCTCTCACACCGCAGCAGCTTCGTGACTGGTACGTCCGGCGCTTTCGCCGTCCTCGTGGCTCGGCTGGAGTTGGGGGTGCTGGAGCTGCTCGTCCTGGGGGTGCTCGTACTGGGGGTACTGGAGCTGCCGGGACTGGTTGTTCTGGGAGCACTACGACTGGAGCTGCTGGAGCTGGGGACTCTGGCGCTGGCGGTGCTAGCGGAGTTGGAGCTGCCGACTCTGGGGGTGCTCTTCCTAGCGGTGCTGCGGACCCTGGGGGTGACGCTGCTGCTGGTGCTGCGGACCCACCTGGTGGAGCTGCTACTGGAGCTGAGGACCCGAGCGGTGGCGCTGCTGCTGGTGCTGGGGACCCGGACGTTGGAGCTCCTGCTGGTACTGAGGACCCGGCCGCTGGAGTCTCTTCTGCTTCTGGAGACGCTGCGCGGCCGCGACCGTACTTCGTACCGCTCCTTCAGCAGGTTCTTGGGCAGGCTCCTCCTCCTTGTCCTCCTCCCTCCGTAGAGTGTCCTCCGCCTGTCCAGCCGCAGTCACAGTTACCGCCTACCTCGCCTCTCCCTGCTCCCTCTCCTTACACTGGTCCCACAGGAGGTCTTACAGAGCGTCGTGAGCCTGATTCTCGTCCTGCGTCGCCTGTTCGTCCTGCTCGCACTGGTAGTCGTGTCCGTCATGAGCGTCCTCCTCCTGTCCCAGGCACTCACTACATGACTCTGCGTCCCTCTACTGCTCCTCAGCGTGTCCCTCTACCGTCTCCTCCTGCGTCCTCTTTGCCTGCCGTTCCGGACCCTGAGTCTGACCGGTATCGCGCTGAGCACCCTACTGTCACGCGTCTCCTAGCTACTGTTGTCACTGACCCTACCTTTGAGTCCTCGGCTGCGTCTGCTCTTGTCGCTGAGTTGGTTGACTTTGCTGCTGCCTGTCGTCTAGACTACGCTGCTAGCCTTGTTGCTGAGTCTGAGTCTGCGTCTGTCTGTCCTCCGTCCGTCGGGGGTGAGTGTGCTCTTGGCACGGACGTCCTTGAGGACAGGCAGGAGGACTTTGACTCTCTCGCGGCTGCTGTACCTCATCTCGTGGCCTGGTTGCTTGCCCCTGAGGGAGACCCGGATGCACTAGACATCCCCACTCCGCGCACTTACGCAGAGGCGATCTCGGGTCCCTACTCCTCTCAGTGGCAAACAGCCATGGACGCAGAGATGGCATCCTGGAAGTCCACAGGCACCTACGTCGACGAGGTTCCCCCTCCTGGGGCGAACATCGTCGATGGCATGCGGATTTTCAGGGTGAAGCGGCCGCCAGGTTCTCCGCCTGTCTTCAAGGCTCGTTACGTTGCTAGAGGCTTCAGTCAGCGTCAGGGGGTCGACTTCTTCCAGACCTTCTCCCCCACCCCGAAGATGACCACTCTTCGGGTTCTGCTGCACGTTGCTGCTCAGCGTGACTACGAGCTTCACTCTCTTGACTTCAGTACAGCGTTCCTGCAGGGCAGCCTGCACGAGGAGATCTGGCTGCGCCGCCCACCTGGCTTTACTGGGTCGTTTCCCCCTGGTACCCAGTGGAGCCTCCGCCGGCCAGTCTACGGTCTCCGCCAGGCGCCACATGAGTGGCACGACACACTGAGGACTACACTTGCGGCTCTTGGGTTCGCGCCGTCTACTGCTGACCCGTCGCTGTTTCTGCGCACAGACACGTCGCTGCCGCCGTTCTACATTCTCGTGTACGTCGACGACTTGGTCTTTGCTACTGCTGACACTGAGGCACTCGCTCGTGTGAAGTCGGAGCTGCAGAAGAGACACACCTGCACTGACCTGGGTGAACTGCGTAGCTACCTTGGCTTGCAGATCACCCGGGACAGAGCTCGCCGCACCATCACCCTGACTCAGTCACACATGGTGCAGCAGGTCCTTCAGCGCTTCGGCTTCCAGTTCTCCTCACCACAGGCCACACCTCTGGCTACCAGCCACTCGCTCTCAGCTCCACCTTCGGACGAGTCCGTAGAGCCGAGTGGCCCGTACCCAGAGCTTGTAGGCTGCCTCATGTACCTGATGACTTGCACGCGACCTGACCTCGCGTACCCTCTTAGCATCCTTGCTCGTTACGTTGCGCCTGGGAGACACAGGCGAGAGCACTGGGAGGCTGCTAAGAGGGTGCTGCGTTACTTGTGCAGTACATCAGGCATGGGGCTGGTGCTTGGAGGACGCGACAGAGTTGTCCTCACTGGTCACTCGGACGCTTCTTGGGTGGACGACCTGGCTACGCAGCGGTCGTCACAGGGTTACACCTTCAGCCTTGGCTCTGGTTCTGTCTCGTGGCGGTCCACCCGCTCTTCCTCTGTTCTCGGCTCTAGTTGTGAGGCTGAGATCTACGCCACAGCCATGGCTGCACAGGAGTTACGCTGGCTCACCTACCTGCTGACTGACTTGGGAGAGCGGCCTAGTTCTCCTCCAGTTCTGTACGGTGACAACAAGGCGGCTCTTGCCTTGTGTCAGGAGCACAGACTGGAGCACAGGACGAAGCACATTGCTCTTCGCTACTTTCTTGCTCGAGAGCTTCAGCAGCGCGGTCAGCTTCGGCTTGTGTACGTGGACTCGAAGGCCAACACTGCTGATATCTTCACCAAGGCGCTCCCGCCTAGTGATCATCAGCGGCACTGTACTTCTTTAGGCCTTGTGTCCACGTTTCCTCACTTGCTCACTGCTTGACATTCTTTGTACTGTACTTTATATATATCTTGTTGCTTGCTTGCTAGGTTTTGATCACTGTGTTGCTTGTCTTGTACTATATCTAGCACTGCATGTGAACTGGCCTTGTGGCCTTTGCTTGTGCTCGGAGTGTGGTGACTTTGTGATCCACCCTGGGCTTGCATTGCTTTGCTGGACTGGTCTTGTGACCCTTTGTTCTCCCCCACTTTGCCTATGGGGGTGTGTTAAATTGTAATGTGTTATATGTTGGTAGGCTGTAGTGGGGTAGCCAATATGGGGTACAACCCCAACTAGGGTTTGCTACTTGTACCCAACTGTTTCATTCAATGCACCATTCTTGCCTAGTTCTTCTCACACTCTGTGTAGATCCAGCATTCTGAATAGTTCTGCCCCTGCACTGTGTATAACCTGAAAATTCCATGATCCGTCCCTGTCCTGTGTATAACCAGAATGCTCCCTCATTCGTTGTTATGTGTGTAATGCGTGGCAGGCGTGGACAAGCGTGCTGCCAAGAAGGAACTGAGGACTTTTGTCCCTGTTCTGGCAGACGCTCCCAAAGGCGAGCGCACATTTCAACGCGGGCTGGCAGCCATGCTGCGAATGAAAGACTGGGAGCGGAGCTACCCCAACCTCGTCCGCCTCTGGACAGCGGTGGCTGTCCTGCCGCTCAGCACCGTTGAGTGTGAGCGCGGCTTTAGCCGCCAGAACGTGATTAAGTCCTGGCAGAGGACCAGCCTCTGTGATGCCAGGCTCAGTGACTTGATGTTCCTGAGCCTAACTGAGTATGACATGGAATGGGGTAAAGTTGTGGATTTGTGGCGCAGCAGCAAGAAGAGGAGGCCTATTAAGAGAAGGGAGCATCAGAGGAAGGCGGGGAAGGGGAACCCCTTGGAGGACAGACAAGAAGCAGATACTGAACATGGCAGCGGCAGCAGCAGCGACAGTGGGTTTAGTAGCAGCAGCGAAGATGATGATGAGGAGGAGGAGGGCTGAGAGGTGGTGCAGGAGTTAATTGCCTAGTAAAACACCAACTATATGTGCGCTGCGGCTCCTCTGCTCTGCTAAACAGAGTCTGGTCTGGTCTGTGTGTGCTAAAATCAGAACCCTGAACACTACAATTTTTGCCCTGACAGGTCAGGATTAGTTTCTGCACATGCCCTGAACAATCAGGAAGGCTCTGAAGATTTGCCCTGAGAAATCAGGGCATTTTTTAAGATTCTAGAAAAGTGCCCTGAGGGCTCAGGGTGCCCCAAATCCTAGCACGGGCCCTGGCTGGGAGCTGTTCCATTGGTGTCACCATTGTTTCAACCCACCATTCAGTGTAAAAACCAATGTATGTATAGTTGCTTATGCGCTGCTCTCTGCAGCACGTGCCCTTGAGCGCTGTGTGTGAGGAGTTAATTCCCAGCAGCAGGTGGGAGTAGCGGCTTTGCAGTGAGGGATCTTTCAGGAGCTCCTTGTGTGCGCCCTGCTGCTGCTGCAGCCTGGCCTCGCCTGCCTCTCATGCACCAAACCCTCTCTCCTCCCCGCCTGCTGCTTCACCCCCTCCCTGCCACACACGCCACTTGCCACTGCTCTGCCACCTGCTGCCTTCACACCACCCTGCCTTCCACCTGCTGCCCTCCCGGTTGTTCCCTCCCCACACCCACCCCCCTCTCTCCTCTTCACCCCACTCGCGTGCCTGCTGCTGGCCTTGCTACCTGCTCTCACTGATGATGCACCACCACGTGATCTTGCAACTTCTGCAGCTGCTGTTGCTGCTGCTGCTGCAGCACATGGGGCATGCCTTGGCTTCTGTGCTGCTGCTGCACATGGTGCAGAGCCTGCATGCGTGCTGCTGCCCTTGTCACCCTTCACACGCGTGCTCACCACCTTGCTGCTGCACCCATTCTTTCCCTTCACGGTTTCAACCCTCACCTTGCACCTTGCATTAAGAGCAAACTTTAGCTTCTGTGCTGCTGCTGCTGCCGCTCCTCTCACTGGTGATGCCGCAGCAGGTGATTTCACTGTTGTTGTAGCTGCTGGCGAGGGAGCAGCTGGTGGTGCGGACTCTGCTACAGTCGCTGCTGATGCAGATGCAGGAGGGACGGTTTTGCCAGGAACGATCCAAGCAGGAAGGGAGGCTTCAATGGCTGCTTCAATGTCCCTGGCCCACGTCGCCTGGTCCAGCTTGGCCCATCTCAGGTAAGCAGCACGTGCTCTCACCTTTTTTAACCAATCAATATCCATTGCTCGAACTTCCTCACACAGCTTGTCCCATGTCACATGCTCACTCAGGTCAGCAGCGCATGCACTCGCCTCCTTGGGCATTGCTGCTGTGGTCACACTCGCTTGAGCCACTGGAGCCACAGGTGATGCCTCAGGCACCACCACAGGCGCAACCACAACAGCGGATGTGACTGCAGCAGCAGCAGATGGTGAGAAGGGAGTAGCAGTGACGACGACAGGTGCAGGTGCAAGCACTGTAGCAGCAGGCTTGCCTCCGAAGCGGCCGATTCCAGGCCGCTTCACATCAGGTGCATCAGGTACAGCGTGCGCCTTGATGGGCTTGTTCTGACCGTCAGCGAGGCCTTGGGAGGACGACGAACTCATGTGTTTCGCCAGGTTCTCCAGCAGCGGCCTCACGCTCTTCAGAAGCACGCTGCTGCACCACATATTATCTGACGTCGCCGTTGCGAGCAGCAGCAGGAAGTTGCAGATCGGCCATCCCGTCAACGGCAGGCTTCACAGGAGAGTATGATGCTGCAGGCGAAACACCGTTAGAGGAGTGCCGAACCTGCCAATGCCTCGGGTAGGCGTGGCAGGACTTGAGGTTCATGAGCACGAGTTGAAGCTCTTCGCCATTCCGTTGTTAACGAGGCAGCAGTCCATGTCAATCGACAGCAGATCGCTTCACAGAAGCTTGGTACGAGGATAGGAACAAGATCTGAAAGCTGTGACTGTCGAGGTTTCAGCAGAGGACGACCAGGGGTACTGGATGAGCAGATTCGGAGACTCCAAGAGCAAGAGCAGGAGAGGAGGATGTGCGAATGAAAAGTTGGAACCCTGGCGACCCCATTTCTATTCCACTCTGCTCAAACCCTCGCCTCCACGCCTCTGCCTGTCCATTGGAGTTTCACCCTCGACCTGCCTCGCTGGCCGTTGCGCTGCACGCCACGTCAGATGCTTTGAGAGTGGGATGAAATAACAGAGAAGGTTCCCCGCAGCCATTCTCGAGGCGGCTTCGATTGGGGTTTCAGATTCGTGCTTCATCGAGTCGCCTGAGCTACACTCCCGCCAACTTTTGAAACCAACGGACCAGTCAGCGAAGGCGAAACATTTCGCAAGGGCATGACACTGCCGCACGCGACGGATCTGGCGAACGCGCGCTGGTTCAGGATCCAGCTTCGTGCGCAGTCGAAACGCCTCATTTCGTTGGCGCCACCTTTTCGTCGCAAGCTATCCGCGAACGCGAAACTGGTACCTGCGAGTGTTACCATGATTGTTACCCGCGAGTGTTACTGCGACTGATACTACTGGCGAGCATATGGAGGCTTCTTCACCTTCTGAACGAGCTCTGTGCGACGGATCTGGGCGACAGATTCGCCGCTTGAGGTGGAACATTTTGGCTGTCTCCAGCTGGAAGGCATTGGAACTGCCGAGGAAGGGGTTATAGAGATGACTAGATTCAATTTATTGAGCTGCAGCCACTTCTTTCTATAAGAAGGTTTAGAAATCACATCCTAAAACCATCACACACAATCAAGAATGATCTTTTGCGAGGTACAAGTAACCTTGCCATCAGTTACGACTGCTACGTTTGATAATGTACTTACACAAAAACAGAACCTGCCATATACAGCCAGAAATATTATATATATCATGTTTCTTGCAGGTAACCAGCATCTCTAGAAAGTTGAAGCTTGAACATCATTAAATTAAGACAAGACTCTTCAAGGAGTCTGCAGAGCAGTCGTCATAGCATTCCAGATCTCAATCATACAGCACACTAGATTGCAAATCTTTACATAAAAGTTTTGCATAACTAGGTAGACTAAAGAAATTTCAACTCTACCGTACATGGATAATCTGTCGCTTCAACCATACCAATGCGATGTAGCGTGAGGGTGGGAGGGATGGGTTGTAGATTCAGATCTACGAATGAATTAGACTAGGTGGCAGGTCCGTGGACCTGCCACGAGATATTGAACTGTTGACTCCTTACTGCATCATCCTTTACAAGTCTTGTCATAATCTTCAAATTTTGAAACATATATTTCAAAATTTATCATATTAAGACAAGACTCTTCAAGGAGTCTGCAGAGCAGTCGTCATAGCATTCCAGATCTCAATCATACAGCACACTAGATTGCAAATCTTTACATAAAAGTTTTGCATAACTAGGTAGACTAAAGAAATTTCAACTCTACATGGATAATCTGTCGCTTCAACCATACCAATGCGATGTAGCGTGAGGGTGAGAGGGATGGGTTGTAGATTCAGATCTACGAATGAATTAGACTAGGTGGTGTTAAAACTAGCAGACAGAAACAAGAATGAGGAAAGGAGGGTTTGCACTAGCAGCAGTTGGCATACATATAGGAAACCCTGATTGGGTTGTACTCGCTATAGAGTACCCCACTGCAGGCTAGAGAATAATAACATTCTGACACACCCCCATAGCCAAAGTGGGGTGTAATCAGCACAATGAGCAGACATAGTAATAGTTCACAATTATAAGCAAAGCTAGAGGTGATCACAGACGGCAAGTGAGGAGGAGGAGAGACTGTGAGGTCAAACTATATGTGCTGCATATTGTCTAGGCTGTAGTGGGGTAGCCCATATGGGGTACAACCTAGTTAGGGTTTACTACTTGTACTCCTGCATCCTGTTAGTTCATCCATTCCTGCTGCTAGATTCTAACATGGTATCAGAGCACTAAGGTCCGTAGGACCGTTTTTTTTTTCGGGCCCACCTACCGCTGCGGTTACCGCGCTACCCCACGTAGCCTTGCCTTGCCTTGCCTTGCCTTGCCTGCGCGCTGCCCCTAGAGGCCCGTAAGGCCCGCGCGCCGCCTCTACACGCCTGTCAGGCCCGTAAGGCCCGCACACACGCTGCTACCGCGCGCTGCCCGCACCGAGACCGCGCAGCCCGCACCGAGACCGCGCAGCCCGCACCGAGTCGCGCGCAGCCCGCTGCAGCCACGCGCAGCCCGCACCGAGCCGCGCGCAGCCCGCTGCAGCCGCGCGCAGCCTGCACCGAGCCGCGCACAGCCCGCTGCAACCGCGCGCAGCCCGCACCGAGCCGCGCGCAGCTCGCAGCTGCCGCGCGCAGCCCGCGCCGAGCCCGCGCAGCCCGCGTCGAGCCGCGCGCGGCCTGCTACGGCCTCGCGAGGCCCGCGCGCGGCCCGCAGCAGCTCGTGCCGAGCCGCGCGAGGCCTGCTCCTGCCTCGCACGGCCCGCGCGCGGCCCGCAACAGCCCGCGCCGAGCCGCGCGCGGCCCGCTACTCCCTAGCGCGGCCGCGCGCGGCCCTTTGCCTCGGCCCCGACCTGCCGCTGATGCGGCCTCGCCCAGCAGCTGCCATGGCCCCGACCTGCCGCTGATGCGGCCCCGCCCTGCAGCTGCCGCGGCCCCGACCTGCCGCTGACGCGGCCCCACCCTGCTACTGCCGCTGACGCAGCCCCGCTCTACAGCTGTTTCGGCCCTGCTCTGCAGCCGGTTTTGCGGCCCCGACGTCGCCGCTGTCGTGCGCATACTCGAGCGCCGGCCCTGCTCTCCCAGCCTTTGGTGAGCGCCTGCCTGCCTGCCTGCCGGCCTGCGTGTCTACTTGCCTGCCTGCCTGCCTGCCTGCCGGCCTGGCTGCCTGCCTGCCTGCCGGCCTGCCTGCCTGCCTGCCTGCCGGCCTGCGTGTCTACTTGCCTGCCTGCCTGCCTGCCTACCTGCCTGCCTGTCTGCCTGCCTGCCTGCCTGCCTGGCTGCCTGCCTGCCTGCCGGCCTGCCTGCCTGCCTGTCTGCCTGCTTGCTTGCCTGCCTGCCGCGCCTGCCTTGCCTGCGCTACTGCTACTGGCAGGTGGCCAGATGCAGCTCCAGCGACATTCACGCGAGCCTCTGACGCCCCAGCAGCTTAGTGAGTGGTATACTAGTTGGGGTTGTCGCGGTAGCCGTCGTAGCTGTCGCCCTGGAGCTGGTCAGTTGGGAGCGTCTGGCAGTGGCCAGCTGCAGCTGCAGGGACGTCCACGTGAGACACTTACGCCCCGGCAGCTCCAGGAGTGGTACGCTCAGTGTAGCAGGTCTACGCGTACAGTCCGCTGCCCGTACGTCATTCGCACAGGTGCTAGGACTGGTCAGCCTTGTGGGACGCTTGGTCACACACAGTCCCGCTGCTTCGCCCGTCTGAGCGACGACTGGCGCACAGTGTTTGGCGACGAGGCTGAGCTCCCCACCTGGCTGGAGCTGCATAGACAGAGGGTCGATATCTTTGCGCTTGACTATGATGCTATTCTCACTGCCATGTATGCATTGTCTACTAGTGCTGACCGTGCCTGTTGCCTGTGCGTACCGCCTGACCCTGGTGAGGCTGCTGCCCTAGGTGCTAGTGCGTCTCCTGCTCTAGGTGCTGGTGAGGCTGCTGCTCTCGGTGCTAGTACGTCTACTGCTCTAGGTACTGGTGAGGCCGTGGCTTCAGGTGCTGCTGTGTCTGCTCTCTCTGGTACTGCGCCCACTACGGTCTCGCACACCTTCACCCTTGACTCAGGAGCTTCCCGCTCCTTCTTTCGCGACTGCACCGCACTCACGCCGCTCCGTCGGCCAGTCCCGGTCTCCCTGGCGGACCCCTCTGGGGGTCCAGTCCTTGCCCACTATTCCACGGTTCTGCCGTGTCCGGCCGTCCCGTCCGGCTCGCTGTCAGGTCTTTACCTCCCCTCGTTCTCTACGAACTTGGTGAGTGGAGCTGACCTCCAGGATGGGGGGGTTGACCAGTTCACTCCTGCGAGTCAGCGAGTGACTCACTGTACGTGTGCTAGGACGGGCCGGCACTTGGCCACGTTCACCCGTGCACCTGGCTCGAGTCTGTACACACTGACCACTGAGTCCCCTCAGGTAGCTGCGTCTGCGTTTGCGTCTGCGTCTGGTCAGCTGGCGGCCCCCTGCGAGTGTCGCGCTTTGTCGCACGACACTCTCCTGTGGCACCACCGCCTTGGTCACCCCTCCTTGCCTCGCCTGCGTAGCATGCACTCTCGCTCCCTGGTCTCTGGTCTTCCCAGGTCCCTGCCTGCCCTCCCTCCCTCGCCTGCGCCGCCCTGCATTCCTTGCGTCGAGGGGCGGCAGCGCGCCGCTCCTCACTCCTCCTCGTTTCCTCCCACAGAGGCTCCACTGCAGACGCTCCACCTGGACGTGTGGGGCCCAGCCCGCGTCCAGGGACAGGGCCGCGAGCGGTACTTCCTGCTGGTCGTCGACGACTACACGCGTTACACCACGGTCTTCCCCTTGCAGAGCAAGGGGGACGTCCCTGCTGTTTTGATCCCCTGGATCCGCGCTGTTCGTCTCCAGCTCCGCGAGCGGTTCCGGTCGGACTTTCCTGTCCTGCGTCTGCACTCTGACAGAGGTGGTGAGTTCTCCTCCGACCTCTTGCGGGACTTCTGTCAGGGGGAGGGCATACTCCAGGCGGCATCACCCAGTCGTTCACGCTTCCGGCCTCTCCGCAACAGAATGGGGTTGCTGAGCGCCGCATTGGCCTTGTTCTGGCTCCGCAACAGAATGGAGATCACTCGCACCTCCATGATCCATGCGGCGGCTCCCCATTTTCTGTGGCCATTTGCGGTCCGGTACGCTGCGCATCAGCTCAACCTCTGGCCCCGTGTCTCTTTGCCGGAGACCTCGCCCACACTGCGTTGGACGGGGAAGGTTGGCGATGCGTCGCGTTTCCGGGTCTGGGGCTCTCGTGCCTTTGTCCGCGATACCTCCGCGGACAAGCTCTCCGCTCGCGCCATTCCCTGCGTCTTCCTTGGCTTCCCTACTGACGCGCCTGGTGTCAGAATCCCAGCCACTAACCACTGGGATAAAAGGGCTTGTTTGTGTAGCGAGTGAGTGCGCCCATAACCCCCCAGGCCAACGTGCCTGTAACCCTTCCCTAGGATCAATCGGGGATCACCAGTGGACCTCTGACACCCCCCCGCACTGGGATGCCCGAAGTGCACACACCGGGATTCGAACCCGAGACCTTTGCTCTGATACCATGTCAGAATCCCAGCCACTAACCACTGGGATAAAAGGGCTTGTTTGTGTAGCGGGTGAGTGCGCCCATAACCCCCCAGACCAACGTGCCTGTAACCCTTCCCTAGGATCAATCGGGGATCACCAGTGGACCTCTGACACCTGGCTGGCAGTTTTACCACCCCACCTCGCGCCGTGTTCTGTCCTCTCAGGACGTCACGTTTGACGAGTCGGTTCCCTTTTACCGTCTCTTCCCCTACCGCACTGCCTCTCTCCCCCCCGCCCCCCGCTCTTCCTCGCTCCAGGTCCGCCCCCGGTAGACCCCCTCCCCCCTCAGGGTCCTGCTCCTTCAGGTGTTTCTCAGGTAGACCCCCCCTAGTTGAGCCTGTTGAGGTTACTAGTGACTCTGGTGCTGCTGGCGGAGGTACTGCTGCGGGTCCTGAGTCTGAGGGTGCTGGGCCTGTGGGTGCGGGGCCTGAGGGTGCTGAGCCTGCGGGTGCGGAGCCTGGGGGTGCTGAGCCTGAGTGCGTGGAGCCTGAGGGTGCTGAGCCTGAGCGTGACGAGCCTGGAGCTGCTGAGCCTGGGGGTGCTGTACCTGAGTGCGTGGAGCCTGGGGGTGCTGTGCCTGGGGGTGCTGAGCCTGAGCGTGTGGAGCCTGGGGGTGCTGAGCCTGGGGGTGTTGAGCCTGGGGGTGCTGAGCCTGGGTCTGGCCGGCGGGAGCCACTCTCCCCGCAGCAGCTGCGTGAGTGGTACACTCGACGCTACTGCCGTTCGCTCGCGTGGTGCTGCTGGTGCTGAGGGCTCGGCCACTGGAGCTGCTGGAGGTGCTGGAGCTGCTGGACCTTCCGACGCTGCTGGTGCTGGAGGAGCCCCTGGTGCTGTTGGTCCCGGAGGTGCTCGTACTGGAGGTACTGGAGCTGCCGGGGCTGGTGGTGCTGGTCCGGGGGCTACTGGAGCCGTCGGTTCTGCCGCTGGAGACGCTGGAGCTGGAGACCCTAGGACTGGAGGTCTTGGTGCTGGAGGTGCTGACGCTGAAGTTCCGGGTGCTGGAGCCTCTGGGGCGGGAGGAGTTGGAGCTGGTGACGCTGGTTCAGGAGGTGCTGCTGCTGGTGGGGCTGCGCAGCGGCGCCTGTTCTTCACTCCGCCGTCGCCGTCGTCTCTCCCGCCGCCTGACTCTGTACTTCGTCAGGTTCTTACCCTCCCGTCTTCTACTGGTCTTCCACTCCAGCCTGGCTCTCCGCTGCCTGCTCCTTCTCCTTACACTGAGCAGACGGACTCGCTTACTGAGCGTCGAGAGCCTGCGTCTCGCCCTGCCTCGCCTGTCCGCGTCGCTAGTACTGCTCGTCGTGCCCTGCGTCCGCGTCCTCCTCCTGTGCCGGGCACTCACACCATGGCACTTCGTCCCTCCTCTGCTCCGCAGCGCGTCCCACTGCCTTCTCCCTCTGCGTCCTCTCTTCCTGAGCTTCCTGACCCTGCGTCTGACGCTGTTCGTGCTGCCAGTCCCACAGTCACGCGTCTTCTGGCTACTGTTGTCACTGACCCGTCCTTTGAGTCTGCTGCTGCGTCTGCCTTAGTTGCTGAGCTTGTTGACTTTGCTGCTGTCTGTCGTCTAGACTACGTTGCGAGTCTTGTTGCTGGGTCTGCGTCTGTCTATCCTGCGTCGGCGGTGAGTGTGCTCTTGGCACGGACGTCCTTGAGGATAGGCAGGAGGAGCTCGACTGTCTTGCGGCTGCTGTACCTCATCTTGTGGCCTGGCTGCTTGCCCCTGAGGGAGACCCGGATGCACCAGACATCCCTACCCCGCGATCTTACGCTGAGGCGATCGCGGGTCCCTACTCCTCTCAGTGGCAGGCAGCCATGGACGCAGAGATGGCATCCTGGAAGTCCACAGGCACGTACGTCGATGAGGTTCCCCCTCCTGGGGCGAACATCGTCGATGGCATGTGGATTTTCAGGGTGAAGCGGCTGCCAGGTTCTCCGCCTGTCTTCAAGGCTCGTTACGTTGCTCGAGGCTTCAGTCAGCGAGAGGGAGTCGACTTCTTCCAGACCTTCTCCCCCACCCCGAAGATGACCACTCTTCGGGTGCTGCTGCACGTTGCCGCTCAGCGTGACTACGAGCTTCACTCGCTTGACTTCAGCACAGCTTTCCTACAGGGCAGCCTGCACGAGGAGATCTGGCTGCGCCGCTCACCTGGCTTCACTGGGTCGTTCCCTCCTGGTTCCCAGTGGAGCCTCCGCCGGCCAGTCTACGGTCTCCGCCAGGCGCCTCGTGAGTGGCACGACACACTGAGGACTACGCTTGCGGCTCTTGGGTTTGCGCCTTCGACAGCTGACCCGTCGCTGTTTCTGCACGGACACTTCTCTGCCGCCGTTCTACATCCTCGTGTACGTCGACGACTTGGTCTTTGCCACTGCTGACACTGAGGCTCTCGCCCTGGTGAAGTTGGAGCTGCAGAAGAGACACACGTGCACAGACTTGGGTGAGCTGCGCAGCTACCTTGGCTTGCAGATCACCCGGGACCGAGCACGCCGCACCATCACACTGACTCAGTCACACATGGTGCAGCAGGTCCTTCAGCGCTTCGGCTTCACCTGGTCCTCACCACAGTCCACTCCTCTGGCTACAGGTCACTTGCTCTCAGCTCCACCTTCGGACGAGTCCGTAGAGCCGAGTGGTCCTTACCCAGAGCTAGTGGGCTGCCTCATGTACCTGATGACCTGCACTCGTCCTGACCTTGCGTACCCTCTTGGCCTTCTGGCACGCTACGTGGCTCCTGGCAGGCACCGAAAGGTGCACTGGGATGCTGCGAAGAGGGTACTGCGCTACTTGTGCAGTACATCAGGCATGGGGCTCGTGCTTGGAGGGTAGAGTCCAGTAGTCCTCACTGGGCACTCAGACGCTTCTTGGGTTGACAACCAGGCTACACAGCGGTCGTCACAGGGTTACACTTTCAGCCTTGGCTCCGGTTCTGTTTCTTGGCGGTCTACTCGCTCGTCTTCTGTTCTCAGCTCTAGTTGTGAGGCTGAGATCTACGCCACAGCCATGGCTGCTCAGGAGTTGCGCTGGCTCACTTACCTGCTGACCGACCTGGGAGAGCGGCCTCGTTCTCCTCCAGTTCTGTACGTCGACAACAAGGCCGCCATTGCCTTGTGTGAGGAGCACAGACTGGAGCACAGAACGAAGCACATCACTCTGCGTTACTTCCTGGCTCGAGAGTTGCAGCAGCGTGGTCAGCTTCGTCTTGCTCACGTGGCCACTCGGGCCAACACTGCTGATATATTCACCAAGGCGCTTCCGTCTGGTGATCATCAGCGTTTTTGTACCTTGTTAGGCCTTGTGCCTACGTTTCCACACTTGTTGTAGACTTTGCTTGTACTGTGATCTATATATATATATACCTGCATGCTTGCTCTTGCTAGGTAGAGATCACTGTACTGTTCTTGTCGCATATATATCTCTGCATGCGAACTGGCCTTGTGGCCCTTTACTTGTGCTCAGAGTGTGTGGTGACGTTGTGATCCACCCTGAGCTTGCTTTGCTTCTCTTGACTGGTCTTGTGACCCCTTGTTCTCCCCCACTTTGCCTATGGGGGTGTGTCAAACTATATTTGTATGTTGGCTTTGTCTAGGCTGTAGTGGGGTAGCACTAGGGGGTACACAATTTCTCTCGACATTCTTGTACCCCACGTTGACCTAATCTCACCATTCTAGTCCACTATTCTAACAGTTTCTTCTTTGGAACAAGTTTTTTTGTTTTATGATTTGTTTTTCCCATTCCTGCTGAGAAGGCCATATCCATTCCATACCTTTTCCATTACCTCACCCAGTTTTGCGCGCGTCGCCGATGTTTTCTCCTTGGTTTTTTTTTTTTTTTATTTTTTTTTTTTTTTCCATGTCGTAACAACTGTCTTTACTCAAGTTGGTAAGTGGAGCATATCCCACTAATATCGAGATGAGACTTGCTGTTTGGGATCCGGAGTTGCTGCTTCTGACCAGTATCGCGTTCTTCCTCACCGTGGCTGTTGGAATAACCAATAGGTTATTGTAGCATTCCTGAAGGCTCTCCCTTAGCACACCACTTCATAACAAAGTAGCACCACTGTACCAGTATCGCTACATGCTCATATAGAGCACTCGGCAGCTCGAGAGTCACTCGAAGGTCAAGAGTCACTGGAAGTCAATGGTCGTGATTGTTGACCGACCGACAACCGTATTAGAGGTTACGCTATGCAACCAAGTAACTGTCGAGAATGGCAATAGTCGCGGTTGTCGAAATACTAGGCAAGAATCAGAAACAGGAAGGAAGGGGTTTTCACTAGCAGGCAGTTGAGTACATATAGCAAACCCTAATCTGGGCTGTACTCGCTATAGAGTACCCCACTGCAGGCTACACAAACATCACATTCTGACACACCCCCATAGTCAAAGTGGGGTATAATCAGCACAGCAAGCAGGCAGAGCAGTAGGTTCACAAATACAAGCAAAGCTAGAGGCTATCACAGAGGGCAAGTGAGGAGGAGGAGAAACTGCGGGGGCGAGAAGATGGGAGGCGACGGCTGAAGCTGCAGACACACAGGCAACAGGAGTGCGCAGCACTGTCGCTACCAGGCTATACCCGGACTACACGGCTACATGCGCAGCTTGCTCGCTGTGCTCCCAGGAGTGCTCACACTGTGGCTACCAGGCGCAGAGCCCCGGACTACACGGCCACAGGGGGTCGTGGCTCTCTGGACTTCAGGCGCTGCGGACGACAAGACGACTGCCTCCACTCAACTTCCCCCAGCTGTCCCACACCCCTTTCACACACTCCCTGTTGAACCTCTAGCACCGCTCACACGCCACCCCCCTCGTACCACTCCGACGGCTCCAACACATCCACCCCCCTCAGCGGCAGCTGCAGCAGTGGGAGATGGAGGAGGAGGAGGAGCAGGGGACGGCTCACACACCCGGCACCCCCATACTCTCCACCCCCATACTCTCCACCCCCAAACCCTAACACAGGAGCGCGGGCAGCAGCGGGGGCGGGGCGCGGTCAGAAGCTCGGGGGACGGCGTGCGGCACTGGGGCGGACTGTACGGGCCGCGCACGGGCCTGGCGCAGGCCGGACGAACCGCGCGCGGGCTGCCCTGGCTGCGCGCGGGCCTGGCGCAGCCCGTACGGGCCGCGCGCGGGCCTGGCGCAGGCCGTACGGGCCGCGCGCGGGCCTGGCGCAGCCCGTACGGGCCGCGCGCGGGCCTGGCGCAGGTCGCGCGGGCCGCGTCGGGCGACGGGGGGCGACGCGCGGGTCTCAGGGGGCGCCTCGACGGGCGACGGGGGGCGACGAGCGGGTCCCCGGGGCAGAAAACCGCCGCGCGCCCCGAGCGCGCGGCGGGAAGAAAAAAACACCGCACGCCCTGAGCGCGCGGTAGGCAGCAGACATCGCGCGCGCAGGGCGTGCGATAGGCAGAACAGCAGCGGAAGCATCGGGTGGGCCCACCCACAGGATCGACCCAGGAGGGTCGACCTGCTCTGATACCATGTCAAAATACTAGGCAAGAATCAGAAACAGGAAAGAAGGGGTTTTCATTAGCAGGCAGTTGAGTACATATAGCAAACCCTAATCTGGGCTGTACTCGCTATAGAGTATCCCACTGCAGGCTAGACAAACATCACATTTTGACAGCGGTTACTGTAGCTATGCTGTACAGTTGCAATAAGGGAATGTATCCCTTAGAATACATGGCTAGCTAGATTTCTATTTAATTCCTTCGTAATTCTATCTAATATCATTTTGCTCTCTTTCAATTTATATAAAAAAGGTCTCTCAAAGACTTCATTGTCTTCCCTTAACTTAGCAGGCTTATTCTATCCAGTTCGATCCTTCAGTTCTATCAGTAGTGACTATCAATCTGGGACAGGGAAGTTCATCAATAGAGACATGGTTCTCTGACAACCGAATCTGTAAGTAATAAACCATAAGATGCAGTGAAACTTATTCCAATGTACTAGTTCATAACACATCAACTACCTGAGCATCAAACTTGATTAGGTTGTTTGAGTGATTACAAAATGGTTGGCGCAATTGCCAAAGCAAACAGACACACGATTCCATATCATCTCAAACTCAATGCCATGTCATTTTGCCCACCGTCCAACCCAATCACACCACCATTCCATGCCATCATACACACAACATTACTTGCCATCTCGCACACCATCCCATGCCATGCCATCACACACACCATCCCATGCCATCACACACCGTCCCATGCCATCACACACACCATCCCATGCCATCACACGCACCGTCCCATGCCATCACACACACTATTTCATCATGTAACACATGGACTAGCTGGCAATTAACCTAGATGAAGTGACTGAAGTGAGGCTAAACTGAGGCTGAAGCTCCATGGCTGAGATTGCAGTCAGCTATCGTTTCCTTCATTTACTGTGTAAATCTGATAACATCACACTCACGATCCCATGCAATCACATAGCCGCTTTCATACCATCTCACTCACACATACCATCCCATGCAATCACACAGCCTATTTGAAGTCATGTCACTCACACACTACCATCCAGTTCCACCCACACACGCCATCCCATGAAAACCCACAGGCTGTTTTTTGTGAAATCACTCACCACCATCATCCCCACTCACACACGCCCATCCCATGCAATCAGACTGGCCAATTTTGCCATATCATTCAACACACCACCAACCCCACTCACACACACCATCCCATGCAACCACACAGGCCATTTTTTGCAATATTACTTGCACACCATCCTATTATCACACAGCAGATTTCAAGCCACATTATTCAGACACATCATCCTGCCATCACACGAACCATATTAGTCAGTCTTTCATCTTCGTGCCGTGTTACTCACACACACCATCCCATGCCCTCACACAATTCATTTCATGCAATCTCAGTCACACACACAATCCCATGCGATCACACACACCCTCCCATACCATCATACAACCAGATTCATGCCGTATTACTCATACACACCTTCCCATGCAATCACCCGCACCACCTTATACTATCACACACACACACCCCCCCCCCCACACACACACACACACACATGCACGCACGCACGCACGCACGCACGCGCACACACACACACACACACACGCACGCACGCACACGCGCGCGCACGTGCACACACACACACACACACACATACGCACACACACACACACAGACACACACACTATCGTATGCCGTTTCACAAACGCCAGTGACCTATATGATCCGTTTTAAGCAACCATGCCAACACACACATTATCCCTACAGTGAGTAACATCAAGGAACCGCCCTATACTCCTGAGGGATGCCACGACCGGCCAGGGTGGAAGGGCTGTTCTATTGATCTAGGGGTCCCACTCCTAGAAAGTCCAAAGCCAAGGAAATATTTGATTCCATTTGTCACCGAATAAGAGAATCGGAGAAACTATTGATATTTGTTCCTTCAGGACCCACCATTTGATGCCACCAGGGTTACATCAACGTAGTAATCCTTACAACCTAACATTTACAGCAAACAATGCTTCAAGTGTAGGCTCTTGCTGCTCATCATCCCTTCGTTGTCCCATCGAATTAAGAACATATTGTTTCAAACGCACCGTTCTTTTGTGTTTCGATTTTGTGTGCGTTCTTCTACTTGTTCTATTCTTGATATATTTCTCCTCTCATGTTCCTCTATTCTTTGTACCTCTGACAGTCGGACTCCATCCCATCCCATCCCATCCCATCCCGTCCCATCCCATCCCATCCCATCCCATCCCATCTCATCCCATCATATCCCAATCCATCTCATCCCATCCCGTCCCATCATATCCCATCCCATCCCGTCCCATAACAATTCTCTCATAAGCTGGGAACAAGGCCAAATGGACATCGTTCCCATTCTCTGCCCCTAACTCCACTACCGCAAGCACCAATGCCTGCTTGCCCTCTCATATGCCACCTGAGCTGGCCGCTCAGATCCCATCTCAGCTGCTTTCTCAATATCCACGGCAGGTGAAGTCTCATTGCCATCCCAGGTGCCATCTCAGTTGCCCATTCAGATGCAATTTCAATTGGAATTTCAGTTGTCATTTCAGCCGCCATTTCAGTTGCCATCCTTCCAATGTAAGATTTTCACCTGCCCACACTGCAGGCAGACGTACAGGTGTAGGTTCCATGCACCCATATACCCCGTTGCAGCCGTGGGGGTGAATGTCCCACATGGCAGGAGCTGCTGGAAGCACATCGGTCCCAAGTCAAGCTAGAGCCTTTTTGGCTTCAGCAGCCTCACAGCCTGCTGCTCTTGCTGTAGCTGCTGCTGGTGCTGCTACAGCAAAGACGAGGAAAATACGACAAAATAGAATCTCATTATGCCAAGATGGCACAATGTGGCAGCACATTCACACGCTGTCAGCATTCCCACTAGATGATGCTGAATCCAACAACCCACGTTGGTGGCATTGTCACAAACATATATGGTACTTGTTCATCTCAACTGCCCATTCAGGAGAATCCATGGACCATGACAACACACGCCCCGCACATGGGGCCACCACGTGTGTGGCGTCTCTGGTGTCCCGAATTCCAATGCACCGACGTATTGTTTGTGGTCCAGTAGCGATTGTCAGAATACAGTAGCGAGAAAGTTGAAACAGGAAAGAGGGGTTGCACTAGCAGCAGATAGGATACATATAGCAAACCCTAATTTGGGCTGTACTCACTATAGAGTACCCCACTGCAGACTAGACAATTATAACATTCTGACACACCCCCATAGGCAAAGTGGGGTATGATCAGCACAGAAAGAAGTCGCATAAGAAGTTCACAAGCACAAGCAGAGCTAGAGGCAGTCACAGAGGGCAAGTGAGGAGGAGGAACTGTGAGAGGAGAGAAGATTGGAGGCGGCGGCTGAAGCTGCTGGCACACGGGCTACTGGAGCAACTGGCACACTGGCTATCAAACATGCGAGGGCATCCAGACTACTGGAGTAACTGGCTCCGTGTCTACGACGAGCGGCTGGAGCAACGGACCCACGGGCGACTGGCGCAACGGGCTCACTAGCTAACGGAGCAAGGGCACGACCTTCTCCCCCACCCCGAAGATGACCACTCTTTGGGTACTGCTGCACGTTGCCGCTCAGCGTGACTACGAGCTTCACTCACTGGACTTCAGCACAGCCTTCTTACAGGGCAGCCTGCACGAGGAGATCTGGCTGCGCCGCCCACCTGGCTTCACTGGGTCGTTCCCGCCTGGTACCCAGTGGAGCCTCCGGCGGCCAGTCTACGGTCTCCGCCAGGCGCCTCGTGAGTGGCACGACACACTGAGGACTACACTTGCGGCTCTTGGGTTTGCTCCTTCGACTGCTGACCCGTCGCTGTTTCTGCGCACCGACACTTCCCTGCCGCCGTTCTACATCCTCGTGTACATCGACGACTTGGTCTTTGCCACTGCTGACACTGAGGCTCTCGCCCTGGTGAAGTCGGAGCTGCAGAAGAGACACACGTGTACTGACCTGGGTGAGCTGCGCAGTTACCTTGGCTTGTAGATCATCCGGGACCGAGCACGTCGCACCATCACACTGACTCAGTCACACATGGTGCAGCAGGTCCTTCAGCGCTTCGGCTTCACCTGGTCCTCGCCACAGGCCACTCCTCTGGCTACAGGTCACTCGCTCTCAGCTCCACATTCGGACGAGTCCGTAGAGCCGAGTGGTCCTTACCCAGAGTTAGTGGGCTGCCTCATGTACATGATGACCTGCACTCGTCTTGACCTTGCGTACCCTCTTGGCCTTCTGGCACGCTACGTGGCTCCTGGTCGACACCGAAAGGTGCACTGGGATGCCGCGAAGAGGGTGTTGCGTTACTTGTGCAGTACATCGGGCATGGGGCTCGTGCTTGGAGGGCGGAGAGACGTGGTCCTCACTGGGCACTCAAACGCTTCTTGGGTTGACGACCGGGCTACGCAGCGGTCGTCACAGGGTTACACTTTCAGCCTTGGCTCCGGTTCTGTTTCTTGGCGTTCTACTCGCTCGTCTTCTGTTCTCAGCTCCAGTTGTGAGGCTGAGATCTACGCCACTGCCATGGCTGCTCAGGAGTTACGCTGGCTCACTTACCTGCTGACCGACTTGGGAGAGCGGCCTCGTTCTCCTCCAGTTATGTACGTCGACAACAAGGCCGCCATTGCCTTGTGTGAGGAGCACAGACTGGAGCACAGAACGAAGCACATCGCTCTCCGTTACTTCCTGGCTCGAGAGTTGCAGCAGTGTGGTCAGCTTCGTCTTGCACACGTGGCCACTCAGGCCAACACTGCTGATATATTCACCAAGGCACTTCTGTCTGGTGATCATCAGCGCTTCTGTACTTTGTTGGGCCTTGTGCCTACGTTTCCACACTTGCTGTAGACTCTCTTTGTACTGTGATCCATATATATATATATATATATATATATATATATATATATACCTGCATGCTTGCTTTTGCTAGGTAGTGATCACTGTACTGTTCTTGTTGCATATATACCTCTGCATGTGAACTGGTCTTGTGGCCCTTTGCTTGTGCTCAGTGTGTGTGGTGACGTTGTGATCCACCCTGAGCTTGCTTTGCTTTTCTTGACTGGTCTTGTGACCCCTTGCTCTCCCCCACTTTGCCTATGGGGGTGTGTCAAATTATATATGTTATACTTGTGTAGGCTGTAGTGGGGTAGCCAATATGGGGTACAACCCCTCTAGGGTTTGTTACTTGTACCCAACCTTCTTTCAATGCACTCATTCCTGCCTAGACTTTCTAACACGAAACCGCCGCGCGCGCCCGGGGCGCGCGGCGGGCAGGAAACCGCCACGCGCCCCGAGCGCGTGGCGGGCAGAAAACAACCTCGCGCCCCAAGCGCGCGGCGGGAAGAAAAAAACGCCACGCGCGCAGGGCACGCGGCAGGCAGAAGACTCGGGCGCGCGACAGGTAGGACAGCAGCGAAAGCAGGTGGGCCCACAGGCCAGGAGCGTTCTCGCTCTGATAGCATGTCAGAATACAGTAGCGAGAAAGTTGAAACAGGAAAGAGGGGTTGCACTAGCAGCAGATAGGATACATATAGCAAACCCTAATTTGGGCTGTACTCACTATAGAGTGTCGGATTATGTTATTTGTCTAGCCTGCAGTGGGGTGCTCCATAGTGAGTACAACCCCTTAGGGTTTCCTATATGTATCCTGCTGCTTGCTAGTTCAATCATCATTCCCATTCTCACTTCTCCAATTCTCCTTCGTATACCCCAAACCCTAGTCCTAGGGCACAACCTACTACCTCCTAGTGTGGGCCTAGGCTACTAAGCCTAGGCCCCACTCCTAGTATTCCTGACATGGTATTCAGAGCAGGCACGTTCCTGCCGCCTTCCTGTATGGGCCCACCACCTGCTTCCGCTGCCGTACTGTCCGCCGCGCGCCCCGTGGTGCGCGGCGGCCAAACCCTAATTTTTCATCCCGCCGCGGCGGGCAGAAAACCGCCGCGCGCCTCGGGGCGCACGGCGGGCAGAAAACCGCCGCGCGCCTCGGGGCGCACGGCGGGCAGAAAACCGCCGTACCGCCCTCGTGCCTTGTGCCTTGTGCCTTGTGCTTCGTGCCTCGTGCCTCGTGCCTCGTGCATCGTGCGCCCTGCTCCGCGCTGTTGCTCTGCACGCGCGGTTGCCCGCGCCTTCGTGCGCTCTACCCTACCTGCTCCGCGCTGTTGCTCTGCACGCGCGGTTGCCCGCGCCCTCGTGCGCTCTACCCTACCTGCTCCGCGCTGTTGCTCTGCACGCGCGGTTGCCCGCGCCCTCGTGCGCTCTACCTACCTACCTACCTACCTACCTGCGCCCTCGTGCCTTGTGCCTTGTGCCTTGTGCTTCGTGCCTCGTGCTTCGTGCCTCGTGCCTCGTGCCTCGTGCATCGTGCGCCCTGCTCCGCGCTGTTGCTCTGCACGCGCGGTTGCCCGCGCCTTCGTGCGCTCTACCCTACCTGCTCCGCGCTGTTGCTCTGCACGCGCGGTTGCCCGCGCCCTCGTGCGCTCTACCCTACCTGCTCCGCGCTGTTGCTCTGCACGCGCGGTTGCCTGCGCCCTCGTGCGCTCTCCCGCCCCGCCCCCCCCCCCCCCCCCCCCTGCGTCCCCTGGACAGGAGGGTGTGGGGGTGGCGGGTGTGGGGGTGCTCCGTGTGCGTCGCCCCTTCCTTCTCCTCCGTCTCCCACTGCTGCAGCTGCCGCTGCGGGGGTGGATGTGTGGGAGACGAGGGAGTGGCGCTAGGGGGGTGATGTGGGCGTGGAGCGAGTGGTGACCCTGGGGGTGTGTGTAGGGGGGAGTGAGACAGTTGGAGGAGGTTGCAGCCTGGTGCTCCTGGTGCCCGTGTGTCTGCAACTTCAGTAGTCGCCTCCTCTCTTCTCTCCCTCCACAGTTCCTCCTCCTCCTCACTGGCCTCCTGTGACTGCCACTAGCTTTGCTGATAATTGTGAACTATTGCTGTGACTTCTCACGTGTGCTGATTACACCCCACTTTGGCTATGGGGGTGTGTCAGATTATGTTATTTGTCTAGCCTGCAGTGGGGTGCTCCATAGTGAGTACAACCCCTTAGGGTTTCCTATATGTATCCTGCTGCTTGCTAGTTCAATCATCATTCCCATTCTCACTTCTCCAATTCTCCTTCGTATACCACAAACCCTAGTCCTAGGGCACAACCTACTACCTCCTAGTGTGGGCCTAGGCTACTAAGCCTAGGCCCCACTCCTAGTATTCCTGACATAGAGTACCCCACTGCATACTAGACAATTATAACATTCTGACAGCGATAAGCTCTTTGGATAGTGTACTTTCCTCTTGCAATGAATTATACAGCAAACGGTGGGAGATTGTCAGAGGTCCACTGGTGATCCCCGATTGATCATAGGGAAGGGTTACAGGCACGTTGGCCTGGGGGGTTATGGGCGCACTCACCCGCTATACAAATAAGCCCTTTTATCCTAATGGTTAATGGTTGTGATTCTGACATGGTATTAGAGCGAAGGTCTCGGATTCGAATCCCGGTGTGTGCACCTCGGGCATCCCAGTGCGGGGGGGTGTCAGAGGTCCACTGGTGATCCCCAATTGATCCTAGGGAAGGGTTATAGGCACGTTGGCCTGGGGGGTTATGGGCGCACTCACCCGCTACACAAACAAGCCATTTTATCCCAGTGGTTAGTGGCTGGGATTCTGACAATTAGACCTGGGGTCTTATATTTTCTTTGTTGGTAATGGGTGCTTTCAAAGATAAACCCCTGGGGTCCACTAAACAGGCACTTAAAAATTACAAAGGTTAGAATTCCTAAGGCATCTCCGGAAGTGGGTGGATGGGGTGGAAGGGGGGATTAGGGTCCGAGTTTTCTGAATGGGCACCAATGGAAATTCTCATTTATGGTGAAACGAAAATGCTCACAACACAGACGCTGAAAGTGCCATGACTCACACATCAGTTGGGCGAGGCTGTGCCGTGAAAAGCTTTTCATAAAAGCAAGACTCAGGCAGCAGTGCTGCGCAAATGTTCAGCACGTTCTCAAAGCTTGAATGGCGAGGCGAAGCCTTCACAACTACCTATGGCAGAAGCAATTGGGAACATCATCACCAGATATGTTGGGACCAGACAAAGTTCACCAAACAAAAGTACCGTAACAAAAGGCCTGATCCTAGGCACATTGATGCAAAACAAATGCTAGTGTTTTTGCCGAAGGATAGATAGAAACCATTGAAGCATTTCCTCGTCATGACACTTGTAGCCACAACGGGAAATAAACTGTACAAGAGGATACCAATGCAGGTACACAACCGAAAGTGAGTTCGGTTCAAAATGAGATGACGCCTGTTTCAAGCGCAACACTGGATCCGCGCCGCTCATGCATGCGAGTGGTGGCGGTGGTGAGCGCATCAGAGAGAAGGGCTTCACATGGCAGCGCGGGCAGCAGAGGCAGCAGAGGCAGTCGGCAGCACTGGGCTGGGTCGCAGCCACACCGCTAGAGCTCCCTTGAGATGGCCCCTCACAAGAGCCAACGCCATTGGATCAGAGCAGGAGGAGTCGGCACCTGGGAATGAAACAGCGGTGAAGGACGGGAAGAAGAGAGCAGGAGCAAGGAGAAGGGAAGGCAGCGGCAGTGAGGATGTACGGAGTTGCTTAGCGGAGCGGGTGGCGCAGGGTGGGCTAGGGCTTGCATGCACGGTAGAGTGAAAGGTTTGTGATGGGGTTGGGTAGAGAGAGAAGGATAGAGAGCGGGAGCAAGAAGAGAAGAGCGAGTAAGAGGGGAGGGAGGGGAGGAGGAAGGGAGGATCACCGTGGGCGTGATGGTTGTTGAGCCAGGTGGGGCAGCCGCGCATGTCCACCCCGTGGCCACAGTTGTGACACTCCACCACCTCACTTGGCACTGCAACGGGGTGATGCAGGGGACAGGGGTATGGGGCATGGGTTATGGGGCATGTGCATGTGCTATGGGGCATGTGGTATGGAGCATGGGGTATGGGGCATGGGGTATGGGGCATGGGGTATGGGGCATGGAGTGTGGGACATGGGGCATGGGGTATGGGGCATGGGGTATGGGACATGGAGTGTGGGACATGGGGCATGGGGTATGGGGCATGGGGTATGGGACATGGAGTGTGGGACATGGGGCATGGGGTATGGGGCATGGGGTATGGGACATGGGGCATGGGGTATGGGGCATGGGGTATGGGACATGGAGTGTGGGACATGGGGCATGGGTCATGTTGCATGTGATGTGGGGTTATGGGGTACTGGGCATGATGAGGTGGAGAAATGGTTTGCAAAATTAGGATAAGAACTGCGTTGCTAGTTAAGGCAGTACCACGTGGTGGAAGCATCAGGAGAACACCAACGTAACAAGCACAGTACTGCAAGCCGTGCCAACGACCCACTCACTGGCAGCCGTGCCAACGATCCACTCACTGGCAGCCGTGCCAACGATCCACTCACTGGCAGCCGTGCCAAGGAGTCGTGAGGCGCGCTTCCAAGGGTCCTGCGACCCGTTGGTGAAGTAGATGCGCGACGCTGCGGAGGGGGGAGGGGGTAGGGTGTAGGGGTAGTGGGGAGGAAGAAGGCGGGAGGGGGGAGGGGGGAGGAGGGGTGAGGATGGGCATGAACATGCCGAGGCACGAAAGGGTGATGCTGAGGGATGAGATGCATGGAAGCACGAGCAACGTGCAAAGCACAAAACAACCAGGAAGTGAAGGAAAGTAAGAAGTAGCGGCATGAGGTGCGAGTGGTTGAGATTGACAAGCGATGGCAGTGGCGCCAAAGAAGGTGTTGGTGGCGTCCACGTCGGGGAAGAGCGCACGTGGGTGGTCCCCGTACACCGCAGCGCACAGCCCCTGCCAGTAGCTGCGGTGAGGTGCGTGGAGGCAGGGCAGGAGACACACTGCTGTGAGCACACTGCCCAGGAAAGAGCTGAAAACAAAGAAGGGAGGGTGGTGCGATGGCACCACAAGAGCACACGAGGCAGCAAAATATCTGACATGAAAAGATCTCACTTCACCATCACACCTCACTTCACCATCACACCTCACTTCACCATCACACCTCACTTCACCATCACACCTCACTTCACCATCACACCTCCCATTCACCACCGCACCTCATGTTCAAAGCATTGGATCGAATTTGAGGGCCGAGGCGGGCGGGTGTCTGGAAGAAGGCCATTTGCGAGCAGCACTGGTACAGCCACGTGCGCATGTCTGCAGGATGCAAGGAAAGGGTTACATTCGATGCACAGGAAAGGAGCATAAGAAAACAATCAATGGGAAATGGGCCTTGGGAAGGTGCTGGCAGGTTTGAGCATAACACAAATGGGAATTGTGTTCTGGCGCCGTGAAAGACGCAGTTAGCCTGTCAGCACTGTGGACGGAGAAGAGCGAATAAGTGCATCACGAACAGTTTGCAGCAGAGCGAAAGAATCAAGGCTCCTGGATAACAGGAGGTGAAGGCCCACTTCCTGATATCCCCCATGCCTAGGCTCACCTTCACTGTCGCAATACAGGCAGCAGGAGGCAGGGTACCATGAGTGGAGAGGAAGGGCACGCAAAGCAGCACAAGTGTGAGACGCAGCAGCAGCAGCATGGGGAGCGGACTGACTGGCAGAGCGGGCTGTGAGTGATGTGTTGGCGAGGGCGTGGCGGTCGTAGTCAGAAGGGGCCGATCCGAAGTGAGCGAAGAACAGGTCACGCACGTAGGTTGCAAAGGCCTCCTGATGACATGGGCGCAACGGGTGGAGGGGAGGGGAGGGAGGAAAGTGGTCTGTGCAGGGAGGAAAGTGGTCTGTGCAGGGAGGAAAGTGGTCTGTGCAGGGAGGAAAGTGGTCTGTGCAGGGAGGAAAGTGGTCTGTGCAGGGAGGTAAGTGGTCTGTGCAGGGAGGAAAGTGGTCTGTGCAGGGAGGAAAGTGGTCTGTGCAGGGAGGAAAGTGGTCTGTGCAGGGAGGAAAGTGGTCTGTGCAGAGAGGAAAGTGGTCTGTGCAGGGAGGAAAGTGGTCTGTGCAGGGAGGTAAGTGGTCTGTGCAGGGAGGAAAGTGGTCTGTGCAGGGAGAAAAGTGGTCTGTGCAGGGAGGAAAGTGGTCTGTGCAGGGAGGAAAGTGGTCTGTGCAGAGAGGAAAGTGGTCTGTGCAGGGAGGAAAGTGGTCTGTGCAGGGAGGAAAGTGGTCTGTGCAGGGAGGAAAGCGGTCTGTGCAGGGAGGAAAGTGGTCTGTGCAGGGAGGAAAGTGGTCTGTGCAGGGAGGAAGAAACACTCTGGTGGGACACAGGCAGTCGTCACACACCGAACCGCTCGTGGGAAAGTTGCTCATTTGGGCATGAGTGCAAGTGAGAATGAACATCAGAATAAACATAGATCAACGCACCAAGCTTCCAGCCCAACAGTGAGCACAGAGAAAGACCATGGCATCACATCCCAGCATACCATGGCATCACATCCCAGCATAGCATGGCATCACATCCCAGCATACCATGGCATCACATCCCAGCATACCATGGCATCACCTCCCAGCATACCATGGCATCACATCCCAGCATACCATGGCATCACCTCCCAGCATACCATGGCATCACATCCCAGCATACCATGGCATCACATCCCAGCATACCATGGCATCACATCCCAGCATACCATGGCATCACATCCCAGCATACCATGGCATCACATCCCAGCATACCATGGCATCACATCCCAGCATACCATGGCATCACCTCCCAGCATACCATGGCATCACATCCCAGCATACCATGGCATCACCTCCCAGCATACCATGGCATCACATCCCAGCATACCATGGCATCACATCCCAGCATACCATGGCATCACATCCCAGCATACCATGGCATCACATCCCAGCATACCATGGCATCACCTCCCAGCATACCATGGCATCACATCCCAGCATACCATGGCATCAGAGCCCGTGGCATGAGCGTGGATGAGGGGGTCACACAGCTGGTCCGGGCGGCCGTACTGAAACTGAAGAGAGAGACGCCGGTGTGAGGGGTGGAAAGATGACAAGAAGCGATTGGATGGAAATATACAAGGGGCGAATCACGGAGCAAAGGGAGAAAGAAGGTAATGCAGTGATAGAATTGGTGAGTGCAGGAGCGAGGTGGGGAAAGAGAAGGCACGTGGATAATGAGATGAGAAGGCACGTGGATAATGAGATGAGAAGGCACGTGGATAATGAGATGAGAAGGCACGTGGATAATGAGATGAGAAGGCACGTGGATAATGAGATGAGAAGGCCAAAAGCAAATTACATACCAAGCAAGTCATGAGGTACACAACTCATAACAGGTATATGAGTGCATAACAGGTATATGAGTGCATAACAGGTATATGAGTGCATAACAGGTATATGAGTGCATAACAGGTATATGAGTGCATAACAGGTATATGAGTGCATCTCGCATGCAGCAGCATGCAGGTAGGCTTACTGGTATGGGTCACGTGTGGCTTACTGGTATGGGTCACGTGTGGCTTACTGGTATGGGTGCACGTGTGGCTTACTGGTATGGGTGCACGTGTGGCTTACTGGTATGGGTGCACGTGTGGCTTACTGGTATGGGTGCGCGTGTGGCGTACCGCAAAGACAGCAGCGTCTGCAAGGAGGAAGAGGAAGTCCCCATCGTGCTCCACCTGGCAAGGCGCACATGGAGAGGGCGGGCAGGGCGCACATGGAGAGGGCGGGCACACAGAGAGTCACGCAAGGAGCAGCGTGGAGGGTGCAGTGATACTCTGAGAGACAGGCCTGCAGGCGAGGAGGACGAGAGGCAAGGGAGCAGAGTGCAGAGAGTGTGCAGTACAATGTACGCTAGCCATCTCTCCTGACCCAACAAAAACTCGCATCAGAAGGCACATGCAAAGTAAAAGGGAAAACATGTCGAGAGTGGAATTTGAACCCACGCCCTTCCGGACTGGAACCTTAATCCAGCGCCTTAGACCAACTCGGCCATCTCGACATTGCACCCACATCTGGTAACCATTATTTTGCTTTCTCAAGGGACGAAGACAAGGAGGGACAGGGAGATTGGGTGAGTATTGAAACTTTAGGCAAAATGAGAGAGCACATAGAGAGTGGCACGAGAGTGCAAGTGAGGGCAGAGAGAGGACGCACAGAGGCAGCGGCGAAGAGCTGCTTGACAGCCTGGCGGTCCTCCGGTGACGATGCGAGGCGGTGCTCCACACGGCGGGTGATGTTGGCGAGGATGGCAGAGCACTGGAGGCCTGCTGACTGCACCACCTGGTGGCCGGGGAGAGGGCGTGAGGGCAGACGGTCGGGGAGGGGCGGGAAGTGTGAAAGCAAAGTGCGTCAGAAGAAAGAAAGGAATTTGCATTTGTTAATTGCTATAAGATCTTCTCATGTTACATGCAACGGGAGCACATCCAGCACACAAGAAACGCTCAGCCAGCCTGTGATGACAGCATGGGGAATGGCTGGGATGGCACACAAGGAATCGACAAGCAGATGCTTGCAACAACATCCCCTTACTCCAATTTCCTGGCCACATAGAAGGCGTACCTTAGAAGTTTAGACTGTGATCCTGTCGCGCTGGCACTCCTCGTGAACACCATCGTCCCTAACACAGTCTGCAGTTTGTCCTACAGCATACATCCGCATTATTGCTGCAACCCTCTAGGGCATGATGATAAGGGCGTGTCCCACGCGTTCGTTTACAGTTCGTTCTGAGGATTGTAACCCTATTTTCCGTTGGTAACCATTGGGCATAAGAAACTGTAGAGTTGTGTTGTCCATGACGCGCCATAATGATGCGATGTGGACGTCTACAGAATCGTAATACACACGTTCAAAAACCGCTACCGTGGTACGTGAATTCACCTCGTACCGCGTCCTGCGGCCCATTACCCCAATATGTGAATTCGCCAATCTCCCAGTCGCGCGAAAAGAACGACCGTCGCAAGGGGTCCCGTGTCGCACCCCAACACCTCCCAGCCGATTAGATTCGCAACTGGGGCGGGTTACCGCTCGTGGCCCATGCCAATTGTGAATCGGCTGACGTTTTTTTTGTGGGCGAGGCTATGCGTCCCCATGGTGCAATTTCGTTTGGCGCAGTGCTGACTCGAGGCGGTTTTCTTACGTCAGAGTGTACACTCTTTAGATGACTCGAAGTTACGTAAAAAACAAGGATTTTTCCCAAAACGAACTCGTGGGACACGCCCTAATCGCAGCCCCTCAGCATTGAAACACCTCCCCTCACCCATAACGGCACTGATACCCACCCTCACCCGCCCCTCACCCGCCCCCCTCCCGCCCCTCACCCGCCCCCCTCCCGCCCCTCACCCACCCCTCACCTGCGCCTCGAACTCATGGAAGTCCTTAATGACGTTGATGACCGCGGAGGAGGCAAGGCTGGCGCGGAAGAGGTGCGGGTAGGACAGGCGCGCCCACGCACTCAGAGCACCCGCGTACGACACGCCCGTCACCACCCACTGCCGCTCGGAGGCCCCATTGCTGCCGCCACGCGTGCTGCTGCTGTGAGAGCCGTTGAACAGCCGGTCCAGCCGTTGCTGCGGTCACACAGGAAAATAGATACTGTAGGATTTCCCAGACTTCTCAAAAATCAATCACAAGGGCAGCAAGAAAGAAAAAACGAACAACAAGTTTGAGGGGGAGAGGCACGAGCAACAAAAGCAAGTGGAAAGAGGTAATCACAGGTGTCCCCATGGCAGGGGGGTCTCCCTTAACCTCGGCTCGCAACCTCAGCTCACCTGGTAGAATTGTCGAAACGTTGCCAGGTCAGCCAGTGCCTGATTGGCCGAGAGATATGCCAGGCTGGCAGTGGACAGGTCAGCGAAGGGCTGCGATTGGCCGTAGAAGCGGTGCTCCAACGCCACCACGGCCGCCCCAAAATGAGCGGCGAGCTCCTGCGAGACGAGAGGCAGGCGGGTGAGACGAGGTGTGGAAGACGCGTTGAGATTGGAATGACGATAGGCGGGTGGGTGCGAAGTGGAGAGAGGGGATACAAGGGCGAGAGAATCACAAGGGTGGAAGGGAGTGACGGAGTAAGAGAGACAAGAGAGGGGAGAGACGGAGTAGGAGTGACACGGAGGTAGGGCAGGCGAGGGCGAGGGAGAGCGGTGCACCATGCGGTAGTCGGAGGGCACTGTACCATGCGGTAGTCGGAGGGCACGCCGTTGCATGGCGCCTCGCCGCAGATGACGAGCATCACGGGGCCGCCCGCAGCGGCGTTGAAGTGCGTCAAGTCCTCGTGGTAGCGCTGCTGGAAGGTGCGCCCGTCCTGCCACGTGGCATGCAGAAGCAAGCACATCCATGCACCCCTCCATGCGTTGCCACGCGTCATGTGAGTTGGCATGGTAGGCGATAAGAGTTAGTATGGCATATAGGACTAACTCCTTGGCTCTAGCAAACCTCCTTCAGCTTCTGCCCTCCGGTACGTACGGCGGGATTGAAGTGGTCCAGCGTCTGCTCGAACCATAGCTCGCCACGTCCGCTCGCTCCCGCCGCGCCTCGCTGCTCGGCGGCTTCCGCATCGCTCGCAGCGAGCCCCTGCCGCGGCGTGGCTGCTGCGGTGAGGCGCGCCTCGTGCGCGAGGTACAGACGGTCGGACGCGGCGGCTGCGACCGCGAGGAGATTAAGGGCGAGAAGAGCCGCGAGGGAAAGCAGGAGAGGATGACGCGACGCGACCCTAACACGAGAGGTGAACCTCGGAGGCGGATTGGGAGGAGCCATGGCGGGCAGATCTGGACAGAGGGTGCAAGAACGGATGGCGTCTGGCATGTGGGGCACGGAAATCGAATTTGCCATGCATGAATGCGCGGTTGAGACTCGTTCGGTATTGGTTTTGACCCTCGAAGTCCTTCCATGTTCAGCGCTTACTTAAAAGGAAAAATGTTTTTTGTGCCATTGTGAACCAGACCTGTACATACACTTCATAAATATCTTCTGCTGTTTCACCAAAGCCACAGTCTCAGTTTAAATGCTCAAAACCCCTCTTGTGTCTTACAAACAGCTTGCATTTTCTCAGGGGGTGAAAGCAAAGTGTGTTATCACAAGGCGCAATCCCCAACCGGTTGGCACTTCATTAAACACGGTACTCTAACCTACCGATCACATGTATTGCAAATGAAGCGAGATTTCAGTACCGTACAGGGGATGGGACCCCCTGGCTGGAGTATCCAAATTGGTCCACCTGGGTGAGCCAATTGCCGTAGTCTAACCTCCAAATTGTGCAGCTTGGTCCCAACCGTCGTGCCTGCACTTGTTCTGACGAAGAGGCCCAGCAGGGGGTCACCCTACTGGTGACCCTCCAGGACCATGCCATGTATAAATGACTGGGTTGGCTCTGCACTTTTGGCATAGTGCCCTGCCAGAGGCTAATAGCCGGTGAAGTGCACCACCATCAGTGGAGCGTCATCTCATGGCCCACGACCCCAGCACGTCTCTTAGCGCACCCCCATCCCCTTGCACCATGCTCCACCGGTTCACCAGAGTGGCGCAGTGCATGCGATCGCGGTACAGAAACGGCTTCACCGCTGCGTTCTGCTGCGCCACTTGCCTCGCCAGCCCCGCCACGCGGATGGCATACGCCAGCGCCATGCCCACGTCCTCCTTGGCGCACTGCCCCTTGCCGCCGCCCGCCATGCTGGCAAGGCAGCGGCGGAGGCGGCGGCGCGTGGGGGAGTGGAGGTTGAGGAGGTTGATGGCGTCGGCATCGTGCACGGAGTTGACCAGCAGCAGCGGCGTGGTGACGTACCGCAGCCCGTGCTCCGGGAAGAAGCACCGCCACCGCCCGTCAGGACCCTCTCCTGGACACATGCACGTGGAGAGTGCGTGGGGGCAGGCGGACTTGAGGGAGAGCGTGAGGGCCAAGCATATGGATGCCAGCTTCGAGGCAGACCATAACCACCGTGCAGGGGTTGGCAGGGCATACAAGGGGCGGCAGGGCATACAAGGGGCGGCAGGGCATACAAGGGGCGGCAGGGCATACAAGGGGCGGCAGGGCATACAAGGGGCGGCAGGGGTGACCTTTAAGGCAGTCAGGGTCGGCGGAGATGTTGTGGATGGCGACGAGGCGCTGCGCCACCTTGCGCATGAAGAATGTGCCGCTCACATCCCGCATGTCTGTCAAGGGGGGAGAGCGGGTGTTGCCAGCCAGCCCGTGGGTGAGTGGGTGAGTGCAGTGCAGTGCAGTGCAGTGCAGTGCACGCATATCTCATCACTTCTGCCCCCTCCCAATTACTCCCCCATTTCTGAAAAGATGTGGCGTAGTCTGGACGCACAACCCCCTGCTACGTCCTGCACCCTCTCCTCTTTCCATCCCCATTTCCCTCCCCCTAGACTCTGCATGCATGGCGAGCAGCTGGGCGCACCGGGGAAGAAGCCGCCGTCCATGATGCAGCGCTTGGCGGCGGCCGTGGGCAGCAGGCGGGCGAGCGCGTCGCACTGCATGGCCACCGCCTGTGCGCCCGCTGAGCACCCCGCCACCACCACCCGCTGCGCACCCTGCATCCCCCGCGCCACCCGCATGTCTGCTCCGCCAGGGGAAGGGGGAGGGAGGGAGGGGGGGGGAGGGGGGGGTTGGATGGCAAGGCGAGCAGGTGGTGATGCAAAATGGATGAGAGGGAGGGAGGTGAAGTGGTGGGGATGGAGCAGCGCCGATGGACAGGTGGTGTGCACCAGACGTGCAGCTCCACGCTGCGGGCGGGCGGGTGGCCGCCGTGCTGTTGCTGCGAGCCCGGTGGACAACAAGTGATGGGACGTGGGGAGTGCGAGCATTCACGGTCACGGGATTGAGGGCCAACACGACCGGTGATTTGGTGGGCGATGGGTGGAAATTCTTAGACTGGTGCATACGGATATTCAAGGACGGTCGAGGGCAGTCCAGCACGGCCGTGTGCCGATGCAGGGCGTGGCAGTGCGGGGCGAGAGGCGCACTCACGGCGTGGCAGTGCGGGGCGAGAGGCGCACTCACGGCGTGGCAGTGCGGGGCGAGAGGTGTGAAGCACTCACGGCGGATGACGGACTTGAGGATGCTTCTGCCGCCCGCCACTAGCGACGAGGACCGAGAGGCGTTGAAGCCGCCGCGCGTGCCGGAGAAGGCGGCGCCGTCGCAGTAGGCGATGAGCACGACGTGCCAGTTGAAGAAGCGCGGGTTGACCGCTGCGCTGCCGTGCAGCATGCCGTCAATGCCGTACCCCGTCAGGCGCTTCAACTGTCGCCGCAAAGGAGGCACGCAATGGGTGGGAGGAAAAGGGGATGGCATCACTACCCTTGCTGCCGCTGTGCAGCATGCCGTCCATGCCGTACCGTAGGGGGGCACACATGCGATGGGCGGACAAGCGGATGGCTATCACTCCCGCGCTGCCGCTGCGCAGCATGGCGCATGGCTGTGCCCCATTGTTCTCGCGCTGGTGGGCGGAGGGATCCACAGGAGGGAGGCACAGCGGATCACAAGGGATCCACAGGAGGGAGGCACAGCGGATCACAAGGGATCCACAGGAGGGAGGCACAGCGGATCACAAGGGATCCACAGGAGGGAGGCACAGCGGATCACAAGGGATCCACAGGAGGGAGGCACAGCGGATCACAAGGGATCCACAGGAGGGAGGCACAGCGGATAACAAGGGATCCACAGGAGGGAGGCACAGCGGATAACAAGGGATCCACAGGAGGGAGGCACAGCGGATCACAAGGGATCCACCGGAGGGAGGCACAGCGGATCACAAGGGATCCACCGGAGGGAGGCACAGCGGATCACAAGGGATCCACCGGAGGGAGGCACAGCGGATCACAAGGGATCCACAGGAGGGAGGCACAGCGGATCACAAGGGATCCACAGGAGGGAGGCACAGCGGATCACAAGGGATCCACAGGAGGGAGGCACAGCGGATCACAAGGGATCCACAGGAGGGAGGCACAGCGGATCACAAGGGATCCACCGGAGGGAGGCACAGCGGATCACAAGGGATCCACCGGAGGGAGGCACAGCGGATCACAAGGGATCCACAGGAGGGAGGCACAGCGGATCACAAGGGATCCACAGGAGGGAGGCACAGCGGATCACAAGGGATCCACAGGAGGGAGGCACAGCGGATCACAAGGGATCCACAGGAGGGAGGCACAGCGGATCACAAGGGATCCACAGGAGGGAGGCACAGCGGATCACAAGGGATCCACAGGAGGGAGGCACAGCGGATCACAAGGGATCCACAGGAGGGAGGCACAGCGGATCACAAGGGATCCACCGGAGGGAGGCACAGCGGATCACAAGGGATCCACAGGAGGGAGGCACAGCGGATCACAAGGGATCCACAGGAGGGAGGCACAGCGGATCACAAGGGATCCACAGGAGGGAGGCACAGCGGATCACAAGGGATCCACAGGAGGGAGGCACAGCGGATCACAAGGGATCCACAGGAGGGAGGCACGGCGGATCACAAGGGATCCACAGGAGGGAGGCACGGCGGATCACAAGGGATCCACAGGAGGGAGGCACGGCGGATCACAAGGGATCCACAGGAGGGAGGCACGGCGGATCACAAGGGATCCACAGGAGGGAGGCACGGCGGATCACAAGGGATCCACAGGAGGGAGGCACGGCGGATCACAAGGGATCCACAGGAGGGAGGCACGGCGGATCACAAGGGATGCACAGGAGGGAGGCACGGCGGATCACAAGGGATCCACAGGAGGGAGGCACGGCGGATCACAAGGGATGCACAGGAGGGAGGCACGGCGGATCACAAGGGATCCACATGAGGGAGGCACGGCGGATCACAAGGGATCCACAGGAGGGAGGCACGGCGGATCACAAGGGATCCACAGGAGGGAGGCACGGCGGATCACAAGGGATCCACAGGAGGGAGGCACAGCGGATCACAAGGGATCCACAGGAGGGAGGCACAGCGGATCACAAGGGATCCACAGGAGGGAGGCACAGCGGATCACAAGGGATCCACCGGAGGGAGGCACAGCGGATCACAAGGGATCCACGGGAGGGAGGCACAGCGGATCACAAGGGATCCACCGGAGGGAGGCACAGCGGATCACAAGGGATCCACCGGAGGGAGGCACAGCGGATCACAAGGGATCCACCGGAGGGAGGCACAGCGGATCACAAGGGATCCACAGGAGGGAGGCACAGCGGATCACAAGGGATCCACAGGAGGGAGGCACAGCGGATCACAAGGGATCCACAGGAGGGAGGCACAGCGGATCACAAGGGATCCACAGGAGGGAGGCACAGCGGATCACAAGGGATCCACAGGAGGGAGGCACAGCGGATCACAAGGGATCCACAGGAGGGAGGCACAGCGGATCACAAGGGATCCACAGGAGGGAGGCACAGCGGATCACAAGGGATCCACAGGAGGGAGGCACAGCGGATCACAAGGGATCCACAGGAGGGAGGCACAGCGGATCACAAGGGATCCACAGGAGGGAGGCACAGCGGATCACAAGGGATCCACAGGAGGGAGGCACAGCGGATCACAAGGGATCCACAGGAGGGAGGCACAGCGGGTCACAAGGGATCCACAGGAGGGAGGCACAGCGGGTCACAAGGGATCCACAGGAGGGAGGCACAGCGGATCACAAGGGATCCACAGGAGGGAGGCACAGCGGATCACAAGGGATCCACAGGAGGGAGGCACAGCGGATCACAAGGGATCCACAGGAGGGAGGCACAGCGGATCACAAGGGATACACAGGAGGGAGGCACAGCGGATCACAAGGGATCCACAGGAGGGAGGCACAGCGGATCACAAGGGATCCACAGGAGGGAGGCACAGCGGATCACAAGGGATCCACAGGAGGGAGGCACAGCGGATCACAAGGGATCCACAGGAGGGAGGCACAGCGGATCACAAGGGATCCACAGGATCACAAGGGATCCACAGGAGGGAGGCACAGCGGATCACAAGGGATCCACAGGAGGGAGGCACAGCGGATCACAAGGAATCCACAGGAGGGAGGCACAGCGGATCACAAGGAATCCACAGGAGGGAGGCACAGCGGATCACAAGGGATCCACAGGAGGGAGGCACAGCGGATCACAAGGGATCCACAGGAGGGAGGCACAGCGGATCACAAGGGATCCACAGGAGGGAGGCACAGCGGATCACAAGGGATCCACAGGAGGGAGGCACAGCGGATCACAAGGGATCCACAGGAGGGAGGCACAGCGGATCACAAGGGATCCAGAGGAGGGAGGCACAGCGGATCACAAGGGATCCACAGGAGGGAGGCACAGCGGATCACAAGGGATCCACAGGAGGGAGGCACAGCGGATCACAAGGGATCCACAGGAGGGAGGCACAGCGGATCACAAGGGATCCACCGGAGGGAGGCACAGCGGATCACAAGGGATCCACAAGAGGGAGGCACAGCGGATCACAAGGGATCCACAGGAGGGAGGCACAGCGGATCACAAGGGATCCACAGGAGGGAGGCACAGCGGATCACAAGGGATCCACAGGAGGGAGGCACAGCGGATCACAAGGGATCCACCGGAGGGAGGCACAGCGGATCACAAGGGATCCACAGGAGGGAGGCACAGCGGATCACAAGGGATCCACAGGAGGGAGGCACAGCGGATCACAAGGGATCCACAGGAGGGAGGCACAGCGGATCACAAGGGATCCACAGGAGGGAGGCACAGCGGATCACAAGGGATCCACAGGAGGGAGGCACAGCGGATCACAAGGGATCCACAGGAGGGAGGCACAGCGGATCACAAGGGATCCACCGGAGGGAGGCACAGCGGATCACAAGGGATCCACAGGAGGGAGGCACAGCGGATCACAAGGGATCCACAGGAGGGAGGCACAGCGGATCACAAGGGATCCACAGGAGGGAGGCACAGCGGATCACAAGGGATCCACAGGAGGGAGGCACAGCGGATCACAAGGGATCCACCAGAGGGAGGCACAGCGGATCACAAGGGATCCACAGGAGGGAGGCACAGCGGATCACAAGGGATCCACAGGAGGGAGGCACAGCGGATCACAAGGGATCCACCGGAGGGAGGCACAGCGGATCACAAGGGATCCACAGGAGGGAGGCACAGCGGATCACAAGGGATCCACAGGAGGGAGGCACAGCGGATCACAAGGGATCCACAGGATCACAAGGGATCCACAGGAGGGAGGCACAGCGGATCACAAGGGATCCACAGGAGGGAGGCACAGCGGATCACAAGGAATCCACAGGAGGGAGGCACAGCGGATCACAAGGAATCCACAGGAGGGAGGCACAGCGGATCACAAGGGATCCACAGGAGGGAGGCACAGCGGATCACAAGGGATCCACAGGAGGGAGGCACAGCGGATCACAAGGGATCCACAGGAGGGAGGAACGGCGGATCACAAGGGATCCACAGGAGGGAGGCACAGCGGATCACAAGGGATCCACAGGAGGGAGGCACAGCGGATCACAAGGGATCCACAGGAGGGAGGCACAGCGGATCACAAGGGATCCACAGGAGGGAGGCACAGCGGATCACAAGGGATCCACCGGAGGGAGGCACAGCGGATCACAAGGGATCCACAAGAGGGAGGCACAGCGGATCACAAGGGATCCACAGGAGGGAGGCACAGCGGATCACAAGGGATCCACAGGAGGGAGGCACAGAGGATCACAAGGGATCCACAGGAGGGAGGCACAGCGGATCACAAGGGATCCACAGGAGGGAGGCACAGCGGATCACAAGGGATCCACAGGAGGGAGGCACAGCGGATCACAAGGGATCCACAGGAGGGAGGCACAGCGGATCACAAGGGATCCACCGGAGGGAGGCACAGCGGATCACAAGGGATCCACAAGAGGGAGGCACAGCGGATCACAAGGGATCCACAGGAGGGAGGCACAGCGGATCACAAGGGATCCACAGGAGGGAGGCACAGCGGATCACAAGGGATCCACAGGAGGGAGGCACAGCGGATCACAAGGGATCCACCGGAGGGAGGCACAGCGGATCACAAGGGATCCACAGGAGGGAGGCACAGCGGATCACAAGGGATCCACAGGAGGGAGGCACAGCGGATCACAAGGGATCCACAGGAGGGAGGCACAGCGGATCACAAGGGATCCACAGGAGGGAGGCACAGCGGATCACAAGGGATCCACAGGAGGGAGGCACAGCGGATCACAAGGGATCCACAGGAGGGAGGCTCAGCGGATCACAAGGGATCCACCGGAGGGAGGCACAGCGGATCACAAGGGATCCACAGGAGGGAGGCACAGCGGATCACAAGGGATCCACAGGAGGGAGGCACAGCGGATCACAAGGGATCCACAGGATCACAAGGGATCCACAGGAGGGAGGCACAGCGGATCACAAGGGATCCACAGGAGGGAGGCACAGCGGATCACAAGGGATCCACAGGAGGGAGGCACAGCGGATCACAAGGGATCCACAGGAGGGAGGCACAGCGGATCACAAGGGATCCACAGGAGGGAGGCACAGCGGATCACAAGGGATCCACAGGAGGGAGGCACAGCGGATCACAAGGGATCCACCGGAGGGAGGCACAGCGGACCACAAGGGATCCACAAGAGGGAGGCACAGCGGATCACAAGGGATCCACAGGAGGGAGGCACAGCGGATCACAAGGGATCCACAGGAGGGAGGCACAGCGGATCACAAGGGATCCACAGGAGGGAGGCACAGCGGATCACAAGGGATCCACCGGAGGGAGGCACAGCGGATCACAAGGGATCCACAGGAGGGAGGCACAGCGGATCACAAGGGATCCACAGGAGGGAGGCACAGCGGATCACAAGGGATCCACAGGAGGGAGGCACAGCGGATCACAAGGGATCCACAGGAGGGAGGCACAGCGGATCACAAGGGATCCACAGGAGGGAGGCACAGCGGATCACAAGGGATCCACAGGAGGGAGGCACAGCGGATCACAAGGGATCCACCGGAGGGAGGCACAGCGGATCACAAGGGATCCACAGGAGGGAGGCACAGCGGATCACAAGGGATCCACAGGAGGGAGGCACAGCGGATCACAAGGGATCCACAGGAGGGAGGCACAGCGGATCACAAGGGATCCACACGAGGGAGGCACAGCGGATCACAAGGGATCCACCGGAGGGAGGCACAGCGGATCACAAGGGATCCACAGGAGGGAGGCACAGCGGATCACAAGGGATCCACAGGAGGGAGGCACAGCGGATCACAAGGGATCCACCGGAGGGAGGCACAGCGGATCACAAGGGATCCACAGGAGGGAGGCACAGCGGATCACAAGGGATCCACAGGAGGGAGGCACAGCGGATCACAAGGGATCCACAGGATCACAAGGGATCCACAGGAGGGAGGCACAGCGGATCACAAGGGATCCACAGGAGGGAGGCACAGCGGATCACAAGGAATCCACAGGAGGGAGGCACAGCGGATCACAAGGAATCCACAGGAGGGAGGCACAGCGGATCACAAGGGATCCACAGGAGGGAGGCACAGCGGATCACAAGGGATCCACAGGAGGGAGGCACAGCGGATCACAAGGGATCCACAGGAGGGAGGCACAGCGGATCACAAGGGATCCACAGGAGGGAGGCACGGCGGATCACAAGGGATCCACAGGAGGGAGGCACAGCGGATCACAAGGGATCCACAGGAGGGAGGCACAGCGGATCACAAGGGATCCACAGGAGGGAGGCACAGCGGATCACAAGGGATCCACAGGAGGGAGGCACAGCGGATCACAAGGGATCCACCGGAGGGAGGCACAGCGGATCACAAGGGATCCACAAGAGGGAGGCACAGCGGATCACAAGGGATCCACAGGAGGGAGGCACAGCGGATCACAAGGGATCCACAGGAGGGAGGCACAGCGGATCACAAGGGATCCACAGGAGGGAGGCACAGCGGATCACAAGGGATCCACAGGAGGGAGGCACAGCGGATCACAAGGGATCCACAGGAGGGAGGCACAGCGGATCACAAGGGATCCACAGGAGGGAGGCACAGCGGATCACAAGGGATCCACAGGAGGGAGGCACAGCGGATCACAAGGGATCCACCGGAGGGAGGCACAGCGGATCACAAGGGATCCACAAGAGGGAGGCACAGCGGATCACAAGGGATCCACAGGAGGGAGGCACAGCGGATCACAAGGGATCCACAGGAGGGAGGCACAGCGGATCACAAGGGATCCACAGGAGGGAGGCACAGCGGATCACAAGGGATCCACCGGAGGGAGGCACAGCGGATCACAAGGGATCCACAGGAGGGAGGCACAGCGGATCACAAGGGATCCACAGGAGGGAGGCACAGCGGATCACAAGGGATCCACAGGAGGGAGGCACAGCGGATCACAAGGGATCCACAGGAGGGAGGCACAGCGGATCACAAGGGATCCACAGGAGGGAGGCACAGCGGATCACAAGGGATCCACAGGAGGGAGGCACAGCGGATCACAAGGGATCCACCGGAGGGAGGCACAGCGGATCACAAGGGATCCACAGGAGGGAGGCACAGCGGATCACAAGGGATCCACAGGAGGGAGGCACAGCGGATCACAAGGGATCCACAGGAGGGAGGCACAGCGGATCACAAGGGATCCACAGGAGGGAGGCACAGCGGATCACAAGGGATCCACAGGAGGGAGGCACAGCGGATCACAAGGGATCCACAGGAGGGAGGCACAGCGGATCACAAGGGATCCACCGGAGGGAGGCACAGCGGATCACAAGGGATCCACAGGAGGGAGGCACAGCGGATCACAAGGGATCCACAGGAGGGAGGCACAGCGGATCACAAGGGATCCACAGGAGGGAGGCACAGCGGATCACAAGGGATCCACCGGAGGGAGGCACAGCGGATCACAAGGGATCCACAGGAGGGAGGCACAGCGGATCACAAGGGATCCACAGGAGGGAGGCACAGCGGATCACAAGGGATCCACCGGAGGGAGGCACAGCGGATTACAAGGGATCCACAGGAGGGAGGCACAGCGGATCACAAGGGATCCACAGGAGGGAGGCACAGCGGATCACAAGGGATCCACAGGATCACAAGGGATCCACAGGAGGGAGGCACAGCGGATCACAAGGGATCCACAGGAGGGAGGCACAGCGGATCACAAGGAATCCACAGGAGGGAGGCACAGCGGATCACAAGGAATCCACAGGAGGGAGGCACAGCGGATCACAAGGGATCCACAGGAGGGAGGCACAGCGGATCACAAGGGATCCACAGGAGGGAGGCACAGCGGATCACAAGGGATCCACAGGAGGGAGGCACAGCGGATCACAAGGGATCCACAGGAGGGAGGCACGGCGGATCACAAGGGATCCACAGGAGGGAGGCACAGCGGATCACAAGGGATCCACAGGAGGGAGGCACAGCGGATCACAAGGGATCCACAGGAGGGAGGCACAGCGGATCACAAGGGATCCACAGGAGGGAGGCACAGCGGATCACAAGGGATCCACCGGAGGGAGGCACAGCGGATCACAAGGGATCCACAAGAGGGAGGCACAGCGGATCACAAGGGATCCACAGGAGGGAGGCACAGCGGATCACAAGGGATCCACAGGAGGGAGGCACAGCGGATCACAAGGGATCCACAGGAGGGAGGCACAGCGGATCACAAGGGATCCACAGGAGGGAGGCACAGCGGATCACAAGGGATCCACAGGAGGGAGGCACAGCGGATCACAAGGGATCCACCGGAGGGAGGCACAGCGGACCACAAGGGATCCACAAGAGGGAGGCACAGCGGATCACAAGGGATCCACAGGAGGGAGGCACAGCGGATCACAAGGGATCCACAGGAGGGAGGCACAGCGGATCACAAGGGATCCACAGGAGGGAGGCACAGCGGATCACAAGGGATCCACCGGAGGGAGGCACAGCGGATCACAAGGGATCCACAGGAGGGAGGCACAGCGGATCACAAGGGATCCACAGGAGGGAGGCACAGCGGATCACAAGGGATCCACAGGAGGGAGGCACAGCGGATCACAAGGGATCCACAGGAGGGAGGCACAGCGGATCACAAGGGATCCACAGGAGGGAGGCACAGCGGATCACAAGGGATCCACAGGAGGGAGGCACAGCGGATCACAAGGGATCCACCGGAGGGAGGCACAGCGGATCACAAGGGATCCACAGGAGGGAGGCACAGCGGATCACAAGGGATCCACAGGAGGGAGGCACAGCGGATCACAAGGGATCCACAGGAGGGAGGCACAGCGGATCACAAGGGATCCACACGAGGGAGGCACAGCGGATCACAAGGGATCCACCGGAGGGAGGCACAGCGGATCACAAGGGATCCACAGGAGGGAGGCACAGCGGATCACAAGGGATCCACAGGAGGGAGGCACAGCGGATCACAAGGGATCCACCGGAGGGAGGCACAGCGGATCACAAGGGATCCACAGGAGGGAGGCACAGCGGATCACAAGGGATCCACAGGAGGGAGGCACAGCGGATCACAAGGGATCCACAGGATCACAAGGGATCCACAGGAGGGAGGCACAGCGGATCACAAGGGATCCACAGGAGGGAGGCACAGCGGATCACAAGGAATCCACAGGAGGGAGGCACAGCGGATCACAAGGAATCCACAGGAGGGAGGCACAGCGGATCACAAGGGATCCACAGGAGGGAGGCACAGCGGATCACAAGGGATCCACAGGAGGGAGGCACAGCGGATCACAAGGGATCCACAGGAGGGAGGCACAGCGGATCACAAGGGATCCACAGGAGGGAGGCACGGCGGATCACAAGGGATCCACAGGAGGGAGGCACAGCGGATCACAAGGGATCCACAGGAGGGAGGCACAGCGGATCACAAGGGATCCACAGGAGGGAGGCACAGCGGATCACAAGGGATCCACAGGAGGGAGGCACAGCGGATCACAAGGGATCCACCGGAGGGAGGCACAGCGGATCACAAGGGATCCACAAGAGGGAGGCACAGCGGATCACAAGGGATCCACAGGAGGGAGGCACAGCGGATCACAAGGGATCCACAGGAGGGAGGCACAGCGGATCACAAGGGATCCACAGGAGGGAGGCACAGCGGATCACAAGGGATCCACAGGAGGGAGGCACAGCGGATCACAAGGGATCCACAGGAGGGAGGCACAGCGGATCACAAGGGATCCACAGGAGGGAGGCACAGCGGATCACAAGGGATCCACAGGAGGGAGGCACAGCGGATCACAAGGGATCCACCGGAGGGAGGCACAGCGGATCACAAGGGATCCACAAGAGGGAGGCACAGCGGATCACAAGGGATCCACAGGAGGGAGGCACAGCGGATCACAAGGGATCCACAGGAGGGAGGCACAGCGGATCACAAGGGATCCACAGGAGGGAGGCACAGCGGATCACAAGGGATCCACCGGAGGGAGGCACAGCGGATCACAAGGGATCCACAGGAGGGAGGCACAGCGGATCACAAGGGATCCACAGGAGGGAGGCACAGCGGATCACAAGGGATCCACAGGAGGGAGGCACAGCGGATCACAAGGGATCCACAGGAGGGAGGCACAGCGGATCACAAGGGATCCACAGGAGGGAGGCACAGCGGATCACAAGGGATCCACAGGAGGGAGGCACAGCGGATCACAAGGGATCCACCGGAGGGAGGCACAGCGGATCACAAGGGATCCACAGGAGGGAGGCACAGCGGATCACAAGGGATCCACAGGAGGGAGGCACAGCGGATCACAAGGGATCCACAGGAGGGAGGCACAGCGGATCACAAGGGATCCACAGGAGGGAGGCACAGCGGATCACAAGGGATCCACAGGAGGGAGGCACAGCGGATCACAAGGGATCCACAGGAGGGAGGCACAGCGGATCACAAGGGATCCACCGGAGGGAGGCACAGCGGATCACAAGGGATCCACAGGAGGGAGGCACAGCGGATCACAAGGGATCCACAGGAGGGAGGCACAGCGGATCACAAGGGATCCACAGGAGGGAGGCACAGCGGATCACAAGGGATCCACCGGAGGGAGGCACAGCGGATCACAAGGGATCCACAGGAGGGAGGCACAGCGGATCACAAGGGATCCACAGGAGGGAGGCACAGCGGATCACAAGGGATCCACCGGAGGGAGGCACAGCGGATTACAAGGGATCCACAGGAGGGAGGCACAGCGGATCACAAGGGATCCACAGGAGGGAGGCACAGCGGATCACAAGGGATCCATAGGATCACAAGGGATCCACAGGAGGGAGGCACAGCGGATCACAAGGGATCCACAGGAGGGAGGCACAGCGGATCACAAGGAATCCACAGGAGGGAGGCACAGCGGATCACAAGGAATCCACAGGAGGGAGGCACAGCGGATCACAAGGGATCCACAGGAGGGAGGCACAGCGGATCACAAGGGATCCACAGGAGGGAGGCACAGCGGATCACAAGGGATCCACAGGAGGGAGGCACAGCGGATCACAAGGGATCCACAGGAGGGAGGCACGGCGGATCACAAGGGATCCACAGGAGGGAGGCACAGCGGATCACAAGGGATCCACAGGAGGGAGGCACAGCGGATCACAAGGGATCCACAGGAGGGAGGCACAGCGGATCACAAGGGATCCACAGGAGGGAGGCACAGCGGATCACAAGGGATCCACCGGAGGGAGGCACAGCGGATCACAAGGGATCCACAAGAGGGAGGCACAGCGGATCACAAGGGATCCACAGGAGGGAGGCACAGCGGATCACAAGGGATCCACAGGAGGGAGGCACAGCGGATCACAAGGGATCCACAGGAGGGAGGCACAGCGGATCACAAGGGATCCACAGGAGGGAGGCACAGCGGATCACAAGGGATCCACAGGAGGGAGGCACAGCGGATCACAAGGGATCCACAGGAGGGAGGCACAGCGGATCACAAGGGATCCACAGGAGGGAGGCACAGCGGATCACAAGGGATCCACCGGAGGGAGGCACAGCGGATCACAAGGGATCCACAAGAGGGAGGCACAGCGGATCACAAGGGATCCACAGGAGGGAGGCACAGCGGATCACAAGGGATCCACAGGAGGGAGGCACAGCGGATCACAAGGGATCCACAGGAGGGAGGCACAGCGGATCACAAGGGATCCACCGGAGGGAGGCACAGCGGATCACAAGGGATCCACAGGAGGGAGGCACAGCGGATCACAAGGGATCCACAGGAGGGAGGCACAGCGGATCACAAGGGATCCACAGGAGGGAGGCACAGCGGATCACAAGGGATCCACAGGAGGGAGGCACAGCGGATCACAAGGGATCCACAGGAGGGAGGCACAGCGGATCACAAGGGATCCACAGGAGGGAGGCACAGCGGATCACAAGGGATCCACCGGAGGGAGGCACAGCGGATCACAAGGGATCCACAGGAGGGAGGCACAGCGGATCACAAGGGATCCACAGGAGGGAGGCACAGCGGATCACAAGGGATCCACAGGATCACAAGGGATCCACAGGAGGGAGGCACAGCGGATCACAAGGGATCCACAGGAGGGAGGCACAGCGGATCACAAGGGATCCACAGGAGGGAGGCACAGCGGATCACAAGGGATCCACAGGAGGGAGGCACAGCGGATCACAAGGGATCCACAGGAGGGAGGCACAGCGGATCACAAGGGATCCACAGGAGGGAGGCACAGCGGATCACAAGGGATCCACAGGAGGGAGGCACAGCGGATCACAAGGGATCCACAGGAGGGAGGCACAGCGGCACGACGAATCACAAGGGCCCTCCGCGATGCTATCCTTCACGGGGCCACTGGTGGTGTGGGAAGCTGTACGGAGGCAGCAGCGCGTGTGACAGCAACGACATTGCGAGCGGCGCACCTGCGTGTTGAAGTCGGGGTGGGACGGGTGCGGCCAAAGCGAGGAGCTCCCCAGCAGCGTGTTCGCGCGCCTGCGACACGAGCGCACCGAGTAGCACCACGCGCCGCCCTGGGTGGGGAAAAGAAAGGGGGAAGGGGGAGGGAGGGTGGGGAGCGGTGAGAGACGGGGAGAGAGAAGGAGAGGGATGGATGGCAGGCATGGTTGCGGGTGGGGCAGTGGTAGTGGTGGGACGGCAGTGTGCTGACTTCCACTGATTCGCGTCAATCAACTCCCTGTCGTGCTCCCCTGTGCCATTGCACTCGTGCTCCCCTGTGCCATTGCACTCGTGCTCCCCTGTGCCATTGCACTCGCTCCCGCCTCTCCACCCCCCCATTTGCCCACAAGCCCCGCCCAAGCGCGTCACATGCGCGCATGGCCACACGTCCGCATTTCCGCATGCGCGCACGCCCACACATCCGCGGTCCCGTATGCGCGAATACCCCGCGCGTCCCTATTCCCCAGCCCAACCACTTTCCCCGTCTCCGCAGTCCCCACGCGCGCCGCTCACCGGCAGGAATATGAGCCAGTTGCGCTGACCCGTGCCGTGGCCCCGCCGGTAGTAGTACCCTGGCGGGCTGCCGGCCGGACCGCATGCGAGAAGACGGGAGGTAGGGAGGCGCAAAGCCGGGAGGGAGGGAGGCGCAAAGAGGGGAAAGAGGAAGGGGAAAGTGGGGGCTTAAGGCGACTGAAGGGACGCACGAATGGGCAGTGGTCCGAGGACCACAGGGGGCGAGCGCGAAGTGCGGTCGTGGGTGCGCGCATGTCGCACATAGACCATCGCGCTGCTCCCACGCCCTTCGCTATCGCTCCCCGCTTCTCTCCCTTCCCATCTCCCACATCCCTCACCCCCATTCCCCCCCAACCGTTCTCGTGGCGGCGGAACGGGGTGACATCGCGGAAAAGGGAAGTGCGAAAAAAATACAACTACAAACTGGCTTTTTCGTAACTTTCCAGTTGCATTCGGAGCAGGGCGCGATCGACCACGCAGGGCGCACCACGCGGACATGCGCTCCGCGCGCCTTCCCCGTCAACGCTCGCCTTGCCCCACCGCCAAGCCTGCCAGCCAAGGCTAACAGCCGAGCTACCAACCGAGGCTTACAGTCGAGCCTGCCTTACCTGCCGTCGAGGCATCGCGCGCCCGCCGACACTTTATTCAGCAGCGAGAACGACACCCGCGCGCGCACCGCGGCAGGCTGCACCGGGGAATGAGCGACAGGGGAAGGCGAGAGCTGACCGGGGTCAACCTGCGCGGGTGCCGATGTGACTGGCGTGGCGGAAGGGCAGAGCGCGCAGGCGCAGACGCACAGCAGCGGCAGGAACCCGAATCTCAGAGGCGCGCGACCTGGCCGCCTCTCGCGGCGGAAGGCACGCGCTATGGGGCCCGCGAATCTGTCGCGACGCGGCATTGCGAAGAGGCGCATGTGCTCTCTACGACTTTCCGCTCGTGCGAGAAAGATGACGAGATGCGATCACGTGGAATGGATGGTTGGTAACACTACATCACTCATTCAGGTGAATGGAATTGGCGGGCGCAGCTTTGAGCCATCCAGCTGGCAAGGTTGAAAAAGGAGAGGCAATGGAAGGTGGGGGGAGGAAGAGTAATAGGTGGAGTCGGCTCGGGACAGGGGAGACGAGGCAGGTGAGTAGGGGGCACCTAGCGAAAAAGCAGAAAGGTCTAATTTCGGAAAAAACATGCGCTTCGTTTGCGGGTGTGGGATAACAGAGGAGAAAGTTAACGCGTCGCGTGTGATTGTGTCGCAATTCAACACGTTTGCTATTTTCACATCTTGTCGGGCCGGTGAAGTTTGTCGGATGAAAAATATCAACCTGAATCAGGCGCGTTATGAGTTGTGTTATTGTCACGAGTTGTAAAAGAGTACTACAATGTGACTGGATGAACTGAGAATACAATGCAGGCACACACTAGTATAGTGACTACCCTAGCTAGGAGGGAACCTCGGGAAAACGAGGCTGAGTGCAGGTTTGGCGATCGGAAAGCCGAAGGCGATGCGGGGCAGCCTCGGCATCGTGAATGTAGGCTGAACATGCGGAAGTCCGAAATGTCAGGGTTGTATGCGTAGCAGTCAACCCCGGTAAGGTATAAGGAAAATTCCTTGTTGGGCTGAGAAAAGCCCTTAGGATCTTTTGCAGGGGTAAATTCGGGGTAGGATAATTGTAATAGCGGAAGCGTTTAATAAAGAAGTTGTGAACCACCTTGCGCTAGTATGTGAGGGCAAAGTAAGTTGATTAAAGCGGAGAAATACAAGCATTTATATATATAAGTACAAGGAATATGAAAGGATATAGTTATAACTACTTTACTGCTGCTGTTGCGGTTCGATACAGTGACGACTCGGGCAACTGCTCTGTAGCGAGTCAGTTGTGTGTCCTTGCTGTCGCGCTGTACTTGTCAGGTCAAAGGTCGCTGACCTTTGACTTTCGCGTAACCTCCAGCAACCTCTTTCAACCTCCGAGGGTTGACTCGCGCGTGCCTCAATATGGTTCGCTTCGCTTCTGGTGCGATGTTTCGACACGACAGAGGCGCTTAAGATTTACTGTTTCCAACATTCCTTACACTACCCACCCCCCCCCCCCCCTTAAAGAAAGGTGGTCGATATCCGCAGCTCGCTTGCGAGTGAGATGATCACCAAGAAGCGGTGAGGCTTCAAGCGATGCGGATGACGCCCACGTGTCATCTTCACTGGTGCGGTCTGTCCAACGGAAGTCCACGTGGCGGTCAGCGACGTCGAGCCGAACACGACGTGCCAGAATTTTTTACGGGTCGAGTGTCAGTTCTAGGACAGGTCGTGCTGTCGGGGCGGCGTTTTGGCGCGCCATGTCTGTCGTGGAAGGCACGAACTTGCGAAGAAGGCTGACATGGAATGCGTCATGTATACGCCAGTCGTCGGGTAGCAGCAGCTTCGCAGTGAGAGGTGTCACCTGTCAAATTATACATGTTAGAAAGTCTAGGCAAGGATGATTGCATTGAAAGAAGGTTGGGTACAAGTAGCAAACCCTAGAGGGGTTGTACCCCATATTGGCTACCCCACTACAGCCTACACAAGTATAACATATATAGTTTGACACACCCCCATAGGCAAAGTGGGGGAGAACAAGGGGTCACAAGACCAGTCTAGAGAAGCAAAGCAAGCTTAGGGTGGATCACAACGTCACCACACACTCTAAGCACAAGCAAAGGGCCAGAAGGCCAGTTCACATGCAGAAGTATATATGCAACAAGAACAGCACAGTGATCTCTACCTAGCAAGAGCAAGCATGCAGATATATATATAGAGATCACAGTACAAGCAGAGTCTACAGCAAGTGTGGAAATGTAGGCACAAGGCCTAACAGGGTACAAAAGCGCTGATGATCACCAGACGAAAGCGCCTTGGTGAATATATCAGCAGTGTTGGCCCGGGTGGCCACGTGAGCAAGGCGAAGCTGACCCCGCTGCTGCAGCTCTCGAGCCAGGAAGTAACGCAGAGCGATGTGCTTCGTTCTGTGCTCCAGTCTGTGCTCCTCGCACAAGGCAATGGCGGCCTTGTTGTCGACGTACAGCACTAGAGGAGAACGAGGCCGCTCTCCCAGGTCAGTCAGCAGGTAAGTGAGCCAGCGTAACTCCTGTGCAGCCATGGCTGTGGCGTAGATCTCAGCCTCACAACTGGAGCTGAGAATAGAAGACGAGCGAGTAGAACGCCAAGAAACAGAACCAGAGCCAAGGCTGAAAGTGTAACCCTGTGACGACCGCTGTGTAGCCTGGTCGTCAACCCAAGAAGCGTCCGAGTGCCCAGTGAGAACCACGTCTCTCCGCCCTCCAAGCACGAGCCCCATGCCCGATGTACTGCACAAGTAGCGCAGTACCCTCTTCGCAGCATCCCAGTGCACCTTTCGGTGTCGACCAGGAGCCACGTAACGGGCCAGAAGGCCAAGAGGGTACGCAAGGTCAGGACGAGTGCAGGTCATCAGGTACATGAGGCAGCCCACTAACTCTGGGTAAGGACCACTCGGCTCTACGGACTCGTCCGAAGGTGGAGCTGAGAGCGAGTGACCTGTAGCCAGAGGAGTGGACTGTGGCGAGGACCAGGTGAAGCCGAAGCGCTGAAGGACCTGGTGCACCATGTGTGACTGAGTCAGAGTGATGGTGCGGCGTGCTCTGTCCCGGGTGATCTGCAAGCCAAGGTAGCTGCGCAGCTCACTCAGGTCTGTGCACGTGTGTCTTTTCTGCAGCTCCGACTTCACCAGGGCGAGAGCCTCAGTGTCAGCAGTGGCAAAGACCAAGTCGTCGACGTACACGAGGATGTAGAACGGCGGCAGCGAAGTGTCGGTGCGCAGAAACAGCGACGGGTCAGCAGTCGAAGGAGCAAACCCAAGAGCCGCAAGTGTCGTCCTCAGTGTGTCGTGCCACTCACGAGGCGCCTGGCGGAGACCGTAGACTGGCCGCTGAAGCCTCCACTGGGTACCAGGAGGAAACGACCAAGTGAAGCCAGGTGGGCGGCGCAGCCAGATCTCCTCGTGCAGGCTACCCTGTAAGAAGGCTGTGCTGAAGTCTAGAGAGTGAAGCTCGTAGTCACGCTGAGCGGCAACATGCAGCAGCACCCGAAGAGTGGTCATCTTCGGGGTGGGGGAGAAGGTATGGAAGAAGTCGACTCCCTCTCGCTGACTGAAGCCTCGAGCAACGTAACGAGCCTTGAAGACAGGCGGAGAACCCGGCGGCCGCTTCACCCAGAAAATCCACATGCCATCGACGATGTTCGCCCCAGGAGGGGGAACCTCATCGACGTAGGTGCTTGTGGACTTCCAGGATGCCATCTCTGCGTCCATGGCTGTCTGCCACTGAGAGGAGTAGGGACCCGCGATCGCCTCAGCGTAAGAGCGCGGGGTAGGGATGTCTAGTGCATCCGGGTCTCCCTCAGGGGCAAGCAGCATGGCTACGAGATGAGGCGCAGCGGCCGCAAGACACTCAAGGTCCTCCTGTCTGTCCTCAAGGACGTCCGTGCCAAGAGCACACTCACCCCCGACGGACGGAGGGCAGACAGACTCAGACTCAGCAACAAGACTAGCGGCGTAGTCTAGACGACAGGCAGCAGCAAAGTCAACCAGCTCAGCGACCAAGGCAGACGCAGCAGTGGACTCAAACGACGGGTCAGTGACAACCGTGGCTAAACCCTAAACCCGTCGCGTCGCCCTAAGCCCGCGCCCGGCCCCCTGCCTGCCCGTCACGGTGCCCTTCAGCCCCCGCGACCCCGCTCTACCGCCGCAGCGGCTCCGCCGGGTAGCGGCCCTGCCCTGGTGCCGACACGGCCCGCGCAGCACCGCCCTGCCGCCGGCGTGGCCCCGTCCTACCACTGCCGCGGACCTGCCCTGCCGTTGTCGCGGCCCCGCCCTGCCACCGACGCGGCCCAGCCTGGCCCCGCCTTGCCGCCGACACTGCCCCGCCCTGCAGCTGACGCGGCCTTCCTCTGCAGCCATATTTGCGGCCCCGCTGCCCGCCACGCGCCGGCCCTCCCTGCCACCGGTGAGCACGCTGCTGCGCCGCCTGCCTGCCTGCCTGCCTGCCTGCCTGCCTGCTGCGCTGCTGCTTCTGCTCCTACTGCTGCTCCTGGCGGTGGCCAGATGCAGCTCCAGTGCCGTCCGCGCGCATCTCTCACGCCCCAGCAGCTTCGTGAGTGGTACGCTAGTTGGGGTTGTGGCGGTAGCCGTCGTGGCTGTCGCCCTGGAGCTGGGCAGTTGGGAACGTCTGGTAGTTGCCAGCTGCAGCTGCAGCGGCGTCCGCGCGAGACACTTTCGCCCCAGCAGCTTCATGAGTGGTACGCTCAGAGTAGAGGGTCTCGGAGTACCGTTCGCTGCCCGTACGTCATTCGCACAGGTGCTCGGGCTGGTCAGGCTTGCGGGACGCTTGGTCACACACAGTCCCGCTGCTTCGCCCGTCTGAGCGACGCCTGGCGTACCGAGTTTGGCGACGAGGCTGAGCTCCCCACCTGGCTGGAGCTGCTTAGGCAGAGGGTAGATATCTTTGCTCTTGACTATGATGCTATTCTCACTGCCATGTATGCATTGCCTACTAGTACGGACGGTGCCTGTTACCTGTGCGTACCGCCTGACCCAGGTATAGACCCTGCTGCTCTAGGTGCTGGTGAGGCTACTGCTCTAGGTGCTAGTGCGTCTCCTGCTCTAGGTGCTGGTGAGGCTGCTGCTCTAGGTGCTAGTGCGTCTCCTGCTCTAGGTGCTGGTGAGGCTGCTGCTTCAGGTGTTGGTGAGTCTGCTCTCTCTGGTACTGCGCCTGCTGCGGCCTTGCACACCTTCACCCTTGACTCAGGAGCTTCCCGCTCCTTCTTTCGCGACTGCACCACACTCACGCCGCTTAGTCGGCCAGTTGCAGTCTCCCTGGCGGACCCCTCTGGGGGTCCTGTCCTTCCCTACTTCTCCACAGTTCTGCCGTGTCCGGCCGCCCCGTCTGGCTCGCTGTCAGGTCTCTACCTCCCCTCGTTCTCTACGAACTTGGTGAGTGGAGCTAACCTCCAGGATGGCGGGGTTGACCAGTTCACTCCTGCGAGTCAGCGAGTGACTCACTGCACGTGTGCTCGGACGGGCCGACACCTGGCCACGTTTACCCGTGCGCCTGGCTCGAGTCTGTACACACTGACCACTGTGTCCCCTCAGGTAGCTGCGTCTGCGTCTGCGTCAGGTCAGCTAGCGGCCCCCTGCTCGTGTCGCGCTTTGTCGCACCAGACCCTCCTTTGGCACCACCGCCTTGGTCACCCCTCGGTGCAGCGCCTTCGTAGCATGCACCGCCGTGTCCTTGTCTCTGGTCTTCCCAGGGTTCTCCCTCCCCTGCCACCCTCGCCCGCTCCTCCCTGTCTTCCCTGTGTCGAGGGGCGGCAGCGCGCCGCTCCTCACTCCTCCTCGTTCCCTCCCACAGAGGCTCCCTTGCAGACTCTCCACCTGGACGTGTGGGGCCCAGCCCGCGTCCGTGGACAGGGCCACGAGCGGTACTTCCTGCTGGTCGTCGACGACTACACGCGTTACACCACGGTCTTCCCCTTGCAGCGCAAGGGGGAGGTCCCTGATGTTTTGATCCCTTGGATCCGCGCTGCCCGTCTCCAGCTCCGCGAGCGGTTCGGGACGGAGTTTCCCGTCCTGCGTCTGCATTCTGACAGAGGTGGTGAGTTCTCCTCAGACCTCTTGGCAGCCTTCTGTGCGGAGCACGGCATCCGTCAGACGTTCACGCTTCCGGCCTCTCCACAGCAGAATGGGGTTGCTGAGCGCCGCATTGGCTTAGTCATGGAGGTCGCTCGTACCTCCATGATCCATGCGGCTGCCCCCCATTTTCTGTGGCCGTTTGCGGTCAGGTACGCTGCGCATCAGCTCAACCTCTGGCCCCGTGTCTCCTTACCGGAGACCTCACCCATGCTGCTGTGGATGGGGAAGGTTGGCGATGCGTCGCGTTTCCGGGTCTGGGGTGCTTGTGCCTTTGTCCGCGATACCACCGCGGACAAGCTCTCCACCCGCGCTGTTCCCTGTGTCTTCCTTGGCTTTGTCCCTGACGCGCCTGGTTGGCAGTTTTACCACCCCACCTCGCGCCGTGTCTTCCCCTCTCAGGACGTCACGTTCGACGAGTCGGTTCCCTTTTACCGTCTCTTCCCCTACCGCACTGCCCCTCTCCCCCCCCCCCCGCCGCTCTTTCTCGCTCCAGGTGCTCCCCAGGTAGACCCCCTCCCCGCTCCCGGTCCTGCTCCTTCAGGTGTGTCTCAGGTTGACCCTCCTCCCTTGACTGCGCCGGTTGAGGTCACTGGTGACTCAGGTCCTGCTGCGGGTGGTCCTGCTCGGGGTACTAGTTCTGGGGGTGCTGAGCCTGGGGGTGCTGAGCCTGGGGGTGCGGAGCCTGGGGGTGCGGAGCCTGGGGGTGCTGAGCCTGGGGGTGCGGAGCCTGAGGGTGCGGAGCCTGGAGGTGCTGAGCCTGAGTGTGAGGAGTCTGGGGGTGCTGAGCTTGGGGGTACTGAGTCTGGGGGTGCTGCACCTGGGGGCGCTGAGGCGTCTGGTGAGCAGTCTCCCTGGAGCGGCCGTCTCCGTAGTCGCTCCGCTGGTGCCTCGCCGCTGCACTCTCGTCGTCTACTCCCTCTCTCCCCACAGCAGCTGCGTGAGTGGTACGTTGGCCCTCTCTCAGCTCCACCTTTGGACGAGTCCGTAGAGCCGAGTGGTCCTTACCCAGAGCTAGTGGGCTGCCTCATGTACCTGATGACCTGCACTCGTCCTGACCTTGCGTACCCTCTTGGCCTTCTGGCACGCTACGTGGCTCCTGGTCGACACCGAAAGGTGCACTGGGATGCTGCGAAGAGGGTACTGCGCTACTTGTGCAGTACATCGGGCATGGGGCTCGTGCTTGGAGGGCGGAGTGAGGTGGTCCTCACTGGTCACTCAAACGCTACTTGGATTGACGACCATGCTACTCAGCGGTCGTCACAGGGTTACACTTTCAGCCTTGGCTCCGGTTCTGTTTCTTGGCATTCTACTCGCTCGTCTTCTGTTCTCAGCTCCAGTTGTGAGGCTGAGATTTACGCCACAGCCATGGCTGCACAAGAGTTACGCTGGCTCACTTACCTGCTGACCGACCTGGGAGAGCGGCCTCGTTCTCCTCCAGTTCTGTACGTCGACAACAAGGCCGCCATTGCCTTGTGTGAGGAGCACAGAGTGGAGCACAGAATGAAGCACATCGCTCTGCGTTACTTCCTGGCTCGAGAGTTGCAGCAGCGTGGTCAGCTTCGTCTTGCACACGTGGCCACTCGGGCCAACACTGCTGATATATTCACCAAGGCACTTCCGTCTGGTGACCATCAGCGCTTTTGTACTTTGTTGGGCCTTGTGCCTACGTTTCCACACTTGCTGTAGACTCTGCTTGTACTGTGATCCATATATATATACCTGCATGCTTGCTCTTGCTAGGTAGTGATCACTGTACTGTTCTTGTTGCATATATACCATTGTATGTGAACTGGCCTTGTGGCCCTTTGCTTGTGCTCAGTGTGTGTGGTGACGTTGTGATCCACCCTGAGCTTGCTTTGCTTCTCTTGACTGGTCTTGTGACCCCTTGTTCTCCCCCACTTTGCCTATGGGGGTGTGTCAAATTATACATGCTATATTTGTGTAGGCTGTAGTGGGGTAGCCAATATAGGGTACAACCCCTCTAGGGTTTGATACTTGTACCCAACTCTCTTTCCAAGCAACTCATTCCTGCGTGTAGATTCTAACATCACCATATGGAGGATACGGAATGGCCCACAAAATCGTGGCCGTAGTTTGTTCGAGCCGGGCAGGCGGAGGTTTTTCGTGTCGAGCATCACTAGTTGTCCAGTTGTCATGACGATTTCCCGGCGTAGAAGATCCGTGTATTTCCGGGCAGTGGTGTATTTCCTGGAGTTCTGTCACAAATGTTTGTGATCGTGGGACCGGGTTGTCGGGTGTAGTTGTGGTTGTTTCCACTGGGTCCATCCCGTAATTCAAGAAAAACGGGGAGTGGTAAGTCGTGATGGACGGGGCGTTGTTGAACGCGAACTCCAGCATGGCAAGTGAATATTCACAGCGAGCAGGATCGGGGCAGTTCGTGAGGATGAGCTGCTCCATTACCTGATTGGTCCGCTCTGTGTGGCCGTCGGTTTGCGGGTGGTAGGCCGACGAGAACTGTAGCTTGGTGCCGTACTGCGCCAACGTCACCTTCTAAAATTTCGAAGTGAACTTCGGATCCTTGTCGCTGATGATCGCCGACAGTTGAGAAGAAGAGGCGCGCGGTTTCTTTGGCTGTGGTCGTTGTACAACACGGTATGAAGTGCGCCATTTTCGTGAGGCAATCGACGACGACGAGTACAGCGTCGTTGCCGGACGGTCCATCTGGCAGCCCCGTGACGAAATCCATCGTCACCTGTTGCCAAGGTGGTTCGGGTGGCTCCAGGGGTTGCAGCAATCCAGCTGGCCGCTGCCGTGTCGATTTCATAGTTTGGCACACCCTGCGTGAGGACACCTAATGCTGCACATCGTTAGAGGAGTCAGGCCAATAATACTATCGGTGTAGCATTTTCTGGGTTTTATCAACCCCAAAATTTCTGGAGAGATTCGAATAGTGGACCTTCTGGATAAGGAGTTTACGCAGCAGTCGGTAAGCGAGAGCCCAAATCCGGTCGGTTCCGGCTTTTAGGTAATAATCCCCCTTCTGCGTCGTGGCCTGCTGATGATTTCCTGTCGTGAAAAACATGTCAGAGGTCCACTAGAGATCTCTGATTGATCATAGGGAAGGGTTACAGGCACGTCGGCCTGGGGGGTTATGTCAAACATTATATATGTTGGGTTTGTTAGGCTACAGTGGGTTAGCCTATATGGGGTACACAATTCTAGGGTTTGCTATTTGTACTGATTTCTCTGTTAGTTCAATCATTCCAGTCTCTTCTTTCTGACATGGTATCAGAGCAGGTCCTTCGCTAGGACCGTTCTTAGGGCCCACCACTGACTACCTACCTACCTATCTACTGTCGGAGCGTCGCGTTAGCGCCTCCCCCTCAGCGCCCTCGTGCGCCCTCGTGTACGGCCCCTTAAGGCCCCGTCGACCCCGCGCGCCGCCCCTTAGTGACTCGCGCGTCGCGCCTTAGAGGCCCCGTCGACCCGTGCGCGCCCCGCTTAAGGCCCCGTTTGGCCCCGTCGACCCGCCCGCGGCCCGCTTAGTGGCCCCGCTTAGCCCCGTCGACCCGCGCGCGCCCCGCTTACGGCCCCGTTTGGCCCCGTCGACCCGCCCGCACCCCGCTTAGAGGCCCCGTTTGGCCCCGTCGACCTACGCGCGCCCCGCTTACGGCCCCGTTTGGCCCCGTCGACCCGCGCGCGCCCCGCTTACGGCCCCGTTTGGCCCCGTCGACCCCTTCGCGCCCCGCTTAGTGGCCCCGTTTGGCCCCGTCGACCCGCGCGCGCCCCGCTTACGGCCCCGTTTGGCCCCGTCGACCCCACGCGTGCCCCGCTTAGAGGCCCCCCTGGCCCCGTCGACCCCGTGCGCGCCCCGCTTAGAGGTCCCGCGGCCCCGTCGTCCGCCACCACACGGTCCCTCGACCCCGCACGCGCCCCGCTTACCGGCCCCACGGCCCCGTCGAGCCCCGCTTAGAGGCCCCCGCGACCCAGTCCCGCCCCTCTTAGCGGCTTCGCGCAGCCGCGCAGCCCGAACTGAGCCGCGCCGCCCTACCTGAACTGAGCCGCGCCGCCCTACCGAGCCGCGTCGACCGTTCTAGCAGCCCTGTTGATCCTACTGCTACTGCTACTGCTACTACTGCTACTACGGCTACCACTATGGCCAGTCCTCCCGTACTTGCTTTCGATGCTGAGGGCCGCCCAGTGAAGTTTGACACCTGGCTCGATGACCTGCACCTTTTCCTACAGCTCACTGCCAAGGAGGACATCTCACTGTATGACCACGCCCTCGGCCATGCTCCTGCCCCTGCTACTGATGCTGACAGCACTACCCGCTCCCAGTGGCAGACTCGTGACGCCCACGCTCGCTTTGCCATCCGCAACTCCCTGCCGTTAGATGAGCGCGAGCACTTTGGCCAGTGCAAGACTGCTAGGGACCTCTACACCGCTGTAGTTGCCCGTTACTCCTCACCCGCTTCTGCTACGCTAGGCCGCCTCACTCTTCCCTACCTGTTCCCCGACCTAGCCTCCTTTCACACTGTCGCAGACCTCATCACCCACCTTAAGACTAGTGAGGCCCGCTTTCGCGCTGCTATGCCTGCCGAGTTTCTCACTAGCAACCCCCCCCGCTCTGGATCACTCTCTACCACATCGTCACCCGCCTCCCTGACTCTCTGCGCGCAGTCAGGGACCACTTCCTCTCTCGCTCCCCCACTGAGCTCACTGTTGCCCTCCTCGAGAAGGAACTGCTTGCAGCTGAGGCGAGCATCGTCGCTGTAGGCACCTCTCGTGGCGACCCCCGCACCCCGTTCTTCGAGGGGTGTTCCCCTTCCCCCCTCCTCCCCTCTGTCGCCTCTGCTGCTGCTGTCGACCTCCTTGGTGCTGAGAAGGTCGGGACCGCGTCTGCTTCGAGCGGGCGCCGCAGGGGCAAAGGGAACAGGGGCGGGGGTGGCGGCGGAGGAGGTGGGGGTGGAGGCGGTGGGAGTGGAGGCGCGGCTGAGGAGGCTAGTGGCGGTAGTGGGGGAGGCGACAGCAGCGGCGGGAGTGGTGGCAGGGGCGGAGGCGGCAGCGGAGGCGGAGGTGGTCGTGGTGGCGGCAGGGGTGGCGGTGGCCGGGGCGGAGGCGGAGGGGGTGGTGGTCGTGGGGGCACTGGCGGAGGGCAGAGTCAGCAGCCCGCCCCGACGCTTCAGGCTGCCCGTGAGTGGTATGCGCAGCGTGGCTTTACCTGCACGTACGTCATTCGCACAGGTGACCGCACCGGCCAGCAGTGTGGGAGGCTGCACCCCACGCAGCGCTGCTTCGCACGCCTTACCGATGCGTGGCGCACCCAGTTTCCTACTGCCACTGAGCTGCCGCGCTGGGCTGAGCTGGAAAAGAGGGGTGTTGATATTTGGGCTTTAGACTTTGATGCTATTCTCACTGCCATGTATGCGATGTCTATTAGTGGAGAGGGTGCTCAGTACTTGCGTGTTCCGCCCGACCCGGGCATTCAGGCCAGTCCGGCTGCCGCCCTAGGTGCTAGTGCGTCCGCTCCCGCAGGTCCTGGTGAGGCTGCTGCCCTAGGTGCTAGTGCGTCTGTGCCCCCTGGTACTGAGTCGACTGCAGCACTGCACACCTTCACACTGGACTCAGGTGCTTCTCGCTCTTTCTTTCGTGACCGCACTGTCCTTGAGCCCCTCGCTCGGCCAGTTGCTGTCTCCCTTGCTGACCCCTCTGGGGGTCCGGTCATTGCGACCTCCTCCACTGTCCTTCCTTGTCCGGCGGTCCCGTCCGGCACGCTGTCCGGTCTCTACCTCCCCTCGTTCTCGACGAACTTGGTGGCAGGTAGTGCGCTCCAGGACGGGGGTGTTCACCAGTTCACCCCTGCCTACGAGCGCGTGACACACTGCACGTGTGCTCGGACGGGTCGCCACCTGGCTACCTTCACTCGGGAGCCGGGGTCGGACCTTTACACACTGACCACTGTGTCCCCTCAGGTAGCTGCGTCTGCGTCTGCGTCTGCGTCTGCGTCAGGTCAGCTGTCCGCCCCCTGCTCGTGTCGCTCTCTGGCACATGAGACTGTCCTTTGGCACCACCGCCTTGGTCACCCGTCTGTGCAGCGCCTTCGGGCCATGCACCAGCGGGACCTTGTTGCTGGTCTTCCCAGGGTGCTCCCTCCCCTTCCCGACTCGCCTGCTCCTCCCTGTATTCCCTGTGTCGAGGGACGGCAGCGCGCCGCTCCTCACTCCTCCTCCTTTCCCCCGACGACTGCCCCCTTGCAGACGCTCCACATGGACGTGTGGGGCCCAGCCCGCGTCCGTGGTCAGGGTCAGGAGAGGTACTTCCTGATTGTTGTTGACGACTTCTCGCGCTACACCACGGTCTTCCCCTTGCGCGCCAAGGGTGACGTCCCTGATGTCTTGATCCCTTGGATCCGCAGATCTCGTCTCCAGCTCCGTGAGCGTTTCCGCTCCGACTTCCCTGTCCTGCGTCTGCACTCTGACAGAGGTGGGGAGTTCTCCTCTGGCCTATTGGAGGCCTTCTGTCAGCAGGAGGGCATTGAGCAGTCGTACACGCTTCCGGACTCTCCACAGCAGAATGGGGTTGCTGAGCGCCGCATTGGTCTGGTCATGGAGGTCGCTCGTACCTCCTTGAGCCATGCGGCTGCCCCCCATTTTCTGTAGCCGTTTGCAGTCCGATACGCTGCGCATCAGCTCAACCTCTGGCCCCGTGTCTCCTTGCCCGAGACTTCTCCGACACTGCGTTGGACGGGAGAGGCTGGCGATGCGTCGCGTTTTCGGGTCTGGGGATCCCGAACTTTTGTCCGCGACACGTCCGCGGACAAGCTCTCCCGTCGCGCTGTCCCCTGCGTCTTCCTTGGCTTTGTCCCGGACGCCCCTGGTTGGCAGTTCTACCACCCCACCTCGCGGCGTGTCCTGGCCTCTCAGGACGTCACTTTTGACGAGTCCGTCCCCTACTACCGCCTCTTCCCCTACCGCACTGCCCCGCTCCCCCCCCCGCCTCTCTTCCTCGCTCCAGGTGCTGAGGTACCAGACCCCCTCCCCCCTCAGGGTGCCGCTCCCTCAGGTGTGTCCCAGGTAGACCCGGGTGAGCCTGTCGAGGTAGCTGTTGACTCTCGTCCTGCTCGGGGTGCTGAGCCTGGGGGTGCTGCGTCTGGGGGTGCTGAGCCTGGGGGTGCTGAGTCTGGGGGTGCTGAGCCTGGAGGTGCTGCGCCTGGGGGTGCTGGGTCTGGGGGTGCTGCGTCTGGGGGTGCTGAGCCTGAGCGTGCTACACCTGGAGGAGCCCTCTCCTCCCAGCAGCTGCAGGAGAGGTACCTCGAGTACTGCCGCCTCCGGAGAGGTGCTGCTGGAGCTCGTCCCGGTACTTCCCCTCCTCCCCAGGAGCTCCCCCCCATTCAGCAGATCCGCGAGTGGTACACACGGCGCTGCAGTCTTCGGAGTGGTGCTCCTGGTGCTGCGGACCCTGGGGGTGGCGCTGCTGCTGGTGCTGAGGACCCGGACGTTGGAGCTGCTGCTGGTGCTGCGGACCCGCCTGGTGGAGCTGCTGCTGGTGCTGAGGACTCGGACGTTGGAGCTGCTGCTGGAGCTGAGGACCCGGGCGGTGGCGCTGCTGCTGGTACTGAGGACTCGGACGGTGGAGCTGCTGCTGGACCTGAGGACCCGAGCGGTGGCGCTGCTGCTGCTGCTGAGGACCCGAGCGTTGGAGCTACTACTGGTGCTGAGGACCCGGCCGGTGGAGCTGCTGCTGGTGCTGTGGACCCGGCCGCTGGAGTCTCCTCTGCTTCTGGAGACGCTGCGCGGCCGCGACCGTACTTCGTACCGCTCCTTCAGCAGGTTCTTGGGCAGGCTCCTCCTCCTTGTCCTCCTCCCTCCGTAGAGTGTCCTCTGCCTGTCCAGTCGCAGTCACAGTTACTGCCTACCTCGCCTCTCCCTGCTCCCTCTCCTTACACTGGTCCCACAGGAGGTCTTACAGAGCGTCGTGAGCCTGAGTCTCGTCCTGCGTCGCCTGTTCGTCCTGCTCGCACTGGTAGTCGTGTCCGTCGTGAGCGTCCTCCTCCTGTCCCAGGCACTCACTACATGACTCTGCGTCCCTCTACTGCTCCTCAGCGTGTCCCTCTACCGTCTCCTCCCGCGTCTTCTTTGCCTCACGTTCCGGACCCTGAGTCTGACCGGTACCGTGCTGAGCACCCTACTGTCACGTGTCTCCTCGCTACTGTTGTCACTGACCCTACCTTTGAGTCCTCGACTGCGTCTGCTCTGGTCGCTGAGTTGGTTGACTTTGCTGCTGCCTGTCGTCTAGACTACGCCGCCAGTCTTGTTGCTGAGTCTAAGTCTGTCTGTCCTCCGTCCGTCGGGGGTGAGTGTGCTCTTGGCACGGACGTCCTTGAGGACAGACAGGAGGAGTTCCAGTGTCTTGCTGCTGCTTTGCCCCGTCTCGTGTCCTTGCTAGTTGCCCCTGAGGGAGACCCGGATGCACCAGACATCCCGACCCCACGCACTTACGCTGAGGCGATGGCGGGTCCCTACTCCTCTCAGTGGCAGACGGCCATGGACGCCGAGATGGCTTCCTGGAAGTCCACACGCACCTACGTCGACGAGGTTCCCCCTCCTGGGGCGAACATCGTCAGTGGCATGTGGATTTTCAGGGTGAAGCGGCCGCCGGGTTCTCCGCCTGTCTTCAAGGCGCGTTACGTGGCTCGAGGCTTCAGTCAGCGAGAGGGAGTTGACTTCTTCCAGACCTTCTCCCCCACCCCGAAGATGACCACTCTTCGGGTGCTGCTGCACATAGCCGCTCACCGCGACTACGAGCTTCACTCACTTGACTTCAGCACTGCTTTCCTGCAGGGCAGCCTGCACGAGGAGATCTGGCTGCGCCGCCCACCTGGCTTCACTGGGTCGTTTCCTCCTGGTACCCAGTGGAGGCTTCAGCGGCCGGTCTACGGTCTCCGCCAGGCTCCGCGTGAGTGGCACGACACACTGAGGACTACACTTGCGGCTCTTGGGTTCGCGCCTTCTACAGCTGACCCGTCGCTGTTCCTGCGCACCGACACTTCGCTGCCGCCGTTCTACATCCTCATGTACGTCGACGACTTGGTCTTTGCCACTGCTGACACTGCAGGACTCGCCTACGTGAAGTCGGAGCTGCAGAGGAGACACACGTGCACAGACCTGGGTGAGCTGACAAGCTATCTTGGCTTGCGGATCACCCGGGACAGAGCACGGCGCACCATCACCTTGACTCAGTCACACATGGTGCAGCAGGTTCTCCAGCGCTTCCGCTTCACGTACTCCTCGCCTCAGTCCACTCCTCTGCCTACCGGTCACTCGCTCTCAGCTCTGCCTTCGGATGAGTCCGTAGAGCCGAGTGGCCCGTATCCAGAGCTTGTGGGCTGCCTCATGTACCTGATGACCTGCACTCGACCTGACCTTGCATACCCTCTTAGCATCCTTGCACGCTATGTCGCTCCTGGCCGTCACAGGAAGGAGCACATGGATGCCGCTAAGAGGGTGTTGCGCTACTTGTGCAGTACGTCGGGCATGGGGCTTGTGCTTGGAGGGCGAGACCGAGTTGTGCTCACAGGGCACTCAGACGCTTCTTGGGCAGACGACCAGGCCACTCAGCGGTCGTCTCAGGGTTACACCTTCAGCCTTGGCTCTGGCTCAGTTTCTTGGCGCTCTACACGCTCTTCTTCTGTTCTCGGCTCCAGTTGCGAGGCTGAGATCTACGCTACAGCCATGGCTGCCCAGGAGCTACGCTGGCTGACCTACCTGCTGACTGACCTCGGAGAGCCGCCTCGTTCTCCTCCAGTACTGTACGTCGACAACAAGGCTGCCATTGCCTTGTGTAAGGAGCACAGACTGGAGCACAGAACGAAGCACATCGCTCTGCGGTACTTCCTTGCTCGAGAGCTGCAGCAGCGCGGTCAGCTTTGTATTCGCTACGTGGCCACTGAGGCCAACACTGCTGATGTGTTCACCAAGGCGCTTCAGCCTCGTGACCATCAGCGCTTCTGCACTCTACTAGGCCTTGTGCCTACTGGACCTCACTTGCTTACCTCTTGACTTTGCTTGTACTGTGATCACTATATATATCTATACCTGCATGTTTACTCTTGCTAGGTTGTGATCACTGTATCTCTGGCTCTGTTATAAACCTGCATGTGAACTGGTCTTGTGACCACTAGCTTGTGCTCGGAATTTGTGTGGAATCCTCGAGATCCACCCTGAGCTTGTTGTTGCCTTGCTTTGCCTTGACTGGTCTTGTGACCCCTAGGTCTCCCCCACTTTGCCTATGGGGGTGTGTCAAACATTATATATGTTGGGTTTGTTAGGCTACAGTGGGTTAGCCTATATGGGGTACACAATTCTAGGGTTTGCTATTTGTACTGATTTCTCTGTTAGTTCAATCATTCCAGTCTCTTCTTTCTGACAGGTTATGGGCGTACTCACCCGCTTTAGAAACAAGCCCTTTTATCCCAGTGGTTAGTGGCTGGGATTCTGACATGGTATTAGAGCGAAGGTCTCGAGTTCGAATCCCGGTGTGTGCACCTCGGGCATCCCAGTGCGGGGGGGTGTCAGAGGTCCACTGGAGATCCCCGATTGATCCTAGGGAAGGGTTACATGCACGTTGGCCTGGGGGGTTATGGGCGCACTCACCCGTTATAGAAACAAGCCCTTTTATCCCAGTGGTTAGTGGCTGGGATTCTGACAAAACGGGTCCGTTGTGTAGCCGTGGGTGAATATTCCTGTAAGTAGCGGGCTCGAATGAGTCATTTGTATTGCAGCGGATCAAACTGCCGGGCGGGTAGGGTGTCGACGATGTTATTCGCCCCTTTCTTATACGTGATGCGGTAGGAGAAGTGGCTCTCCATGTAATCGAGCCACCGAATTTGTCGCGGGTTGAGGTTGGGCTGAGCTCGCAGGTACTGTAGGGACTTGTGGTATGTGTGAACAGTGACGTCGGTGCCTGTCAAGTAGCAGCGTCACGGTTTGAACGCGTGTATTATGGCGAGCATCTTCTGTTATGTAACGGGTAGTTGCGCTCGGATGCTTGCAACTTGCGTGATTCGTAGGCAATTGGCTGCAGCCCGTTCCCGAAATCTTGGAGGAGTGTAGCTCCGATGGCAAAATCGGAGGCGTTGGTGATGACTTCGAACGGCTTTGATGGGTCGGCGATGCGCAAAACCGGAGGGGAAACCAGAAAATTCTTCAACTCCTGAAAAGCCACCTCAGCTTCCTCCCCCCACACAAAATCCCTGTCCTTGTGCAGCAGGTCGGTCAGCGGGCCGGTTATCCCCGCCATATTCGGGATAAACCGCCGGACGTAGTTTACAAACCCCAGAAAACTTGGAAGTTACGTAATGTTAGTCGGGGACTTCCACTCCTGAATGGTCTTGATTTTTGCCGTCACGGGAGATGGCGTGCCCTAGAAACTCCAACCCCTGCTTAAAAAACTCGCACTTAGAGCCCTTGGTGATTAGGCAGTTCTCGTGCAACCGCTTAAACACTGCGTCAAGGTCGCAGAGATGTTGGTCTCGTGTCCTGCCAAATATCAGATTATCGTCCAAATAGACGATAACACACTTGTCGAGGAGATCCCAAAAAACCACTTCATGGTCAGCTAAAAGGTCGAAGGCACATTTGTAAGGCTGAACAAAATCACAGTGAACTCGTAGCTTCCGTAGCGGGTGCGAAACGCGGTCTTATGACAATCGTCGGCGAAGACCTGGATCTGGTGGTAACCGTCACATAAGTCGAATTTCCAAATATAGCGAGCGTCGCGAAGATGATCGAGAAGGTCGCCGGTGCGTGGGATTGGATAACGAGACTCGATGGTCACCCGGTTGAGCGTGTGATAGTCAATACACATGCGAAGCCCGCCGTCCTTCTTCGGAGTGAACAGGATCGGTGCTGAGAAGGGAGATGTACTGGGTCGGATGAACCCCTTCCCAACAGTGCATCAATTTGCATTCGCAGCTCCTCGAGTTCCAGCTGGGTCAAGCGCCACTGTGTACGAACAGTTGGTTGCACGCCAGGTTCCAACTAGATCTTGTGGTCCTCAGGGCGTTCGGGTGGTAGTCCAGGTGGCAGATAATCGGGGAAAATGTCCATGTACTGTCAATCAGCTCCGCTAAATCATGTGGTACAGCTGCGCACAGTTTCATGATGTCTTTTCCATCGGTGTCGGTGTCCAACTTACAAAAACATACGGCGAACAGCTTCGCGCCTCGGTTGAATTGGCAAGCTATAGTCATAACTTTGACGCATGGGGCTTGGATGTAGTCAGGCTCCATGCAGGTAGCTTAATTAGCCTCTCGTGCTTGCTGATGCTGCACGATCCCGTCGTCCAATTGATGATGGGGTATGCCATCGCAGCCAATCACGTCCCAGCAGCACGTCGCAACCATCCAGCGTCGTCGCTTGAAACTTTATGCTGAAGCCGAAACCTTCGCCGCATTCGATGCGCACCATCTGTGTTTCTTCGAAAATCACCAGAGGCGTCCCGTCCACGAGGCGAGCGTCGATTTTAGGCAGACACCTGACAAGTTGCAATTAGTTAGTTAGTTAGTTTTTTTTTTTTTTTTTTTTTTTTTTTTTTTTTTTGTCGCCAAGCTGAAGAGGCTTTGGCTGGCCCCGCCATTGACAAACATTTTCAGATTATTTTTTAACACACTACCAACGACCAGCACAGGGTGAATCACATGGTTATCTCTGTTATTCGTCCGAGTGTGATCGATTGCATGAATCGGAACCACGACTCGGTGGGGATGGTGGTTTTCTGGTGGTTTTTTGGCCGGTCTGTTACTGACTCTTTTCATTTCCCGGCTCTTTCCCGTCGTTCCTCTTCGTTGGTGATTTCTTGGGGCAGTCTTTACACATGTTACCCGGCTTCCTGCACTTAAAGCACAACCCTGTAAAAGGGCGGTTTGGTGCATGGACCCCGTTAATTGTGGCCCGTTGGGTCTGGCCGCGGAAAAGGTTTCCCTTCCGAGAACCTTCCCTCGCCCACTGCATTAGCGCGTCTATAGACTCTGCCAACTGTGAGAGTACAACGACTTTGCTGGGCTCTACTTGTATGAATTATCTGGCTTAGCTTTGTTTGATTTTGCTTGCTTCTGCTTGATTTCTTTGATTCATTGCTTGAACTATATTTATTACAGTTACAGACACTGAGTAGTTAGTGTGCACCGAATTTTGTGCCTTTTGGTTGCCACCGAATTGCCTTCTACCGAATTCGAGAAGGACCCGTTTCGGATGCTTCCAACCCGCTGAACCTTCTAGTAACACCCGGGTTACTGCCTTTATATCGAACCTATTTATAGCTTCGTGTTGTACTCAGGTGCTCATACTATAATTTCTAAACCAGTTACTTTGAGCCTCACACTTGGTAATCAGAGCTTGTTTACAGGCGAAGTCTTCAACCGCTAAAAACCAGCCTTTAAAAAATCGCGAGGGCGACGACGAAAGCGCCGATTCGGGTATGTAAAACCAGTTCCGCACACTTTATCTCAGCCCCCCTCGATCCGGTTTTCGAACATTCTTCATGTTTTTTGGTGAAAAAGTCTGAATTTTGACGGTCAGATTGATTCAAATCTCAACGGCCCTGAGAATTTCGCCCAAAAAAGTTGGAATTTGGAGCGTCGGATCGAATTTCATCTCAACAGTCGAGATCGGACGCGAATTTGACTAAGGGAGAATTACACCATGTACAGAATCAAAGCTCGTCATGTCTACTGCCAATTTGATTCGCAGTAAGTCGACCAGCGCCTAGAATTCGTTTATTTTCATTGCACATCTTCCTGTAAATCGCCAAATCGAGGAGTTTAGAGGTAATATCGTAGAAAAAATCGCGGAGTACGCGCCGAGCAGGAGCAGACACGTGCGGCGCTCCTACGACTTGAAAAACTTCTTGCGAACCAAACGGTAGCCGCAACAGCAGCAGCAGCAGCAGCAGCAGACGCTGGAGACACCGACAATTGTACATGCAACAACGGCAACAGCTACATGCAACCACGAAGCAGTGAAGTCGAGGCTACTGGAGGCGTTCAATCCTATCGTGAAAGGGAGCGACATCCGTCGATTCGTAGCTGAACTCAAAATTTACTTTGAAGCCGTTGGATGCACGACCCCCACCCAAGACGCGATGCGCATACGGCTCGCAACAACACCGTTACGAGGCCCGGCTCTAGAGTGGATTAACAACAAAATTGTCCAAGGCGAAGGGACGTGGGCGAAGTTTCAGGCAACACTAATTGAGCGATTCGATGCTTTGAACAATAGCTACTACGAAACACGACACAACCAGCCAAATAGTGGCATGGAGCAATCGGCACCACCCACGATTACTGACCCGGTGGAGAACGATAAGGGCGATGCGACACAGCGACTAGCAAAAGATGAGACGTGCAAATTATGCGGCGCTACAGAACATCGTATCTTGGCGAAGACTTCGCGAAACAAGACCCTACACCGACCGGGAAACTCCAGCCGTACACCTCGACAAGTAAGAATTCGTTAAAGTTATCATATAGAGATACTTGAACTAAGAAGATTACTTCTCGTGGTTTTAAAGCCTTTACTAAGGGAGAGTCAGAAATTTATTAAGGGAGAGTAAGAAATTATTCCGGTACCGGGTAAAATGGGGACTCGACTCCGGAGCCTTGATAAGGGTCAAGCGTCACGAGAAGCACGGTGTTAAGGCTCCACGCCGTTCCCCACAGGTGAAGCCTACACAGCTGCAAAGGCTTAGGGGAAGGTTCTAGGCTCAAGAGAAGTTGTACCAGCCTCAAGATATATTCGATGTACCCTATGACCCTATAAGCGAGACCATCTATGGCTACTCGGAGCACCAGCAGCCACTACTACTCGAGGTGCTCTGCAAAGGGCGACGTCTCAAGGCATTGGTGGACAGTGGTACGCCCTACGCTTTGTGCGACCACGGGACGTTGGAGAAAATTGGAGAGTCATCGGAGGAGACTTGGTTTACAACAACAATGGCAGAGAAACCGATCCACAAGACGACATTCCGTCCCCGATACAGCTCCTACGAATACATAGTGATGTCGTTCGGACTCTGCAACGCATTGGCGACGTTACAGGCAGAGAAGGATCACATCCTTTGGCCCAAGTCGGACAAGTGCGTAGTAGTGTACCTGGACGACATTCTCATATACTTCAAGAACATGAAGGGGCACGTGGAGAATCTGTGAGAAGTTTTCGAGATCCTGCGGAAGAAATAATTCTACGTGAAGCTGTCGAAGAGCGACTTCGCCCTGAAGAAGGTGCAGTTTCTCGGGCACATGGTGAGTGCGGAGGGCGTACATACATGTGGACTCGCAGAAGATCGAAGCCGTCAAGAAGTGGAAAGTTCCTGAGAACGTGAAGGAGTTACAGCAGTTCCTAGGCTTCGCCAACTACTACAACATGTTTGCGCCACAGTACGCAAAGATAGCAACGCCACTGACGAACTTACTGAAAAAGGATACACCCTATAAATGGGATACTCCTCAACAGCAAGCCATGCAACAGCTACACACAGCACTGACTACAGTGCCGGTACTCATCCTACCGGATCCAGACAGAGATTACGTGGTGGAAGCAGACGCTAGTGACCAGGCAGTCGAAGCAGTACTGATGCAGAATCACGGACGCGGTTTGCAGCCCATCGCCTATCTCAGTAAATAGCTACACGGAGCTGAACTGAACTACCCAATCCATGACAAGGAAGCCTTAGCGATAGTCACAACCTTCAAGGCGTGGAGGTGTTACCTAGAGGGAGCCAAGACCACAGTCTACACTGACCACTGCAGCCTCAAATACCTAAAGCTGCAGCTTACGCTCTTACAAGGAAAGGTGCGGTGGATGGACTTTCTGGAAACACACTTCCACTACGACATCGTCTACAAGCCCCAGGTACACAACAAGGCCGAAGCACCGAACCGCCCAGGGCATGTAGCAGGCATCCAGCTCGACAGGATGAACCCTCTGCTCAAGGGTCTATTCCAACATGGGTACTCCGTAGACGCAGAGATTGCTACACCACAGAAAAAAAGCTGTTACAGTGGGAGAACGACTTAGCGGCAAGAAAGGGTTTAGGCAAGACTTGGGTCCGTCAGTCTATAGGTGGTACGCTGAAGACATCGCAAGCTTTGCTTCCAACAATCCCATAAGTTCCCTCCAAAACTTACTCGTGAATTTTGGGTATCTGTCTGAGATGAGCGTAGCGGGGATGCCGTTGATAGGGATGATGTGGTCGAAGAAGAGGCGAGCAGTTGCTTCAGTAGTAGCCGTGGCGTTGGTCGGTATGAAATGTCCCATTTTAGAGGACTTGTCGATCACCACGAGTATAGCGTCATGCCCTCGTGAGGTCGAAGGAAGCCCAGTAATGAAGTCTAGGCTAACATCTTGTCATGGCTGGTCCGGTACGGGTAGAGGCTGAAGTAACCCTGTTTTTTTCTGCTTACTACTCTTCATCCGCTGGCACGTGTCGCATGAGGTGACGAACTGCTGCACGTCTGCTGCCATCCGAGGCTAATAGTAATACTTTAATATCCGTGCTAATGCCTTGTTGCTCCCGAAATGTTCAGTGTATGCTACGCCCTGAAACTTTTCTTGTAAGATTTGTCAGATCAGGGCATACACTGAACTAAAAAATTGTCCACATGTTTTTGTATTTGAACAAACATGTGCATTACTCTCTACAGGGATTAAGCCTTAATAAATGGCGTGTTGAGGGTTAAAGCATAGTGGGTTAAACATCGTCTGATGTATGTTCAAGGTCATTCAAACAGGTGAACAAGCATTAGATACAGAAATAAGCAAATAGTACCACTTGGACATTTTTTTCGAGAACCAGTTTTACAGTCATACCCCTCAGAATCTAGTACTTGGTCCAGCGACCCTTGGCCTTGAGCACTGCCCGCACACGCCTAGGCATACTGTCAATCAGCTCACTGCACCAGGATGCAGGGATTTTCTCCCATTCAGCTTGAACCCTATCCCATAGCTCGAGAATGCCTGCAGGGGGGCGGGGGTAGGTAAGAAGCTGCTTCTTCAAGTAAACCCACAGGTGCTCAATGGGGTTCAAGTCAGGACTGCTTGCTGGCCATGGGAGGACTGTGTAGGGCTGCTCGGTTAGGTAGGATTGCACCATCTTGCATGTATGCTTCGGGTCGTTGTCGTGCTGGAAAACTACTGCCTCGGGGTCTAGCTCGTAATGCTCGATGGTCTGCTGCAATTCGTCCTTGAGGATTGAACGGTATAACTCCCCGTTCATCCTCCCCTCTATCTTACACATGAAACCCGCGCCCTCGTACGTCATGCAACCCCAAATCATGATGGAGCCGCCACCATGTTTCACCGTCTGTTTCACATGGTGCGGCTCCATAGGACAATCACCGCGAATCCACGCCCAACTACGGCCGTCGCTACTAAAGCGGCAAATCTTCGTTTCGTCACTAAATATCACCCGTTTCCAGTCATCAACCGTCCAATGTTGATGGTCCTTGGCCCACTGCCGCCGGTCCTTAACGTTTTTCTCGGATAAACGAGGCTTCGAGGGCTTCTCTATCGCCTTAACGCTATGCCGCTTGAGAGTGTTTCGAACGGTCGCGCCAGTGACGCTAATGCCGTGAGTCGAAGCTAGCATTCCCGCGGCCGCCTCGGCGGATTTCGACTCGCCACAAACTATCGATCTAACAACTATCCGCTCGATTTTCTCTGGCAGCTTGCGCGGACGACCTGGTTTCGCCGGGGAAGGTACTAATTCCTCGTATGTATTCTTGCCCAGGTGGCGTAGGAGCTCGTCGTGGACGGCGGATTTCGATACGCCTAACTCTTTCGCGATACTACGATAACTTCGCCCCTCTGCAATACGCGTCATGATCTGCCTCTGTTTCTCGACACTAAGGCGCTTCATGCTGCGGGGGTCGTTCCGCCACACGTGGGGCGTCGACAGAGGTCGAGATGTGCTAAAAACCTAACTAGAGAAGAACTAACTACTAACGAAATGACGCTCGGGGGGTTTTGTAAGAAACTGTCCGTGTGGGGTGTCGAGAGGGAAATTGCACTGCTGAGAGATATCGCAGGAATGGGGGCTAGAGGTTACCAACACAAACCGGTAACACCGTGACGCGATACATGCACGGTAAAGAAACACAGAAGCTCTCGTGCATAGCCACTTAAGCGTCGTTTAACGTAGATTACGAAAACAAAAGGACAATTTTTTAGTTCAGTGTAGTTTGGAGCAAGTCAATCAGAGGTTTGAACAGTTACAGCGTACAGCTTGCTAAGACGACATCAGTCAGTGGGATCTAAAGTTACCAACGCTTGAATTTGCTTACAACAACGCTTCACACGCGGCAACGGGGAAATCTCCATTCATCCTGTGCTACAGACGAGAACCACTTACACCACAGCAGCCAACCACACCGGCACACGTCCAAGCCACACACGACTTCGTCACCACCATGCAGCAGCTATGGGAGAAGACTCAGCAACGTCTCACCACAATGCGGAACTCCCAGAAGCAATACGCCGATCGACAGCGACGAGATCACTCGATAGCAGTCGGAGATCAGGTGCTTCTCAACCCACGCAACTTAGACCCGTCCCATCTTCCATCCAAGGTCTGGCCTCGGTTTTGTGGTCCCTTTCCTGTTGAGGCGATGGTGACTCCAGTTACATTCCACTTGCGCTTACCTTCTATGTGGAAGCTTCACAACTCTTTCCATGTTCAGCTATTGAAGCCCTACAAGGACCCCAACCAGCAGTTCCAGGGACGCCAGCTACCGCCACCATCACCTGTTCTCGTAGAGGATGAACCAGAGTACGAGGTGGAACGAGTTCTTGCTCCTCGACGCAGATACGGCAACACGCTCCAGTTCTTGATACGCTGGAAGGGATACGACCCGTCGGAGGACAGTTGGGTTGCAGAAGCTGATATGGGCAACGCACGCCGTGCTCTCAAGGATTATCTTGTCAAGCAGGGTGTATCTCACGCCACCTAGCTTTGAGGGGGGGACGTGTGAGAGTATGACGGCTTAGCTGGGCTTTGCTTGCTAGATTTTGTTTTGTTATAAATTATCTAGCTTATCTTTGTTTGATTTTGCTTTTTTTTGTGCTTGATTTCTTAGATTCGTTACTTGAACTATATAGATTGCAGTTACAAGCACCAAATAGTTAGTGTGCACCGAATTCTGTGCTTTTCGGTTGCCACCGAATTGCCTTCTACCAAATTTAGGAAGGACCCGTTCCAGACGCTTCGCGACCCGCGGAACCTTCTAGTAACACCCGGGCTACTGACTTTGTGTTGAGCCTATATATAGCCTCGTGTTGTACCCAGGTTCTCATTCTAAATTTTATGAACCAGTTCTTTCGATCCTCACACTAACCGTACAACTTCCAGGAATAAAGTCGGCCGGCATCGGCGCCCCTCATACTGTATCTCGTATTTAAGGCCGCTAACGTACTTATCCAACTGCTCCGCTTCCGCCATGTCGTCCACTTGGTTGGCAAGTGCCATAAAAGGCGCCGTGTAGTCTTGAATAGAAGCCAATTGCGACCAGGCACGCAGCTTCATGCGAGCTTGCTCCGAGGCGGATACGTGCTCGAAGCGATCCCGAAAGGCTCCGCCCCACTCCTTCCACGTGCGAATCTTGGTCACACCAAATATCGGTGCTGCCACTTGATAAACCGATGTTGAGGTCCCGTCTGCTGCATGTGTCACTCCTGTCAGGGTCCCCGTGCCCAAGGTTTGTTGCCACCACTCCAGGGCAGCTCCTCTGACAAGCGAAACTGCGTAATCAAAACGTGTGGCATCATCGTTAACAAGAAGACCTCCACGCCGAACAACCACCCTTTCACTGTAGTTGCTTTGTCGGTCGGGTTGAACGAGGGCGGGCTCGTAGGTTCTATCTTTATTCTAGTTACTTTAAGTGATGTTGGTGACGACGCCGCTGGCCTCTCGCTCTCGTTGTTGCCGCGTGCGAGCTTGCCACTTGTGACTGCGCCACTCGTTCCATGGCTGGCGATATCACCTTCTTCATCGGGAGACTCCTGACGTGCTTCACCTCGCGTTCGGCGTAGCTCGGTGTTTTCCTCACGTAGTGTCGTCACTTCCGTTGATAACGACTTCACTGTTGCCTGCAATTTCGCCATTTGCGCCAGGATCTTGTTCATCGTCACCTAGTCCATGAGTTGCATGCTTCGCCTGGTGGGCAGAGGGGTATCCGTGATCTTCTGGCAAGTGGAAAGCAAAAACTATCGGAGTCGGGCAGGTTAGAGTTAACGAACCTTGCAGCCAACTGTTTTGCAGTCCACTGTACCAGCCAACATGTGCCACCAAACTACCCTCGAAAAGCGGGGTGAACTAGGAAAGTAGCTCTGATACCAGGTGTTATGAATTGTAAAAGAGGGTGCGCGGAATAACGAATAACGAAAATGTGTCCAATGAACTGAGAATACGATGAAGGCACGCGGAAACCTTGGGGAAACGAGGTTGGTTGCAGGTTTGGCGATCGGAAAGGCGAAGGCGACGCGTGCAACCTCGGCATCGTGAATGTAGGCCGAACGTGCGAAGTCCGAAATGTCGGAGTTCTATGCGTAACAATCAACCTTAGTAAGGAATAAGGAAAATTCTGTACAATTATCATAGAGTGCACACAAGTCAATATAGAAGTGTGATCACTACTGATAAAACAACAATGAAGAGAAGCCTAACAAATATACAAGGGACCTAGCTAGGTGAATACCTCGAGGTTAGGTGCTGGTTTGAAGACCAAGTTCAAAGGAAACGAGAAGCCAGCTAAGAAAGGCGATGTCATTGGACCGAGCCTGGTTTTCCGAAAAAATAGAGTTGTGCGCGTCGTAGCGTAACCTCAGTACGGTAATAAGGGTTTTTTTTTCTTACATTACTCCCTTTCTAAGGAGGTTTATTCCGTGATTCGTCACTCCGAACTGTCGTTGAATTGTTGGTTGTGCGCCTAATTCTATTGTATTGTATGTTATTCTTAGAGTTCAAAGGGATTGTCGACTAGCAAGAGAATGGGGTGGGGGCACGAGTAGGTTTGTCGAGAAAATGTTTTTATCCTATAGCATGCAACTCTCTAATGCTACCAAAAGCTAACTATTGTTGAGAAATATAAAACATAAAGAAACATTTATGCTGTTAGATTTTACTGTAGTCCTCCTTTTAAGGCTTCAGGGCCTACAATAACCGTACAATTATTGTAGGGCCAGAATTATTGGAGTCTAGAGGCCTGGGGGTAGAATCGTTGCTACTCCTTTGTTGGAGCTACCATTATTGGTAGTCCCATTATTGATGTAGATGGGTAGATTGTGGGCAGGATAGTTGATAGGATAAATACCCTGCTGTATGTTCAGTATCACAATCAGTTCCATTGCTATCAATCCATTCTATTGCAAGTCCTCTGGCTATTCCGTTTTACAATCAAGCTTCCGCAACGTTGGCACCATGCCTTTAATATCAGAGGGGTTCTAGGGGGCATGCTGCTGAAATTCTGTTAGAAACCTGTTTAACCTATACATGCAGTTTAGCAAATATACACATCAAGCAACATTTTTGATCGACATCATGTCACGGTTCGACGGTAAAATTGACGCTGGATACGAGGCTTTTAAAGAAGCCATCTTGGCTCAACATGAGCACCTGGAAAACATGTTTGCAAGAGCACCACCGGCACTTCAAGTGTCATTGAGGGCAAAATTCTACATGCCAGGGACATCACACTCTCCATCAAGCACTCCGCGTACTAATAAAACACACACTTCAAATATACATGCAGAAATCGAAGGTGAAAGGGAGGGAAGCGTACCTCAAGGAGGAGAGTCATCCCAAGGGAGGGATGCATCCATCCAAGGAGAGGGGAGCTCCCACCCCGTGCCTCAATCAACCATGCAAAAGGAAGAAAGGGGGAGGGATGATGAGTATGGTAGTGGGCTGATTGTAAGGAGACATGATGATGGGATTGAGATGGGACAAGAAAGTGGCAGATTTGGTCATTTGGGCGTGAAAGGTGTGTGTTTCGATTCCTACACTATTGGTGCTCCCACTATGACGCCTTGCTATTAACTCCCATCCCATTGGAGTTCCCCAAATGGGCAGGTCTCACCTCATTGGCGGAAGTATCATACCTCCTCTGTTGATATGACAAAAGATTGTAGCGGATAGGATAAGCTAGCCAAGTTGAAACAAGTCAATCGAAGTCTTTGTAATGACCTTGTAAATAATAATTGAAGGAGAACAAGATGATTAAGATAGGAGTACAAGGAATTTAAATAGCATATCTAGCTAGCCGCGTACTCTGAGGGGTACATTCCCTTATTAACTGTATCGCATTGCTATAATAACTGCGACTATTGTCAACAAGACTAGGCAAGAATGGTGCATTGAATGAAACAGTTGGGTACAAGTAGCAAACCCTAGTTGGGGTTGTACCCCATATTGGCTACCCCACTACAGCCTACCAACATGTAACACATTACAATTTAACACACCCCCATAGGCAAAGTGGGGGAGAACAAAGGGTCACAAGACCAGTCCAGCAAAGCAACGCAAGCCCAGGGTGGATCACAACGTCACCACACTCCGAGCACAAGCAAAGGCCACAAGGCCAGTTCACATGCAGTGCTAGATATAGTACAAGACAAGCAACACAGTGATCAAAACCTAGCAAGCAAGCAACAAGATATATATAAAGTACAGTACAAAGAAAGTCAAGCAGTAAGCAAATGAGGGAATGTGGACACAAGGCCTAAAGAAGTACAGTGCCGCTGATGATCACTAGGCGGGAGCGCCTTGGTGAAGATATCAGCAGTGTTGGCCTTCGAGTCCACGTACACAAGCCGAAGCTGACCGCGCTGCTGCAGCTCTCGAGCAAGAAAGTAGCGAAGAGCAATGTGCTTCGTCCTGTGCTCCAGTCTGTGCTCCTGACACAAGGCAAGGGCCGCCTTGTTGTCGCCGTACAGAACTGGAGGAGAACTAGGCCGCTCTCCCAAGTCAGTCAGCAGGTAGGTGAGCCAGCGTAACTCCTGTGCAGCCATGGCCGTGGCGTAGATCTCAGCCTCACAACTAGAGCTGAGAACAGAAGAAGAGCGGGTGGACCGCCACGAGACAGAACCAGAGCCAAGGCTGAAGGTGTAACCCTGCGACGACCGCTGCGTAGCCAGGTCGTCCACCCAAGAAGCGTCCGAGTGACCAGTGAGGACAACTCTGTCGCGTCCTCCAAGCACCAGCCCCATGCCTGATGTACTGCACAAGTAACGCAGCACCCTCTTAGCAGCCTCCCAGTGCTCTCGCCTGTGTCTCCCAGGCGCAACGTAACGAGCAAGGATGCTAAGAGGGTACGCGAGGTCAGGTCGCGTGCAAGTCATCAGGTACATGAGGCAGCCTACAAGCTCTGGGTACGGGCCACTCGGCTCTACGGACTCGTCCGAAGATGGAGCTGAGAGCGAGTGGCTGGTAGCCAGAGGTGTGGCCTGTGGTGAGGAGAACTGGAAGCCGAAGCGCTGAAGGACATGCTGCACCATGTGTGACTGAGTCAGGGTAATGGTGCGGCGTGCTCTGTCCCGGGTGATCTGCAAGCCAAGGTAGCTACGCAGCTCACCCAGGTCAGTGCAGGTGTGTCTCTTCTGCAGCTCCGACTTCACACGAGCGAGTGCCTCAGTGTCAGCAGTAGCAAAGACCAAGTCGTCGACGTACACGAGGATGTAGAACGGCAGCAGCGACGTGTCTGTGCGCAGGAACAGTGACGGGTCAGCAGTGGAAGGAGCAAACCCAAGGGCCGCAAGTGTAGTCCTCAGTGTGTCGTGCCACTCGCGTGGCGCCTGGCGGAGACCGTAGACTGGCCGCCGGAGGCTCCACTGGGTACCAGGAGGAAACGACCCAGTAAAGCCAGGTGGGCGGCGCAGCCAGATCTCCTCGTGCAGGCTGCCCTGCAAGAACGCTGTGCTGAAGTCAAGAGAGTGAAGCTCGTAGTCACGCTGAGCGGCAACGTGCAGCAGAACCCGAAGAGTGGTCATCTTCGGGGTGGGGGAGAAGGTCTGGAAGAAGTCAACCCCCTGACGCTGACTGAAGCCTCTAGCAACGTAACGAGCCTTGAAGACAGGTGGAGAACCTGGCGGCCGCTTCACCCTGAAAATCCACATGCCATCGACGATGTTCGCCCCAGGAGGGGGAACCTCGTCAACGTAGGTGCCTGTGGACTTCCAGGATGCCATCTCTGCGTCCATGGCTGTCTGCCACTGAGAGGAGTAGGGGCCCGAGATCGCCTCTGCGTAAGAGCGCGGAGTGGGGATGTCTAGTGCATCCGGGTCTCCCTCAGCAGCCAGGCCACGAGATGAGGTACAGCAGCCGCAAGAGAGTCAAGGTCCTCCTGCCTGTCCTCAAGGACGTCCGTGCCAAGAGCACACTCACCCCCGACGGACGGAGGACAGACAGACTCAGACTCAGCAACAAGACTGGCGGCGTAGTCTAGACGACAGGCAGCAGCAAAGTCGACAAGCTGAGCGACAAGGGCAGACGCAGTAGCAGACTCAAACGACGGGTCAGTGACAACAGTGGCGAGAAGACGGGTAACAGTAGGGTGGGCAGCACGAACACTGTCAGACTCAGGGTCGGGAACGTCAGGAAGAGAAGACGCAGGAGGAGACGGTAGGGGGACACGCTGTGGACCAGTGGAAGGACGAAGGGCCATAATGTGCGTGCCAGGAACAGGAGGAGGACGCGGACGCGCGACACGACGACCAGTGGGACCAGTGCGCGCAGTGCGAGCAGTGCGAGCAGCGCGAACAGGCGAGGCAGGACGAGACACAGGCTCACGACGCTCCGTAAGCGAGTCCGGCTGTGCAGTGTAAGGCACAGGAGCAGGGAGGGGGGAGCCAGGCTGGAGGGGAAGGCCAGTGGAAGACGGGAGGGAAAGAACCTGGCGAAGCACCGTGTCAGGCGGTGGCAAAGCCGACGGCGACGGTGGAGCGAAGAACAGTCGCGACGGCGGAGCTCCGCCAGCACCTCCAGCACCCGCAGCACCAGAAGCACCAGTACCAGCACCCCCCGCCGCAGCACCCCCAGAGCCGGCGACGTCAGCACCAGAGGCCCCAGCAGCGGCAGACCTCCCCTCGCCAGCACCTCCAGAACCAGCAGGACCAACACCTCCAGGACCGTCAGCTCCAGTGTCGTCAGCTCCAGCAGCTCCAGCACCTCCAGGAAGAGCACCCCCAGAGCCGGCAGCTCCAACTCCGCTAGGACCGTCAGCTCCAGAGGCCCCAGCTCCAGCAGCTCCAGCCTCAGTGCTCCCAGCCCCGGCAGCTCCAGTACCCCCAGTACGAGCACCTCCAGGACGAGCAGCTCCAGAACCTCCAACTCCAGCGGGACCACGAGGAAGGCGAAAGCGCTGGACGTACCAGTCACGAAGCTGCTGCTGTGTGAGAGGCTCCCGGAGAGACGGCTCAGCAACCCCAGGCTCCGTAGGCTCAGTCGCAGCACCCCCAGGCTCAGGACCCCCAGACTCAGCACCCGAAGGCTCAGCGCACCCAGGCCCGGCAGCTCCAACCCCGCCAGCACCGCCAGCTCCAGCAGCTCCAGCCTCAGTGCTCCCAGAACAACCAGCCCCGGCAGCTCCAGTACCTCCAGTACGAGCACCTCCAGGACGAGCAGCTCCAGAACCTCCAACTCCAGCAGGGCCACGAGGACGGCGAAAGCGCCGGACGTACCAGTCACGAAGCTGCTGCTGTGTGAGAGACGGCTCAGCACCCCGAACCGGAGCACCCCCAGACGCAGCAACCCCAGGCTCCGCAGGCTCAGTCGCAGCACCCCCAGGCTCAGTACCCTCAGGCGCAGCACCCCCAGGCTCAGCACCCCAAGACTCGGCACCCCCAGGCTCAGTACACCCAGGCTCCGTACACGCACGCTCAGCACCCCCAGTCGCAGCACCCCCAGGCTCAGCACCCCCAGGCTCCGTACTCTCAGGCACCGTACCCTCAGCTCCAGCACCCTCAGTCCCAGCACCCGCAGCCCCAGCACCCCCAGGCCCAGCACCCCCAGGCTCAGCACCCCCAGGCTCAGCACTCCCAGCAGCACCACCCGCAGCAGCACCTGAGTCACCTGTGACCTCGACAGGCTCAGCGACGGGAGGAGGGTCTACCTGAGAGACACCTGAAGGAGCAGGACCCTGAGGGGGAAGGGGGTCTACCGGAGGGGGACCAGGAGCGAGGAAAAGCGGCGGGGGAGGGAGGGGGGCAGTGCGGTAGGGGAAGAGACGGTAAAAAGGGACCGACTCGTCAAAGGTGACGTCCTGAGAGGCGAAGACCCGGCGCGAGGTGGGGTGGTAAAACTGCCAGCCAGGCGCGTCAGGGACAAAGCCAAGGAAGACACAGGGGACAGCGCGGGCGGAGAGCTTGTCCGCGGTGGTATCGCGGACAAAGGCACGAGAACCCCAGACCCGGAAACGCGACGCATCGCCAACCTCCCCCGTCCACAGCAGTGTGGGCGAGGTCTCCGGCAAGGAGACACGGGGCCAGAGGTTGAGCTGATGCGCGGCGTACCGGACCGCAAACGGCCACAGAAAATGGGGGGCAGCCGCATGGACCATGGAGGTACGAGCGACCTCCATGACCAAGCCAATGCGGCGCTCAGCAATCCCATTCTGCTGCGGAGAGGCCGGAAGCGTGAACGACTGGGTGATGCCGTGCTCCGCACAGTAGGCTGCCAAGAGGTCGGAGGAAAACTCACCACCTCTGTCAGAGTGCAGACGCAGGACGGGAAACTCTGTCCCGAACCGCCGGCGGAGCTGGAGACGAGCAGCGCGGATCCAGGGGATCAAAACAGTAGGGACCTCACCCTTGGTGCGCAAGGGGAAGACCGTGGTGTAACGCGTGTAGTCGTCGACGACCAGCAGGAAGTACCGCTCGTGGTCCTGTCCACGGACGCGGGCTGGGCCCCACACGTCCAGGTGGAGAGTCTGCAAGGGAGCCTCTGTGGGAGGGAACGAGGAGGAGTGAGGAGCGGCGCGCTGCCGCCCCTCGACACAGGGAAGACAGGGAGGAGCAGGCGAGGGTGGGAGGGGAGGGAGAACTCTGGGAAGACCAGAGACAAGGACACGACGGTGCATGCTGCGAAGGCGCTGCACCGAGGGGTGACCAAGGCGGTGGTGCCAAAGGAGGGTCTCGTGCGACAAGGCGCGACACAAGCAGGGGGCCGACAGCTGACCTGACGCAGACGCAGACGCAGCTACCTGAGGGGACTCAATGGTCAGTGTGTACAGGCTCGAGCCAGGCTCACGGGTGAAAGTGGCCAGGTGTCGGCCCGTCCGAGCACACGTACAGTGAGTCACCCGCTGACGCGCAGGAGTGAACTGGTCAACCCCCCCATCCTGGAGGTCAGCTCCACTCACCAGGTTCGTAGAGAACGAGGGGAGGTAGAGACCTGACAGCAAGCCAGACGGGGCGGCCGGACACGGCAGAACCGTGGAGTAGTGAACCCTAGAGCAGCAGCCTCACCAGAACCTAGAGCAGGAGACGCAGTAGCACCTAGAGCAGCAGCCTCACCAGTACCTAGAGCAGCAGGCGCGATACCTGGGTCAGGCGGCGCACACAGGTAACAGGCACGGTCAGCACTAGTAGGCAATGCATACATGGCAGTGAGAATAGCATCATAGTCAAGAGCAAATATATCTACTCTCTGCCTAAGTAGCTCCACCCAGTCGGGGAGCTCAGCCCCGTCGCCAAACTCGGTGCGCCAGGCGTCGCTCAGACGGGCGAAGCAGCGGGACTATGTGTGACCAGGTGTCCCGCAAGGCTGACCAGTCCGAGCACCAGTGCGAATGACGTAAGAGCAGCGAACAGAACTGAGAGACCCTCTACTCTGAGCGTACCACTCACGAAGCTGCTGGGGCGTGCGAGACTCGCGTGGACGACAGTGTAGCTGCATCTGGCCACCGCCAGTAGCAGCAGCAGCAGTAGTGGCAGCAGTAGCAGCGCGGCCACCCCTACAACCCCAACTAGCGGACCACTCACGCAGCTGCTGGGGCGTGAGGGACTCACGCGGACGTCGCTGGGGCTGCATCTGGCGTCGGCCAGTAGCAGCAGGTCAGGCAGGCAGGCAGGCCGGCGGCGCGGCAGCGCGCTAGCAAGGCAGGGGCTCACCAGTAGCAGGAAGAGCAGGCTCTCACCGGGCGAGCAGGGCCGGTGCTCGGCGGACGGCGGCAGGGTCAGCGTACGACGGCGGCGACAGCAGGGCCGTGGCAGCGGCTACAGTGAAGGGCCGGATCGAGTCAGCGGCAGGGCAGGGCCGGGTCGTGGCAGCGGCAGGGTGGGGCCGTGGCGGCGGTAGGGTGGCGCGAGCCGCTGCCGGGGGCCGTGCACTGGCGGGTAGGGCGCGGCGCGGGCCGCGCGGACGGCGCGCAGCGCGCTGCGGGCCGCGGACGCGCCGCGCGGACTTGGGGCGAGCTGCGCGGGGCAGCGGCGGGCCGCGCGCGCGTCGCGCGGGCTCGGGACGGGCTGCGCGGGGCAGCTGCGGGCCGCGCGCGCGTCGAGCGGGCTCGGGACGGGCTGCGCGGCAGGCAGCGCGACGGCGGGCAGCGCAGCAGGCAGTGCGACGGGCGAGCAGCGCGGCGTGCAGCGCGACGGGCGGGCAGCGCGGCGAGCGGGCAGCGCAGCGGGCTGCGCGACTGGCGGGCGACGCGGCAGGCAGCGCGACGGTGGGCAGCGCGGCGGGCAGCGCGGCGGGCAGCGCGGCGGGCAGCGCGACGGGCGGGCAGCGCGGGCGCACGAGGGCGCTAACGAGGGGCGCACGAGGGCGCTAACTGGGGCGCGTGAAGGCGCTAACGAGGGGCGCGCGAGGGCGCAGCGAGGGCGCGCGAGGGCGCTAACGAGGGCGCGCGAGGGCGCTAACGAGGGCGCACGAGGGCGCAGCTAGGCTAGGGCACGGGGTAGCGTGGTAACCGCATGCGAGCGGTGGTGGGCCCTAAAAAAAAACGGTCGGTAGGTCCTAGGGACCTCCTGCTCTGAATACCATGTCAACAAGACTAGGCAAGAATGGTGCATTGAATGAAACAGTTGGGTACAAGTAGCAAACCCTAGTTGGGGTTGTACCCCATATTGGCTACCCCACTACAGCCTACCAACATGTAACACATTACAATTTAACAACTATTGCTATACTCGACAGTTACCATGTTGAAGCATGTAACCTTCGATTGCAGTTGCAGGTTGGTCAACAGTCGCGGCCGTTGAATTCTCTGCGATTGTTTACCTTCTCGTTACTGTTGACCTTCTCGTACTCTATTTTAGCTAATGCGATACTGGTACAGGTGCGCTACTTCGTTATGAACTGGTGCACTAGAGGGAACCTTTGGGAATGCTGTAATAACCCTTTGTTAATCCAACATTCCCCTTCATTTCTGAAGATGAGCCATGTGATATTTATTCGAGATCCCGCAGAGATCGATGCAATGCTGGAACTTCTGACGTGGCATTTCTTGGTCAAGAAATCTGCTGGAAAGTACATAAGTTTGACCTTGCCTTTGTCGATCTCATCCTTGGCAAAGAAGTAACAGAGTGCGATGTGCTTCGTGGGATTCACGAAGCCGGGCTTGTTCGCGATTTTGATCGCGCTCTGGTTGTTGCATAGTAACGTGAAGTGCCCGTTCATCGTTACTTTCGCATCCTGCAGGATCTCTATTAGGTACAGTCCTTCGCGAACAGCTCTGCTGGCGGCGATGAATTCAGCTTCGGCTGATGAAAGAGCGATGAGCTCTGCTTCTAGGAGTTCCATGAGATAAGTCCAGTAGGTTGTTGTCGAAATACGAAGCCTGTGCGGGACCGTCTGATGTCAATGTCTCCTGCATGGTCCACGTCTACAGTATATAGCCATGAAGCTGAAGAGTAGCTGTTAGGTTGGCTGTGTAAGCGAGCCCGACGTCCGGGGTAGAGATAAAGTATTGAAGTGCTCGTCGTAGGTCTAGCATATTCTCCCCTTCAGGTCAGCGCAGGTACTGCACGAGCTGGCTTGCGTCATAGGAGAGATCCGGCCGGCACGTGACGGCGGCGATTAGGAGACAGCCCAGCTGCCGCTGATAGAGCCGATGTTTTTTTATGGAGAGCGGTGTGGTGTCGGGTTCGTGATTCGGAGGAGGAGTGCGGAAAGGTGTGGTTAGGTTGATCAGGGTGATCGAGAATTCCTTCGCAAGTGTTTCCGCATATTTAGCGATGGAGAGGTGGATAGAAGTGGCGGAGTGGGTGATGTTGAGGCCCAGAAACTGCGTGACATTGTGGTTGACCATCAATTCCAGCTTCTCCTTGATTTCTTCTTCGAAGTGGTCGAGTAGTTCCGCGTTGTCGCCGGTGTAGAGTAAGTCGTCCACGTAGGTGACTAGAAGGATAAAGTTGCCGCGGGACTCCTTCTGATACATGCCTTGATCGTACGGTAGCTCCGTAAAGCCGAGTTCGATGAGAACGGTATGCAGGTGCTGCTGCCATAGGCAAGGCGCTTGCTTGTTGCCGTAGAGAGACTTGTGGAGGAGGCAGATGGCACCGTTGTTTTTCCCGAATGCATGTAGCTGTTCCACGAAGATGATGGCGTCAACGATTGCGTAGAGGAACGCGTTGGAGATGTCGATTTGCCAAAGCGAGCGCTGCTTGACGACAACAATGCAAATGAGGATACGCACTGAGGTATGCCGACCGACAGGTGGGGAATGTTTGGTCGTAATCCACCATGTGAGTTTGCTCGAAGCCGCGCATCACCCATCTTGCCTTGTATTTGTCGATCGACCCGCCCGCAAGCGTTTATTGCTGAAGACCCATTTGCCGCTTAATATTTTTCTCCCCTTTGCAGATGATCGGGGAACCAGCTTCCATGCCCCGCGCCGCTTCAGTGCTGCTACTTCAGCCGACATGGCTGCTTTCCACTTCTCACTCTCGGGTCTAGACAGGGCCGGGCGCACGGTAATGGGTTCCTTGGGTGCGGTGTGGCGAAGTGCGACCGCGAGTCCAAGGATGCGGAGGCCAGTTTCGTTGGTTACTTCGTAGGCGAGGCGATCGTAGTCGTGGGCGCTGGTAATTTCGACAGTCTTCGTCGCTTTCGTGGCCGTTGCGGATGGTGTCTTGCGAAGGGTTCGGCGATGGTAACTCGGCATCCAGAGATTGGCGTGCTGTACTGTTGTAGTTGTGGGCTTCACGAGTTGTATCGTCCAGTTCAAATTGAGAAACATCTATGAAGGTTGGAGTCACGAATGAGCTTGTAAGGGGGATGTTGGGAAAGGAGTCAAATGGTGTGACGTTGGTTGCGTCTGCATCCTAAGCTGCGGTGCCCCTCGAAAACCCTTTCCGGTGCCTTGTCAGCTTCGCGGTGTTCCTTGAACAGTGCCAGATTCAACTTCTCATAGAAGATGCAGTTACGTGATCTTGTCACTTCGTGTGTCGCGTGGTCCAGCACGATCCATGCCTTGAATTCATTTTCGATCTCGAGGTGGATGCCCCAGCGTGCTCAGTCAGCGATTTTCCCATTCTTGCCGTATGAGGTCTGTATTGTACCATGCAGCCGAACACTTGAAGCAGACGCGTGTCGACTTTTCTGCCTGTCCTTTTCTTTTCCGTTGGGATGGCAGACCGCTTCATCAGGGCCCTCATTCTTCTGACAAGGCTCCTGTTTGTCCGTTCTACTTCTCCTTGCTGCTCGTGGGCGTAGGGCAGTGACACCAGGTGCTCAATCCCCTTCTTAGTGAAGAGTTCCTTGAACTTAGTTGAGGAGTACTCAAAACCTCCGTCTGTCTAGAAGCTTTTCAGCTTCAGTCCCGATTGGCGTTCTCCGCGCTTCATCCGCGCTTCTGAAGCAGTCGAAGGCTCGTGACCGATAGTCGATGTTGACGGCCTAGACGTAGTGCGTGCAGACGTCGATGAAGGTCATCGTGTTGTTTTCTCCATCAAGACCCTCTTGACTAAGTATCGTGAAGTCACTGACTAGTTTCTCGAGTGGTTTGTAATGTTCGTAGCCTGGAGGTAAGTCCGGGAAGGGTTTGTGAGCGAGCGACGCGGTGGGGCAGACGAGGCATGGCGGGTCGTTTTTGGTTGTTTTAAGCACGTCACCGCCGGGCAGGAGCAATCCTTCTGAGTCAAAGACTTCGGCCTGGATGGAGGTGTGGCGTGTGAATGGTGTCCGAGACATTGATGCCAAATTTTTTGTTCAGCGCGGTAACCAACTGTCCTCTTTGTAATACTTGTTTCTCTCCTGTTCCTCTCGCTGCGGATTTTCAGGTCCCTTGTCGGCGACAACATGAACGTCAGTTGCGAAGGCTTGAATTAATGCTTGTTCCAGGTGAGCCTTTGGGATGCCGGCGATGTTGTCCGTGTCTGCAACATGGATAGAACCGTCGACAATTGGTAGAAGCTGCTGAGTTGGGAACAACGCCGCTTCTGGCCACTTGGAGGCGGGGAGTCCCTCCATCAGAACTCGATGATAGAGGTACTCGTCGCCGGTGACCGGGATGAGCTGAGGTCCTTACTGCGGTAGAGGTGCTTCCTCGGTAGGTTCGGGCAACTCTGCTGCTTCTCCAATAGATCATGCGTTCGGACTCTTCTTGTTCCTCCTCTACAGGTTCGTACAGATATTGATAAGGAAGAGGAGGTCCACCCCAGCTGGTGTTGCGTGTCGCCCAGTATGGGTCCCGTTTTGCCACGTTTTCAGGAGAAGTGTCAGAGCTTCGGGAAAAGGGGGGCTTGGTGGTCCCCAACCGCTTTGAGAAGCTGACATTCCCCATCCGCCTCCAAGGGGACATCTTGCCACGGGTGTTTGTGGCACTCCCCATGCGCCGATGGTAACATCGGTGTTCGTCCAACCGGGAATAGCTTAACCTGTGGTTCCCCTTCCTCGAGTGTCTGATGGCACTGCAGTTGCTGACCCCCCACTGTCTGCTTCTTGTTCCATTGTTGAAGGTCAGGTATCTCCGGGAGTGGTGGGCGAGGCAGTTGGGACCGCACAAAAGGGAAGACGGCCGTCAGGTCCGGGACGTTCAAGGTCCATTTCTTCATGATGAAACCACGTCGGAGTTTCCGTGGGCGTAGTCTTCAGCAAAAGTGTTAATTTCTAAGTCGCCGGTGTTTCCTTGCGACATGAAGTTTAAGACGAAGACTCCTTCTTCGTCGGTCGTCTTCCCGATGTAAGTGTTCTTGTAAAATAATTTGGAAATTTTGTCCTTGCAGTTGCTTCGAATGTCAAATCCACACTTCATGAGTTCGGCTAAAGAAAGGAGGTTGAACTGAAGATCGGTGACGACGAGCACATCACCAATGTGAATGGTGAAGTTGGTGTCGCCTGACTGTAAGTAGAGTTCTCCAATATTGTAGGCATTTATTCGGTTGCGACAGTAATTTTGCATGGTCGTCTCATCCGCTTCGAGTTACTGATGAACTTTGTTGACCCAACCATGTGTTGTCCGCAGCAGCTATCAAGATACCATTTGTTGAAGTTTTCGTTGCTGCAACGTGCGATGCCAGCGATCTTTGGGGTGATGATGCAATCAAGATCGACAAAGAAGCGCGAAAGTTCGTTCTCGTGCCTTGCGGGGAATCCGGGAGGAGACTCCGGAGTGCTCGGAGGTAACTCGAAATCAGTTGGGAGATTTGTTGGTGTATTGATCAAGAAGCTGATTGTAGGATCGTTATTTGGACTTGGTGTGACAGGGTCAATCGGCGTGATTGGCGGGTACTGAGTTTCGTCGTAGTAGCGAATGCCTCTGTGACGCCTATACAATTGAGGACTGACCCCTTTGTTTGTCCTTGGATGAGATGCGTGCAGGAGTTTCACAAGTACTTGCAACGGAGGGTGGTGACATTGTCGCTGTCGCGGTTGGAGTTGAGGGAGGCACAAAAGATCGTTGAATGGGTGATTTGCTGCTGCGCCTCTTGTTGGCAGCCTTCTGCTTGTAGCACCAATCTATAGTATGACCCGGTTTTTTTAAGTACTTGCAAAAGGAACCTTTCTTCTCATGTGAATCCCCTTCAGTTGCTCCCTATTGCTGTTTTTTTCTTTGTACAGATTGATCTCCTTCTCCTCGGAGAGGAGTGTGGCGTAGACGGCAGGCTCGGAGATGGTTGCTCCAATGACTGGCACTGCCGCCACTCTGGTCTTGGTCTAGAGAGGACTATGGAGACAAACATGTCATCAGGGACGTTTCCGCCACACTTTTTGAACTAGTCGCGCAGATTTGAACACCGATTAATATACGGTCCCGCTTACTCCCCTTTAATCATTTTAACTGATGTCAGTTGGCTGAGCGTGCAGCTCATGGTGACTAGATCTGTTGCCTTGTATGAATCACACAGGTGCTCCCAAGAAACTTGTGCAGGAGCGCACACCGATTTGTAGGAGCGTATGCCAAGCTGCTCAACGGGGGAGAGATTTCGGAGAAGAGCAGTGTATGCAAGGAGGGACTCGTGGTAGTACCGGCTCTTCTCCTGGAGAGTTCCTTCTGTTGGAAAAGGTAAGATCCCGTCGTAATACATCCAGATCTGCGCGGTCGTTGCGAGGAGTTTAAATTCGAAGCTCCACGTGTAAAAATCCTTTCCGTCGAACAAGGTTGAAGTCTTCAGCTTTGATGTCAGAACGAATTTCATTTGCATGGTTGCAAATGCTTCTGATTGTACCCGTTGTTGACTGTCGTGCACAGGAGCTGAAGCTTGACGGTTGTCAAATGTGAATGACCTCTCGCAGTTGACGTGACTGTCTTCTCCAGGGAGAGGTAGTCCAGCAACTCCTTTTGCGTAGCTGGAGCAATTAATGCTCATCGCTTGATGGCTCTCAAGAGCGTTAATGCGAGCTACGAGTTGCTCAACGATGGCGGCGTTGACGGAGGTCACCGCTGATGGCGCATTAGTCGTTGCTGGTGGTGGGCCCGGAGAGTCTGCAGTAGTTTTTCCTTCAGGAGCCCTAGTGATGCAGACTTGTAACAGGTATTTAAAAAGAATGAGTAAATGAACAGGAACAGGAACTTGGCAGATCTTATAATACACTCTAGCTCTCATACCATGTTAATATAACCAAAGATCGTAGTGGATAGGATAAGCTAGCCAAGTTGAAAGGAGACCATTGAACTCTTTGTAATGACCTTGTTAAGAATAATTGAAGGAGAACAAGATGATTTAGAGTAGGAGTACAAGGAATTTAAATAGAAAATCTAATAAGCCATGTACTCTGAGGGGTACATTCCCTTATTAACTGTATTGCAATGCTACAGTAACTACGACTATTGCTATACTCGACAGTTACCATGTTGCAGCGTGTAACCTCCGATTACAGTTGCGTTTTGGTCAACAGTCGGGACCGTTCACTTCTCTGCGACTGTTGACCTTCGCGTGACTGTTGACGTTCGCGTGCTTTATATGAGCTAACGCAGAACTGGTACAGGTGCGCTACTTCGTTATGAAGTGGTGCATTAGAGGAAACCTTTGGGAATGCTGTAATAACCCTTTGTTATTCCAACATCCTCGTGCACTGCGACCTCAAATGGGGGCTGCACCTGCAGGGAGCATGGGGCGCATGGGGCACGGGATGCACTCAAGTGGTAGTATGCGACGTGACCAAGTGGAAATGGTGGAACGTGAAGGCACACAACACACAGTACAACTACCTCGACCGTCTACAGTGCCTACGCTCTTCGATCCGTCGCTGCACAAGTTTATGCAAGAAGACAAAGACAGGTTGTGACGCAAGCTAGTGGGAGTAGTGGTGGACAAAGCTGTAACAACCACTCTATTCGATAGCACTAACTTCCAGGAGTGGGCTCTTTGGTTTCGCATGAACGCGCGCATGACAAACCTGTGGGAGTTTTTCGTTACGCTGCAGTACCCCGTTACAATGGCAAATAGTGGCATGCGAGATGCAATGAAGCGGCTGGAAGTTCTACACGTGGACTACTCACAGCGGGCGACGCTCGCATTTTGGGTGCTACTGCACAGCGTGAGCGTGACTATACAGCTACAGCTGGACACATTTCAAGAATCCTACAGCCCGATGTTTGAGGCATGGGAGTACCTAATGGAAACATACCAGGCGATGGATTCGGTTGCAAAGGCATCTCTTCAGAAGCAATTGGACATCCTGAAAATGGGGAATCAGGAGAGAGTGGAGGAGTATATGAACCGGATATGCTGGCATTGGCAGGGAAGATGGTGGATGAAGACACATTTACCTTGAATCTAATTACCGGACTGCCGACGCATTGGGAGGAGCTGAGGCACTCGGCTATGATACATGGACAGTTATACATTACAGCGGAGGATGATACAAGAACAGCTCTATCAAGACCTCATCTCCAAGACCAACCGTGACCAACCTCCTCCCCGCATGGCCGGTCAAGTACGCAGAGATGACTCACCTGCAAAAGAGAGCACTGGGACAAAAGGTGACCAAAACACTGCAAAGTCAAGCGGAGGGCAGCAATCGACAAGCGGAGAGAAAACGAAGGGCAATGATGGCAGGGGCGGATGCTCACCTATCGTGTGCCGGTTCTGCAAGCAGCCGAGCCACCCATTCTACAAGTGCTCAAAAGCACCTCCAGGTTTGACACCACCAGGGTGGGAACGAGGAAGGACAAATCAGCGCACTAGCAACAGTCATTCGACCTTACCACGAAGAAGTTGCAGCCCCAAGCGCAACAGCGCTGGGTCAAAACAACAAGGGGCAATCGGGGGAACAACAAATGCACGGTTACATGCATCGCAACGGTTCATTTGTCACAAACAACTTCACCAACGGCTGGAGTATCGTTGTGGTTGCTGGACAGCGGATGCAGCCATCACATGACTTCAGAAAAACGGTGGTTTGAGAATCTGGAGGAGCAGGACTTGTCAACGGGAGTTGTGTGTTGGCCTCGTCCTCGCTTGGGCGGAGCCGACTTCGTGTTTGGGTGTACGGGAGGTACAGCCGACTTGCAGCAGTGGGCGACGCCGACTCAGGCGAGCTGGTCGACGGGTTTGGTCGACCTGCACGAGGCCATTGTAATGCCGTCGACTTGGGAAGCCGGTGGCCTACTTCAATTGGGAGGCCGGGAGGCGGCCCGCCCGCCGCCGCGGGAGCCCGCCCGCCCGCCCGCCCGCCGCCGCGGGAGCCCGCCCGCCCGCCCGCCCGCGACTGGGGAGGTCGACTTGGAAGTCGACGCCGACTTGAGGACGTCGACCTGGGTGGTCGACGAGCGCGTACAGCAGCTGGTCGACAATGGCCACGCAAGTCGACGCCGACTTGGGGGTTGCCCGGCCGACCACGTTACCCGGGCGACGGGGATCTGTGGAGGTGCACGATCGTCGCCCAAGTGGTTTTGGCGAAGCTGGCCCCGGTGGTGGTATCCCGAGGTCGACCTGGCGGATCAGGTGCAGACATGGTCACGTGGTCGACTTGGTGTCTGTGCTGTACAGGTGACGAAGAACGGCGCGCCAATCAGCTGCGACCACCTGCGAAGTAGGTGCGCTGATGTCCTGCGAGTGCAACGCTGTTCAGCGCCCTTCTGCAGCGTTGGCGCATGGTCGACCTTGCAGTGCTGGAACGCGGTCGACCGTGCTGTGCTGGCAGTCGACCAGCTTGCATGCTAGCACCTGATGTAGTTAGTGTTGCTTTGCCATTGTTTACCATTGTTGAGAACTTTTGCCAATGAAACTCTTGCCAAATCTCCCCGTGAATGAGCAAGTAGCGAGAGAACAAGTAAACGACTAAGGAACGAACGTAGAGATCACCTCTCAGAACCGTGCCTACCCCGTAGTACAAGCTCCCGTTGTTCTAGTTATCTCCGCAGGACTCACCTGTATACATGGAGCTGGCTGATGGCAGCCAAATGCTGAGCTCGTTGATGGGGACAATTTGAGCAACGACACCCGATGGAACAATAGTGCGCTACACCAACGTGCTCTATGTCCCCGGCTTGAAGTCCAACCTTCCCTCTTATTGCCAGCTGCAGAAGAAAGGAGCACGGATTCACACACATGAAGATGGACGCACGGAAATCACCATGGCAGATGAGAATGGGGACGTGATAATTGGAATTGGAATGACCATGCATGGAGTTCTCATGGTGCAGTATGAGCCTGCACTTGCATCTGGACATGATAATGAGAATGGAGCATTGCGTCACCATAGTGGTGAGGGGCTGAGAGTGCATCCTGCTCATGCATCCATCACATACCGCATGACACACAAACATTTGGGTCATCCATCATACACATCCATGGATGCAACATTTTGGAATGGAGACATTAATGGACTATCCATTTCCGACAAGACCAACCCTCTGAAACCCCCATGTGACTTATGTCTTCATGGAAAGATGAGCAAGTCACCCTTCCCCGCAGGAAATGAAAAGGACACAACACGACCTTTGGAGCTCGTGCATAGCGACATCATGGACCTTGGTGATGCTCACCCATCTCTACGCTACGTGCTGACGCTCAAGGATAACTTCACCAATTACTTGTGGATGGCGCTGTTAGTTCGCCGCTCCGACATGCATGGCATCGCGAAATGAAGACCAAGCTACCCACGAAGCCGCTGCCTGCTCTGCGCAGACAATGGGGAGGAGTATACTGCAAATGCTTTCACGGATTACTTGAGCTCTCACGGTATCAACCACCAAACATCATTACCTTACACGCCGCAGCGGAATGGAGTCGCTGAACGGGTGAACCGCACACTAATGGACAGAGTGCGGGCCATGACCACCAGAGCCAACTTCTCCTCATAGTACGCACTAGAGCCAAGTTCTGGCTGTACGCATTTGAGTACGCTGCATAGTAACACAATCGCATCAGCTGCAACAACAATCATCAGTGCACTCACCATACTTCATGATGACGGGAAAAGCAGCTGATGTGTCAATGGCACGTAACTTTGGCTGTCTCTGCTATTACCTTCCTCTATAAGGCAGCTTTGGCAAGTTTGAGTAGAGAGGCAGGGCTGGGATGATGTTTCTCGGCATCTCCAAGGTTCGGAAATCGTGGATTGTGTGGAACTTGGCAAGCGTCGTGAACACATACACTCCTTCAGCTCGCTTCTTTGACGACCTCATGCTGCCTGGCGCTGAGACTCTGCTTGAACGCCAATGCTACATAGATGAAGTCTCACCTCACATTGCCAGCTGGACTTCAAAGGGAGAAGGCATTGGGTCCGAGTTTGACTCTTTTCCGGCAACCCCAGATACATTAACCACAAAAGGACAGGAAGCTAACTCATCTGATGAGGACTCATCGGTTGATGATGCAGCCGATTCAAACGAAGGAGCTGCAACAAGTGAATTACGTGTAGCGGGTTTTTCCATCCCTGATGGGGTTGAAGACACTGAGGCAGAGATTGAGACAAGTCATCTTTATGACTTTGCCTACCCACCTGATGTGATCCCACTGGCTGGCCAAGATACAACTCCACGTCGGGTTCACTTCAACCCAATTGTGATTGTGCTCGATGGAGAAGAGCATGCGACAGACAACAAAACAAGGCTGGATGTGTTGTTTGGCCACCGGCAAGGGGGACAAGCCAAGCAGACGGACCTGAACAAGGCGCAAGGGGACAATTGCCTTCTCACCTTACACCACCAGCCCGTGTTGGGATGTGCAGCAGCCGGTGTACCCATGGTTGAGATGACATACAAGGAGCCCAAAACCCTCAAGGAGATGACCAAGGACCAGTACGCACCTCTTTGGCAAGCTGCTGAAGATTCAAAGTTGGACAAGTTCGACGAACTGGAAGCATACGAAGTGGTGGACAGAGCGGACCGAAGGGAACTTCGGTGTTGAGAGAGGGAATCGTGTTTCGGGTGAAACGTGACGAGCATGGACATCTAAATCGCTTCAAAGCGCGCTGGGCGGTGAAGGGATGTGGACAAACGTGGGGAACATACGATGAGACGTATGCACCTGTCAGCCAAGGACCTACCTCGCGCATGTTTCTTGCTGGTGCATCTGCCATGAAGCGGAAAGTGGTGCAGCTTTACATCTCCAATGCGTTTATGTATGCACCAATCGACAGGGACGTGTATCTGACCGCTAGAACCACGAGGATATGGAGACAAGGTCTGGATACTCAAGCACAACATGTACGGACTCAAACAGAAACCAAGCTTGTGGCATGAGCACTTACGTGGAGTGCTGCTGGAGCTGAACATGGTGCAGTTAGAATCTGACCCCTCCCTATTCATCTGGAAAAGAAAAGGCAAAGACACGGTATGGCTGCTGACTTATGTGGACGATTTTTTTATTCAATCTGATGATGAGGAGGGCATTTATGCAATGATTCAACAATTGAAGCATTTCACATTGACCATCAACAACACCCTGACGCAGTTTTTTTGCCTCAACGTCGCTGGTGACACTAACACACTCACATTGGGACTCACCAAGTACATTTCTCAGGCCTTAGCAAACTTCGGGATAGAAGGGAGCAGTTCTGGAGTTCGGATGCCAATTTCCAAGGAACCTGGACCACAAGAAGAGCCACCAGATGAGATTGACAGACAACTGGTGATGAAGCAAGTAGGGACGTTGCTGTACATCTCAACACCATGAAGGCCGGACATAACATATGCAACACATGTGCTGGTCAGACAAGCCAGCAAGCCAGCAGCTGCAACTGTGCTTGGAATTCGATGAGTTTTTTTAGTACTTAGCAAAAACAGTAGACGTGGGACCGGTCCTCAGAGGGTACACTGACTCAGACTATGCAAACAAAGCTGCACGTCACTAAGTGGGAGGATATGTATTTACCTTGGGAGGAGCCGCTGTCAGATCGAGGACGAAGAGCCAAATAGTCATTGCTACATCAACGGCTGAAGCTGAGTATATTGCAATATTTGAAGGAGCAAGAGAGACTGCTTACCTTCGGCGTTTACGTGAAGACCTCGACTTCCTGTGACAAGAACCAACTGTTTTGTTTGTGGACAACCAAAGTGCAATTGTGCTTGGGACAGGGGAGCAGATGAGTCAACGCATCAAGCACATGGAAGTGTGTTACCATTGAGCACGAAAGGCAATTCGTGATGGCGTCGTGCGGTTGGAGTACAGCCCCACTGCCCAGAAAACAACGGACTATCTCAACGAACCCATCACAGCAAAGCAGCATCTCACCAGCAGCCTCTTGTGTAGGCTTCAACCGATTTCGTCTGGAACAACACATGCAACCAGTCAGCAAATCACAGGTGCTGGTGCTGCACTCACATGTGCGGGCTTGTCAAGGTGTGCTAGACAACAGGGCATCATGTCTCACTCGTGTTTGTTGTTTCGTGCGTGCTCGCACGTGTACATGACGACAAACCCACGAGTGAGAGGGGGAGTGGGGTGTGGAGTATCTTGGGCTGCAATAAAAGAGGAGTTGGTTTCATTTTCATTGTTCAGGTCACACTCAAAGATACATATCTGGATGATGTTATAGTTACAATAGGCTCAAATGTGCCTTAAACAAAAGATAGAATGCGAAGGTGGGTTTCTGCACAGCGGCTTCAAACGTGGATGGCGCTCTGTTCGGATTTCCAAATCACATGCTATAAAGTGGATCTGAAGCGTCTTGATATCGCCTACAATAGCCAATTTAAATCGCATAATTTCATCAAGTATTGATGACGCAACACTGGTTTGAACGAACGGCACCATGGCAGCCACTATAGTGTTAGAAACACAAAAGAAGACGAGTTACGATTTGGGAATGACTCCCAGCCTCTACAAACCCCAAGAGCAGAGTTGGCAACCGCACGATCATAGAACCAGTACGAATCTGTTTGATCCGCTAGCAGCAGGCGCGATCTGCCCATAGCAGCAGAGATCCGCTGGCAGCAGGCGCGTTTTGCCTGCAGCAGCAGCGAGCCGCTAGCATCAGGCGAGATTTGCCTGTAGCAGCAGAGATCCGCTAGCAGCAGGCGCATTTTGCCCGTAACAGCAGCGATCCGCTAGCAATAGGCGCGATTTGCGCGTAGTAGCAGCAATACGCTAGCAGCAGGCGCGATCTGTCCGTAGCAGCAGAGATCCGCTAGCAGCAGGCGCGATTTGCCCGTAACGGCAGCGATCCGCTAGCAGAAGGCGCGTTTTGCCCGTAGCTGCAGCGATCCGCTAGCAGCAGGCGCGATTTGCGCGTAGCAGCAGCGATACGCTAGCAGCAGGCGCGATCTGTCCGTAGCAGCTGAGATCCGCTAACAGCAGGCGCGATTAGCCCGTAGTTGCAGCGATCCGCTAGCAGCAGGCGCAAAGATCTGCCAGAGTAGCGTGATATCCGCTAGGGGCAGCGCGAGCCGCTCGGAGCATTCAGAAATCTGCTAGCAACAGCGAGAGTCGTTCGTAGCAGCGCGAAGTTCATAGGTGTCAGCGAGGTCTGCCCATAGCAACTTGAAACCCGCAAGCGGCAGCGAGACTCGTTCGTAGTAGCTGAAAATCTGTTAGCATTTCGCGCGATGTCGGCCCATAACAGCGCAGGCCTCAAGTATAAGCGAGAAACTCGCTAGTAAGAGCGTGGACCGCCCGTAGCAGTAGGAAGCTCGCCCAAAGCAGCGCAGGCAGCGAGTAGCAACAAGAAACGCATTAGGAAACTCACATACAATAGCACAGGCCGCGAGTAGCAATGGGAAACCTGCTAGTAGCAGTGTGAACCGACCGTAGGCTGGAGGAACCTCGCCCACAACAGCGCAGACATCGAGTAGCAGTCAGAAACGATGCTAGGAGCAGCATGAACCGTCATCCGCTTTGAGCCATGGACGACGACCCAGACCCCGGTGACCCCGGGGTCGGGGAGAGGGGAGGACCTGACAGGGGGTCGACAGGGGCCAATACGAGCAAAGGGGGGGAATGTACGGCGGCACCCACTGAAACAACCCGCCTAGTGGCTGCCCATAAACGACATGGAGGAGCTGCGGAAGGGGCCCAAGGTCCATACATCCGTCGCATGCACAAGGAAGATGCTTTATGCCTCTTTGGCAAACCAGCCAAGAGGCCATGCCATGAACCCAACAATGAGGAGACTGTGCAGCCGATTCAGGACCCTCACAGCAGCCAGGTTATCTGGAGCAGCGACCCCGACCAGTTGGCCAACAACGGCGGGGGGTTGACCCCAATCAACGAGGAGGGACAAACGAACGCGACAAGGGAGCTGCCAAAAGAGGCACCCGAGGAAGCGAGGGCACTCTGGGAGGCCCACCGTAGGCGCTTGCAGCTGCAGCACGTCCACCGTAGTCGTGACCTCACGGAAACGACCATACAGTGAGGAGATGGAGGTCCTTTCTTACCTACCATAGACGCCGACACTTCGCTGATAGGGCCTCGGTTGGCTCAACGGCAAGAGCAGAGGCGCCGCAAGAGAGGGGGGAGAGGAGGGGAACAGGGGTGGCTTGTAAGGGGCCAGCAAGGGCTGCAGGTTGGAGGGCAGCATGGGCTGTTGGCGAGGGTGCAGCAAAAGCGACAAGATGGAAGACAGCAGCTGCCGCATAGCGGCGGGCAAGTGCAGCTACAGAGCGGAGGTACAGCGTGGGCTGCCAGCGTGGGGGCGGTATCAGGAGCTGACGGAGAAGGAAAAGCGGCGGCTGGAGAAAGGGCAGCAGTGGTCGCAGAGGCGGGAGATGGGGCGGCGACCGCTGCACTAGACGGGGTTGCAGCTGAAGTTAGGGACAGGGCTTTGGCACGGCCAACAGGGGCTGTAGAGGCCAGAGCTGGGGCACATGAGTCTGCTGCAGGGGCGGCAGAGATTGCAGACGGAGCGGCGCGGGCCGCAGGAGAGGCTGGCAGCAATGGGGACGCTGCAGTCCCACCACAGCCCCCCCTAGGCCCCATGCAGGCAGGAGCTTTAATAGAGGGGCAGGAGGAAACAGCGAGGACAAGGAATCCGGAGAGTGCATCCATCCACACCCTGCATCTTTTAACCCACTCCCCCCCAGGAGCACCCACCCTGTGCCCCCACCCCCACAGGCATTCTCGCGAATTGAGTGGGGCAGCCAAGGCCCGGGCTTTCCTAGAGGAGCCCTGCTCCCCGACTATCAACTTCCAGCCACCACTACCTCTCCTTCCACCAGGTCCGCCCTCACCGACAGATGTGCACATGTCCGAGGCGCTTGGTTCAGTCGCATCAACCCCCGCACCGACTCCTCTTCGCCCCGTACGCTACACAATTCCACAGCGCCGGATACCGACACCTCATCCCATTGCGAGGAACTCGCCCCTCCCATACCATCCCCCACCATTATCATCATCACCACCCTCGCAGCCCCAGGCACCCCATGGTCACAACCGCTCTCCCCGAGCCCATCGACCCCCGCTTGCACACGCACAGGCCCACCCACCATCTTACAACCAGCTACGTTTGGCATCTACCATGCCACCGGCTCCCGCCACCTCGGGAGGTCCCACTCTGACCCCCCTCACACAACAACCAGCCACGACTCCCCAAGCCAACGCAGGTCGACGACGGAGGGGGAGAGCCAGAAGCGGGGAGGGCTTAAGTTCCACACCCCCACCCCCGTCTTCTGCCCCACCTGCAGCTCTACTTCCCGCCCCCTCTGCCCAACCTGCTCCATGCAACCCTCACAGGGGCTCATCACCCATCCTCCCCCCCCCTCATAAACCCTCGCCTTTGCAGGCACACGGTGGAGGCTCCACTAGCGCAATCCTTACCCACCAACATCTGGTTGCCGCTCAGGACGACGCCCTCCCCACTAGGATGGAGGTAGTTGGAGTTGGGGTTGACACAATGACGGGTGTGGATGAGGCTGCACTTATCTCCCATAACCCCCTTCCCACCACTGCGTGTAGCCCCACCCCGCTCCCGACAGCTCAACTGAGAAGGCCGGAGGGTGAGCTAAGGCCGGTGCGACAACCACATGCAACCCAGCCACATGGGCTAGCAGGGCTTTCATCTTTTGCTGGACCAGGTCACCCTCCCTCCCTTACAGACCTGGAGGCGGTGGAGCCCTCATCGGGCTTGGGGGCGGCTGTATCTGACTTGCTGGCGATACAGAACACTGGCATACCCCTCTCTACCCCCACCCCCCCGGCCCCTGTGGTAAACGCCCTCGAATTCCCCCTTATGGACCTCCCTCTTACAGCCCCCAACCTGCAGGAACCCTTTCACCCTTCTCCGATGGAGACCGATCTGATCCTCAGACCGTGCGCCTTTGACGCAGATGTAGGTGCACCACTGCGGCCTACCTCTCCCCACCCATCCCCATCATCAGCCCCACCTATCACCACGGCAGATAGTTCGGAGGGCACGGCCACTGCCGACCCCATCGACACAGCGATGTCACCAGATGAGGTCGTGAGGTGCCCCACATGTTTGAGCTCCCTCGCGAACCGCCGAGCACTCCGACACCACATGCCATTCTGCCACCCCACCTCCGCAACAGGGCCTCAGCTCTACCTTCCCTAGCAGAGCCCCGAGCCCAGGGGATGCAGTTCACAGATGCACAGTGGCGTACGCTTGACTCCGTCCGGTGGTCGGAGTACTTTGCCCCGGAGCGCATTCATGCCGCCTCTTCGGCGTATCCCCCCAAGGGTCCGTGGTGGGTATCTAGACATCCTCTGCGCCATCTTAGCGCGGGTCTCACAGGACCCAGAGGCTCCAGGCCCTACTCTCCTCTTGGCGGCGGCAACAACGCTCCTACTGGCTCCGGCGACACTGCTAGAGCGTTCAAACATGGCCGCCATTGCAGTGCGCATCATTCGTTTTGGACGAGGTGAGTGGGACGAGCTCATTTCTGAGGCCCTTCATCGACGTACTCCCCTTCCTCTACGAGCAGCACGGCACGCTCGCACCACCACTTTCTCCCCCACACAGGATGACCGTCGCATTGCCCGCTGCCTGCGTCTGGCGGCTTGCAATGAGACCTCGCGGGCCTGCACGGCCCTGGAGTCAGCAGAGGCGGCACCTGACACGGAGAGTACGATGCAACGCCTACGGAGCAAGCACCCTGTCGCGGAGCGACCGACTCCGGATTGGCTTCCGGCTTTCCAGGATACTGCCCTTGTGCTCTCTATAGATCACCTCCGCCGCGCCATCTTCACAGCCCCGCGCGGGTCGTCCGGGGGATCGACAGGCTGGGTTGCCGAGCATCTTCGAGACACTTTCCTTGCCTTTCCTGAGAGCCTCCCTAGCCTGCTCGCCGTGTACCAGCTTTGGCTGCGAGGCTACTACGCCCCAGCAGCCCGATCGCTATTGGCGTCGTCCACCCTGGTCACTCTCGCGAAACCGAACCTGGATGTGCGTCCTATCGCGATAGGTGAGGTTCTGATCCGCATCCTTTCTCGCGCAGTATGCTTGCAGCTGCGAGACCAGATGGCTAGGGTTTTCCTTACGTCACCACCTGCCCCTGGTACCACCTGTAGTGCTGGTCATGGGAGGGGGCAAGAGTGAGAACATGATGAGCAGCAATGGGAGGACAAGGAGCAATGAGAGCAGCAGAGCAACGGGAAGGTAGCAAGCTCAGTCTTGAGAAAGAATGGAGAGAGCATCCAGCGAAGAGAGGAAGCAAAGAGAGTGAGAGCAGCAGGGAAGGGGGTGAGGTTCCGACAGCTGTCACATTTCAGTGAATGTGAGCGGGGTAGCGAGGAGTGTGAGGGAGGTGTACCAATTGTACATACTGTACATATCGAGCTGGGCAGTGCCGAGGATGGGAGGCGAAGGGTCAAGGTGTGGTTTGAGGTGTGTAGGGAGGCGAGTGGGTGCGAGGGAAGGGATGTCTACCGAAGCGAAGGGGCGGGGAGTGCATGGCAGGGGTGTAGGGCGGCACTTACGTAAGAGAAGGGGAGTGCGGGGTGAAATTACAGGGCATGGCAGAGGCAGCGAAGGCAGGGGTTTACCACCGGCACTTGGATGGATGTGTGCATGCATGCTTGTTTGTTTTCTCGTGTGTGCAGGCGAGCTCTCAGGAGCCAGCTGGATTTGGGAGTGTCAGCTGGAGGCAAAGTAGCTAGAGGCGGGTAACATAAGTGGCAGGCAATGGGGATGGATGGCTTCTCGAAGGCAGCCTTGGCAGCTAGAGGGGAGAAGGATGAGGAGGGGCAGGAGCGGTGGAGGCAGAGCTGGTAGAAAGGAACCTGGCAGAGCTAGCCTTAATGCTTGTATGTTTCCTTACTACACGAAATTCTTGCAACAACGAAGCAAGTGGTGATTGTGAAGGAGATAGTGCAAGCTATGGAGTAAGCGATAGTTTAGCGGTAGATCTATGTGACGGAGCCGGAGCTCATCACATACAAGCATTCCGGATGCCCACGCGATCGGGGCTGGATTACGCAGCGAAGGAGCAGCCTAAGGAAGGCGCAATGATGGAGAATGTGGACAGGAACGAACCCATCCCGGGAATCAGGATGGAGGCGCACGGCGCTGAAGGAAGAACGGAGGAAGGGAGGGGCGGAGCCACGAGCTCAGAAGAGGACCGCCATGGGCAGCGACGCGACGAGCCCGAAGAGAACAGGGAGGAGAAAGAGAAGCCGTCTCACGGTGACACCGCGACGGCTAAGCAACTGCGGAGGGAGAACGAAGGGCAGTATCGGCGCAGCGTCTCTTGGCAGGGCTTCGAAGACGACGCGGCGTCGTCGAGCTGGCGCTACACCATGCTACCAAAGGTGGAGGTACCAGAACGCTTCTCGGGAGAGGTGCGACGAGGACCATCTCTGAAAAAACTATCTGATGCAGCTGGAGAACCTGCGGGCTCGATGGGAACGCGATCGTCTGGACGCGGATGAGTTCTTCCGAGGACTGGCGAACACATTGACTGGGGAGGCTGAGACCTACTACCGCATCTGCAGGCGGGAGTTGCTAGATTGGGCAGCGCTAGGCCGACCGGGAGAAAGGGATCCGACCAAGCGCTTCTTGGAGATGCTGCGAGAGCAATTCCCGCTGCAGACACCGGAGCGGGTGGTCGAATTTCGCGAATTCAAGCGAAAGGCGGGAGAGTCTCTGCTGGCCTACTACGGACGGTTAGTGGAATTGGCCGAGGACATGAATTGTGTGGACCAGGGCCGCCTCATCAGCAAGTTCCTGAATGGCCTTAACTATGAGCTGCAGAGAGACGTGCAAGTGAAGATCTTCGAGATAGGAGCGGCTGCCACATTGAGCGTGGCGTATGAAACGGCGAAGCGGGTGGAAACGGGGAGGAGGCTGTTCGAAGTGGAGCGCACGGCAGAGCGGACGGCAGAGCGAAGGAGGCCAGCATGGAGCGCAGCCCCAGTGGAAAAGGAGCGGCCGCCGAGAGGCCCAGGCGACACCCGCAAAGTGTCACAACTGCGGGCAAGTGGGGCACCTGAGGCGAGACTGCCGCAACCCTCCGGCGTGTTCGATCTGTGGGCAGGAGGATCATCAGAGGCGCGAATGCCTGGAGGCACCAGTGTGCGGGAAGTGCGGAAGAAAGGGGCATACAGATCGGGAGTGCTACTCACGAATGGGAGAAGGGCGGGGAGACAAGCGTGAGAGAGGAGAGATGGCGGAGATGAAGGCGGAGATTGAGAGGTTGCGGGCAATGCTAGAAAAGCAAGAGGCGGGTAGCGAGAGGAAGCCGGCCATGGTGGCAAGGGAAGAGGAGGAGGAGAGCAGCGAGGAGGACTTCTGTCTCATGGCATGGCCAGTGAGGGATCGAGAGGAATTGGGATTGAGGACAAGGGAACGGAATCTGAGGCCGCGTGTGGAGGTCGGAAGGGAAGTGGGCCCCAGGAGGAGGGCAGGAAGCGAGGAGGATCCGCATCCACCGCGCCGGCATCCGCTGGAGCGTCTCAGCTGCGCTGCATCCGTACTGGTGGTCGAAAAGGGATACCTGACGATAGGAGGCGTATCAGTGAAGCAGGCTATCATCGATACCGGTGCTCACCCGGTGCTAATTGGAAGGAAGCTCGCGCAGCAGCTGCAGCTGGATCGCCCTGAGCGGCAGATAGAAGAAGGGTTGCTGCTGATGACGGCAGAGGGAGGAGGGACGAAGTGGATGCCGAAAACCAGGAGCACGGTTGAGATTTTCATCAGGCAAGGGAGTCCAGAGGAGTGTTCGGTAAAGCTGCAGTGCGGGATCTCACCATCAGAGGACTACGACCTGTTGCTGGGAGTAGAGTTTCTGTACAGCATCGGGGCCACTATATGCATGTGGGAGGAGAAACTCACCTACCGAGTGGAATATTGGGAGAAGAACAGGCCAGTGGCGGAGCTGCCTGTAAGATTCATCCGACGTGAGCCACGAGAAGCATACCAGGCAGAAGTACGGACAGTGGAACAGGAACTGGGAATACTCAGCTGGGAGGAATTGGATCAAGAGCGGAGGCGCAGAGATTGGCACCGGCAGCAATGGGGAGAAGGCGGGCGGCTGAATGAGCTGCACCTGGACGGGAGCGTGTTCCAAAGGCCAATAGTGCTGCTAGAGCTGTTTGCGGGCATCAGTACCGGGCTGGCGGCAACGCTAAAGGCGGGACTGAGGGTAGAAAAATATATCTACGTCGAGAACGACGAGGCAGCAGACCGCATGGCGTGGCATCACATCAGGAAACTGGAAGAGAGGTACCCCTCGCAGCTGCATGCAGATGCCATACAAAAGGGAGCTGAGTGGGTATGCCACCGGGTGGAGGACGTGAAGGAGGAGGCATTAGCGCACTGGGGGCACGTGGATCTGGTCATAGCCGGGTCGGAGTGCCAGGGCATGTCCAGGGCCGGGGAAGGCCGAGGGATGGAGGATCCTAGAAGTGGACTGTTCAGGGAGCTAGTGCGGATACTCAAGATGATCAAGAAGAAGCAGGGGGAAGTAGCATACATAGTGGAGAACGTAAACACGCGGGACGACATGCGGGAAGCGGTGAAGCGAGCAGAAGGAGAGATCAGGACCGAGCTGGGGGCAGGAGTGGCGTGGGACGCAGCACAGAACGGCAGCAGGGCGCACAGGCCGCGCAGGTACTGGCAGAACGTCGTGACTGAGGCAACGCTGCAGTATGAGCTCTCCCTAATGGAGCGGCCTCGCGCGCGACTAGTGCAGGACATCCTGGAACCAGCAAGGATCCCGGCTCCGGTGAGGCACCCCGATCATGAGATCCAATTCCCGTGCAATGAGGTGGGAAAGCCGCGGCAGGCCTGGCCCACGCTGGTGGCGCATGAGCAGGCAAGGGGGTTTAAAATGGAAGGAGGCAGAGAGGGACCGGGGATGGTGTTCGACAAACTGAAGGGAGTTTGGGAGGAACCGACTGCCTTAGAGCGGGAGCTAGCAATGGGATTCATGGCAGGAGCCACAGCGAGCAGCGAGGTGACGGAGCAGCAGCGCAGGAGAGCGCTAGGAAACGCAATGGATCTCAATGCACTGCATTGGCTGGTGGGAGTGATGACCAGGCAGCTGGAGAAACGACGACTGCAAAGGCGAAGGGACCACGCGGAGAGGGCGGAGCCGAAGAATGAGGAGGACGAGTTAAAGAGGCAGGAATCCGAGATACTGTTGGCGCATATAGAAGAGGAAGCCTGGGAAGAAAGACGGAAGGGAGTACCTCAAGAGAGGAGGATGGAGGGGGTGTTGGATGACAGGAACGGAGTCCCCGGAAGGTATCCGGATCAGGGAGAGGAGGAAGAGGTGACAGAGGAGTGGGGACAACCAGAGATGGACTGGGACAGTGAGGAGAGGGAGGACCCCACAGAACGGTGGATACCAGACCCTGATGAGGTATTCCTGGGACCGCGTAGAGCATACATGGCGCTGCTGGATGAGAGCGAGGTGGGACAGGCAACTGCATCGAGAGAGACACCAGAGAGAGAAGTGACAGGAGAAGAGAAGACAACCCAAGCAGCAGCGGGAGGAGAAGAGAGCCTCCACACTTGGAACATAGGGACAGCCCTACAGGGGACCGCGGCGATAAGGCTGGAGGCAGTACTGAGGCAGCACGCGAGGGCATTCGCTCATAACCTGCAAGAGCTGGGGAAATGTACGATCAGCACCATGCACCTGCCGCTGACGAGTGAGGTGCCGGTGTATCAGCGGAGGAGACGGATGAGCCCACAGGACGTCGAGGTGTGCACAACGAAGTGCCAGGAGTTATTGGTTGCGGGGTTGATTCGCAGGTCGACGTCAGACTATGCCGCAGCAACAGTAGTAGCCGCGAGAACAGATCTGACGGGTACAGTGCTGTCCAGAAGGATGTGCGGGGATTACCGGGATTTGAACAAGGTGACAGCCACAGACCGCTACCCGATGCCCATGGCGGAAGAGATCTTCGATCAGCTGCATGGAAGTTGGGTGTTCTCGACCCTGGATCTAAGGCAGGGCTTTAATCAGATTCCTATAGCCGAGGAGGACAAGAAGAAGACAGCATTCCACGGACCAGACGGACTGTACGAGTGGAACTTCATGCCATTCGGATTACGGAACGCTTCCGCAGTCTTTCAAAGGGTGATGGACACAGCGCTACGAGAGGTGAAGGGAGCGGCGTGTTATATAGATGATGTCATCGTCTTCAGTGCGGACAGCGAGAAGCACGTGGCGGACATCGAAGCTACACTAGCAGCCATTCAGGCGGCAGGGCTGACATGCCACCCAGGCAAATGCCGCTTCGGCCACAGCAGTGTGGCATATCTGGGGTTTGAAGTGGCCGGGGGAGAGCTGAGCATACAGAAGGCAAAGGTGGAGGTGCTGGACAGGGTGGTGCGACCGAAGGACAAGAGTGGGCTGCGAGCGTTATTGGGATTCCTGAACTACTACAGGAAATTCATTCCGGAGTTCAGCAAACGAGCGGCGCCGCTGAACAAGCTGCTAAGAGAGGACCAGAAGTGGCAGTGAGAGGAGGCGCAGGAAGTGGCGTTGAAGGGGCTGATGGAGGCTGTGAAAGCGGGAGCTGTGTTGAAGCTGCCAGACGGGAAGGCACCCTCCGTGCTATATACAGACTGGAGTAGCGTGGGGATGGGGGCAGTACTGAGCCAGATGGAGGCTGGGCAAGAAAAGGTAGTGGCGTTTGCTAGCAGGACGTGCAACCCTGCCGAGGCTAACTACTCATCCTACCAGGGAGAAGGACTGGCAGCAGTCTGGGCGGTGGGGCACTTCCGGGTGTACCTGCAAGGAAGACACTTCACCTTGGTGACAGACCACCAGCCTCTGCTATGGCTGATGCAAAACCAGACATTGACTGGGAGGAACGCACGATGGGCGATGAAGCTGCAGGAATACGATTTTACCGTAAAGCACCGCCCAGGCAGGACCATGCAACATGTGGACGGGCTCTCGCGGAACCCGCCAAAGGAGAAGGAGGATGAGAACACAGAAGGGGGGCAGCCAGTAGCGGCGCTGACAGCCATGGTCAAGGAGAAGGGGGCAGTGGGAGAGCAGGGAAAGGGAGCGGCTGATGTGTGGCTGGACGAAGCATATTAGCCTGGATAAAGGGAGAGACGGCTGAAGATGGAGGAGTGGAAGGTAGGGCTAGAGCCCGAGGTCAGCACTACAGGTGGTACCAGGGGCAGGTGCAGCTACGGACGAAGGACGGGTGGAAGTGGGTCCCTGAGCCAGCCGAACGCGTAGCACTGATAGAGGAAGTGCATGGCAAGCTGGGTCACTTCGGGCACCATCCAACTACTGCAGACAGGATGGTGGTGGGCAGGAATGAGGAAGGAAGTGAAGGAGTTTAGGGTGGAGAAGTGCGAGCTGTGCTGCAGGAACAAGGCCACACTGCTCAGGAGCCAGGCGGAGCTACAGCCGCTGGCAATCGTGGAGCTGGGGTACCGGTGGTCATTAGATATAGCGGGAGAGCTGCCAGTGTCAAGGAGGGGAAGGTCCAGCTGCATGGTGATCTGCTCCATCTGCTGGGACACCCTTGCCTCCGGCTGTTTCTCCCAGCTCCCATACATCATGCCCTCAATGAATTTCACATCCCTGCTGTCAAACAACACACCCTTGGATGGTTCCCACAGCAGCCATCCCTTGCTCTCAGCAGCCAGCCCCAAATGCACACACCAGATTGCACTCGCCCCCAACTTACTGCGGTAGGTCTTGGGGACGTGGGCGACTGCCATGCAACCGAACACCCTCAGCATGTCCACCGGCGGCTTCCTCCCAAGCCACCTCTCCAACGGCACCCACGAGTCATCCCCAACCTTGGTGAGCACCCTGTTCCTAGCGACAGTGGCGTGCCGGACAGCATGAGGCCACATAGAATTGCTCAGCCCAGATTCTATGAGCAGCGCCCTAGCTGTCTCCAGAATGGTCCGGTTTGCCCGTTCTGCTACACCATTGGACTGTGGGGTATAAGCCGTGGTCAGCTCTCTCTGGATGCCCTGCTTCTTGAGCCAGGCCGTCATTTCAGCTCCAAGGAACTCACCACCCCGGTCTGTCCTAATCCGCTTCACTACACACTCCGCCTGCTTCTCCACGAATGGCAGCCAATCGTCCCGTATCGTGGAGGCGGCGTGGTCCTTCTGCTTCAGCGGATACGCCCACATCAGCCTGCTCCAGTCATCCACAATTGTAAGAAAATACCGCTCCCCCTTGTGCCCTTGCACCGGCAGCGGCCCCACCAAGTCCATGTGGACCAGCTCCAAAGGCTTCTTGCTCCTGCCAGCCACACTATGGAAAGGGAAACGGGTGAACTTTGAAAGCAAACAGATTTCACAGTTGTCATCGGGTGGCTGTCCGTTCAGCTTCAGACCCTTAACGGCTCCATCCTTCTCCAGCTGCTTCAGCAAAGGCATTGCCACATGCCCTAAGCGCCGGTGTGCCGTTGCCCAATCTGTCTCCCCAGATCTGGCCGACACTTTCACACCAACCCCTCCAACGGCATTGCACTCCCCCTGGGATGCAGACCCCTCTCCAGCCTGCCCCCCACCATGCCACGCCAGGGCCGGCAGCTGCCACATAGATCTGTACACGTCCTTGCTCTCGTGCAGATCCCAAAGCACCCGATTGCCCAGCTTCCCCTTATAAGTGCGTGCCCCATCCGTGTTGGTGTTCACCCCAGCCTTGCCAAGCTTACGGAGGGAGATAAGGTTGGCCTTCAGGTCGGGGACGAAGAGAACGTCGTGCAGCACCACCGGCTTGCCATCCGCTCCCTTAAACGCAGCTCGTCCCGCACCAGCCACCTTCAACATGTGTCCAGAGGCGGAGCACACTTCATTGATCGGTGCAGCTCGTACTTCGTCCAGCAGGTCCTTGCGCGGCGTCATCGTCCAAGCAGCGCCTGTGTCCAACACCCAATAGTCTAGGGGGTGCAGCTCTGCTCCAACTTTGGCAGAGGCGTCTCCTTGCTCCCCCTTGTCTCCCACATGGAAGAATTGGCCCGCGGTGCGCTCCTTCTTTTTCTCCGCACCGCCGTTGCCCTTCGGGTTGTTGTCGAACGAATCAGCGACCATGTTGGCGCCGTTTTTCTGGTTCCTCCGTGCGCCGCCATCCTGGTGACGATTCTGGGGGGTCCATCCATCGGGTTTCTTATAGCACAAAAACCAGGGGTGCCCTTCCTTCTCACAATACCAGCAACTCCCTTTCATTTTGCCACCAGCACCCGACTTGCCCCCACGTCCAGATTTCGCACCGCGACCCCAACCGGTACCTCCTTGTTGGTCGTTGGAGTCGTCGTCTTTCTTTGCACCGCGTCCAGCACCACCAAAGCCACGTCCTCTGCCACGTCGGCTCCCTTGCATCCCGTAGCTGCTGCTGCCGTCGTCTCCACCCCTCAGTTGGCGGCGACGGAAGTCCTCCTCCAGAATCTTCGTCCGCACCCACTCGAGCGTCCACAAGCTCTGAATCTGCGGCAGGCTCAATCCGCTCGTAAATTGAAGCCACGATTCTGGCAGCAGCGAGAGCATCTTCAAGCACTTGGTCTGCTCCGGGTAGGTGATTCCCGCGGTCGCCAACTTCGCGTAGAGGTCGCGCATCTTGTCCAGGACAGGTTGCACCGGCTCTCCCTCGCTCAGGCGCAACGCGGACAGCTCCCTCTCCAGCATCAACGTTGCGACAACGGAGGTCGGGGCGTGCAGCTCCTTCAACACGGTCCACGCCTTCGGACCGCATTCAACCTCCGGCAGCAGGTGCATGACGTGGTGACGCTGGTTCAGCTCCAAACTCTGCGACATCAAATAGTAGCCAGCCGAGGAGCGCTCGTCCCAATCTTCCTGCAGCGTGGGGTCACTCGGTCTAGGCTCCTCCCCAATCATTAGTTTCAGCAAACCGATCTGACGGAAATATAATTGCATTTTCCAGGCCCAATCATCATAGCCCTCACCATTGAACTTCTCGACGGTGAAATTCTTCAGCACCTCCTTGACAAGCGAGCCCTGGTTTGTTCGCGCTCCCCTTGGCGCTGAAAGACCAGAATCTTGGCTGCCGCTACGATCTTGGGCTGAAGATTCACCAGCTCCCGCCGAGGTGTTGCCCGCCATAGCTACCTATAACGAGGATCACTATAACGCGGCTCTGATACCAGCTTGTTGGTATAATGGCCTAATAAACTCAAGCTATTAGGACTTAATCAAACTTAAAACCTCTCCTCGGGGTCACCTCCAAGGGTCCCTGGGTGCCTGGTACAAGACCAGCCCCTATCCTCGGGTCCGAGTTTGTAGAGAGAGGGATCAAGAAGGACTTAGTCAAAACAGCAAGAGTACCTTGAACGTCGCGCAGCGTGCCGTGCAGACCGTCAATCGGATTAAGCTGAAAATTCGCTATATCGAAGCTCGCTCCAAGAGCTTTAAAACGAGCCAAGTTGCCTCGCGAAAAGTTCTGCCATTACGAAGTTATGGCTTAGACGGTGTTTGCCTAGCATTAGAGTGCTAGCGTACTAGCGTTGACTCGGGTAGCATTCCGCCAACGAACCGCGTAGAAACGAAATTCCAGCGAGGAAGGAATTCACATGAATCAATTTGACTATATACAGGTACAAACAGAGAAGGATTAAATAGTTCTAGCTAGCAAGGACCTTGGGAATCAACCTGGGAACAACCAGGGATGATCCCAAATAATTCCAAGCAACAGAACCAACCTGGCTGGACAAAATAGCAGGTGGTAGGTTGGTAAACAACCTCTGGTTCTGTTTTTCCAACCTGGGAAAACAACAACCAGGTTCAGGTTCTAAAAACAGAACCTGTTTTGTCTTTGCCCAACCAGCCAAATGCTGGTTCCGCTGGTTTCCCCTGGCCTTGTAGCATGCAGATACAGACAAACAACATCCAACCTTCACCTAAATTGTACCCCTATAGTGCCTTCCCTGCTACACTATAGTTAACCAAACAAAACAGTACAATTTCGAGTTGGATAGAACTGAATCTGCGCAATCAACTCAACCGAACTGCAAAGCTTCCATCTTGGGTTCCTTTGCGAGCTCGTCCTTTCTGCTTGCACTGTTCATAGCGCGTACAATGTTGTGCCGAAGCGCACATTGCGCGAGTACCTGCAAATGCATCAAGCGAAAAATGCAAAAGCAAACAAACACACGAACACACCATTCACACGCAAATGCATTCGCACACGCATACTCGTACAAACAGACGGCAGGATGTCGTGCAATGTGCATTTGCACCCAACATTACGGAGGGAGATGAGGTTGGCCTTGAGTTCAGGAACGAGAAGAACGTCGTGCAGCACCACCGGCTTGCCATCCGCTCCCTTGAACGCAGCTCGTCCCGCACCAGCCACCTTCAGCGCGTGTCCAGAGGCAGAGCACACCTCATTGATCGGTGCAGCGCGCACGTCGTCCAGCAGGTCCTTGCGCGGCGTCATCGTCCATGCAGCGCCCGTGTCCAACACCCAATAGTCCAGGGGGTGCAGCTCTGCTCCAACCTTGGCAGATGCGTCTCCTTGCTCCCCCTTGTCTCCCACATGGAAGAATTGGCCCGCGGTGCGCTCCTTCTTCTCCGCACCACCGTTGCCCTTCGGGTTGTTGTCGGACGAATCAGCGACCATGTTGGCGCCGTTTTTCTGGTTCCTCCGCGCGCCGCCATCCTGGTGACGATTCTGGGGGGTCCATCCATCGGGTTTCTTATAGCACAAAAACCAGGGATGCCCTTCCTTCTCACAATACCAGCAACTCCCTTTCATTTTGCCACCAGCACCCGATTTGCCCCCACGTCCAGATTTCGCACCGCGACCCCAACCGGTACCTCCTTGTTGGTCGTTGGAGTCGTCGTCTTTCTTTGCACCGCGTCCAGCACCACCGAAGCCACGTCCTCTGCCACGTCGGCTCCCTTGCATCCCATAGCCGCTGCTGCCGTCGTCTCCACCCCTCAGTTGGCGGCGACGAAAGTCCTCCTCCAGAATCTTTGTCCGCACCCACTCGAGTGTCCACGAGCTCTGGTTCTGCGGCAGGCTCAATCCGCTCGTGAATTGAAGCCACGATTCAGGCAGCAGCGAGAGCATCTTCAAGCACTTGGTCTGCTCCGGGTAGGTGATTCCCGCGGTCGCCAACTTCGCGTAGAGGTCGCGCATCTTGTCCAGGACAGGTTGCACCGGCTCTCCCTCGCTCAGGCGCAACGCGGACAGCTCCCTCTCCAGCATCAACGTTGCGACAACGGAGGTCGGGGCGTGCAGCTCCTTCAACACGGTCCACGCCTTCGGACCGCATTCAACCTCCGGCAGCAGGTGCATGACGTGGTGACGCTGGTTCAGCTCCAAACTCTGCGACATAAAATAATAGCCAGCCGAGGAGCGCTCGTCCCAATCTTCCTGCAGCGTGGGGTCACTCGGTCTAGGCTCCTCCCCAATCATTAGTTTCAGCAAACCGATCTGACGGAAATATAATTGCATTTTCCAGGCCCAATCATCATAGCCCTCACCATTGAACTTCTCGACGGTGAAGTTTTTCAGCACCTCCTTGATCAGCGAGCCCTGGCTTGTTCGCGCTATCCTTGGCGCTGAAACACCAGAATCTTGGCTGCCGCTACGATCTTGGGCTGAAGATTCACCAGCTCCCGCCGAGGTGTTGCCCGCCATAGCTACCTATAACGAGGATCACTATAACGCAGCTCTGATACCAGCTTGTTGGTGTAAGGGCCTAATAAACTCAAGCTATTAGAACTTAATCAAACTTAAAACCTCTCCTCGGGGTCACCTCCAAGGGTCCCTGGGTGCCTGGTACAAGATCAGCCCCTATCCTCGGGTCCGAGTTTGTAGAGAGAGGGATCAAGAAGGACTTAGTCAAAACAGCAAGAGTACCTTGAACGTCGCGCAGCGTGCCGTGCAGACCGTCAATCGGATTAAGCTGAAAATTCGCTATATCGAAGCTCGCTCCAAGAGCTTTAAAACGAGCCAAGTTGCCTCGCGAAAAGTTCTGCCATTACTAAGTTATGGCTCGGACAGCGTTTGCCTAGCATTAGAGTGCTAGCGTACTAGCGTTGACTCGGGTAGCATTCCGCCAACGAACCGCGTAGAAACGAAATTCCAGCGAGGAAGGAATTCGCATGAATCAATTTGACTATATTCAGGTACAAACAGAGAAGGATTAAATAGTTCTAGCTAGCAAGGACCTTGGGAATCAACCTGGGAACAACCAGGGATGATCCCAAATAATTCCAAGCAACAGAACCAACCTGGCTGGACAAAATAGCAGGTGGTAGGTTGGTAAACAACCTCTGGTTCTGTTTTTCCAACCTGGGAAAACAACAACCAGGTTCAGGTTCTAAAAACAGAACCTGTTTTGTCTTTGCCCAACCAGCCAAACGCTGGTTCCGCTGGTTTCCCCTGGCCCTGTAGCATGCAGATACAGACAAAGAACATCCAACCTTCACCCAAATTGTACCCCTATAGTGCCTGCCCTGCTACACTATAGTCAACCAAGCAAAACAGTACAATTTCGAGTAGGATAGAACTGAATCTGCGCAATCAATTCAACCGAACCGCAAAGCTTCCATCCTGGGTTCCTTTGCGAGCTCGTCCTTTCTGCTTGCACTGTTCATAGCGCGTACAATGTTGTGCCGAAGCGCACATTGCGCGAGTACCTGCAAATGCATCAAGCGAAAATTGCGAAAACAAACAAACACACGAACATTCCATTCACACCCAAATGCATTCGCACACGCATACTCGTACAAACAGACGGCAGGATGTCGTGCAATGTGCATTTGCACCCAAAAGGCTGATGTGGGCGTATCCGCTGAAGCAGAAGGACCACGCCGCCTCCACGATACGGGATGATTGGCTGCCGTTCGTGGAGAAGCAGGCGGAATGTGTAGTGAAGCGGATTAGGACAGACCGGGGTGGTGAGTTCCTTGGAGCTGAAATGACGGCCTGGCTCAAGAAGCAGGGCATCCAGAGGGAGCTGACCACGGCTTACACCCCACAGTCCAACGGTGTAGCAGAACGGGCAAACCGGACACCTCTGGAGACAGCTAGGGCTCTGCTCATAGAATCTGGGCTGAGCAATTCGATGTGGCCTCATACCGTCGCTAGGAACGGGGTGCTCACCATGGTTGGGGATGACTCGTGGGTGCCTTTGGAGAGGTGGCTTGGGAGGAAGCCGCCGGTGGACTTGCATGGCAATCGCCCACGTCCCCAAGACCTACCGCAGTAAGTTGGGGGCGAGTGCAATCTGGTGTGTGCATTTGGGACTGGCTGCCGAGAGCAAGGGATGGCTGCTGTGGGAACCATCCAAGGGTGTGTTGTTTGACAGCAGGGATGTGAAATTCATTGAGGGCATGATGTATGGGAGCTGGGAGAAACAGCCGGAGGCAAGGGTGTCCCAGCAGATGGAGCAGATCACCATGCAGCTGGACCTGACTCCTAGTGTGTGGGAGGAGGGAGAGGAGGCAGCTGCGGGAAATGGTGATGGAGAGAAGGTACAGGAGGCACCTGCTGGTGGAGAAAATGGTGTGGAAAGTGGCGGCAGCACTAGTGAAGCTGCTGGATCCAAGGGAGGAGAGCAGCAGCAGGGGAAAACTAAGAAGCCGAAGGGTGTCGTTATGAGGGGATGGGAGACACCCGTCTCCAGGCCAGGACGTACCCGTATGGCTACTAAGAAGTTGACTGCAGGATCAGGTGTAGCGGAGCAGCAGCTTGGGACCGAGGAGGCAATGCTGATTCTACCTCATGGCTATGACCTGGATGAGGAGGACGAACCTGCGTACTGTTTTCTTGCCCCTGCACCAGAGGAACCAGCTAGCATGGAGGAGGCACTAGCTGGATCAGATAGGGAGAAGTGGCTGGCTTCTAGGGATGCTGAGTACCAGAGCCTGCTAGAGAATGGGACATGGGATCTGGTGGTGCTGCCTGATGGGAAGAAAGCGATACAATGCAAGTGGGTGCTGAGGATCAAGACTGATGACAAGGGGCAGGTCACCATCTACAAGAGTAGGCTGGTGGCGAAGGGGTTTATGCAGAAGGAGAAGCAGGACTTCAACGAGATCTTTGCTCCCACTGCCAAACCCCCTACCCTCCGTGTCTTGTTGGCAGATGCAGCCGTTAGTGGGAAATTCATCATTCAGATGGATATTTCAACGGCATTCCTGAATGGGATTTTAGAGGAGGATGTGTACATGACGCAGCCGCCTGGGTATGAGGATGGTACGGGCAGGGTATGCAAGCTCAACAAGTCCATCTACGGCTTAAAGCAGGCGCCACGCTGCTGGTACCAGAAGTTGGCAGCTGTTTTAGAGGAGATGGGATTCAGGACCAGCAGCTGTGATGAGACCCTCAAGGGTGAGGGGGAGAAGCTGGTGCTGTTTCTGGTCTACGTGGACGACATTCTTCTTTTCAGCAGCAGCATGAAGGAAATACAGAAAGTGCAGCAGCAACTGATTGAAAACTTCAAGTGCAAGAACCTTGGGGAGGTAAAGTACTACCTCGGGATGCACGTGGAGAGGGATCCTGATCACAGGTGGTTGAAGCTGCACCAGGAGAAGTTCATCAAGGAGCTGGGGGAGAAGTATGGGATTGAGAATGAGCGCAAGGTTGCAACTCCCCTGCCAGCAGAATTCAAGCTTGTGAAGGCTGCAGAGGATGAAGGGGTTGAAGCCGAGGAGCAGCAGCAATTTCAGTCCTTGGTGGGCAGCCTCTTGTACGCAGCAGTTCACACGAGGCCCGACATCTCTTTCTCGGTTGGGCAGCTGGCTAGGGTGGTGCAGAATCCATCAGAGGAGCAGGTGGATGCAGCTGAGCGTGTGGTGAAGTACCTGAACTCTCACCCAAGCATTGGAGTTCAATACTCCGCATCTGCACAGGTGAAGCAGAAAGGGGTGGAGGTGCTGAAAGAGAAGGGGGAGAGGCTTGGAGAAGGCAAGCTCTTTCTAACTTGCTTTACCGATGCTACGTGGGCTTATGAGAAGGAGGATTCCTCATCTGTGGGAGGATACATCTGCGTAGTTGGGGGAGGACCTGTTAGTTGGAGGTCCAAGAAGCAGACGGAGACGGCACTCTCTTCCGTAGAATCAGAGTACATGGCGATGTTCCATGGGGTGAAGGAGGTGATTTGGCTGAAGAGGCTGTTAGAGGAGATTGGCCAGGAGCAGAAAGTTGCTACACCGCTGTTTTGTGATAGCAAGGGGGCTCTTGGGATGGCCAGGAACGCTGTGCTTCATGGCCTGAACAAGCATATGCGTATCAAGTGGCACTGGCTGCGTAAGGAGGTGAAGAGGGGGACGGTGAATCCGATCTACATCAAGACTCACCAGCAGCCAGCAGACTTTCTCACCAAGAGGCTTGCGGATGAGCCTCATTGGCGTTGTGTGCGCATGAGTAGAATGAGCATGAACTAGCATGGAATCATGGGGATGCAGCCGGCAGGCTGAGGGGGGGTGTGTTGGGTGCAAATGCACATTGCACGACATCATGCCGTCTGTTTGTACGAGTATGCGTGTGCGAATGCATTTGGGTGTGAATGAAATGTTCGTGTGTTTGTTTGCTTTCGCATTTTTCGCTTGATGCATTTGCAGGTACTCGCGCAATGTGCGCTTCGGCACAACATTGTACGCGCTATGAACAGTGCAAGCAGAAAGGACGAGCCCGCAAAGGAACCCAAGATGGAAGCTTTGCGGTTCGGTTAAATTGATTGCGCAGATCCAGTTCTATCCAACTCGAAATTGTACTGTTTTGTTTGATTGACTATAGTGTAGCAGGGCAGGCACTATAGGGGTACAATTTGGGTGAAGGTTGGATGTTGTTTGTGTTAGAGACTAAGGACGGAGTCTTAAACGTTTAGGGGCCGAAATATCTCGAAACCGTTGGACCTAATCTCTGGACAGAAATGTCGACTTCACAAGAAACGCCGTCGACGAAACGTTAACCGTTGGAATTCTTTCAAACTCGAGTATGTTGTAGCCCTTGACCGTGGCTATCTTTCACAATTTGAATCGTATCAAAAGATGAAGTATATCTCGAGTTATGATTTTCGGCGCACTAGGGGGTATGCTGCTATGGAATATTAACTCAATCACAATATTTCTCAGAAGTTCCACAAAGAGAATTAGAGTAGCTAGAAACCAGGTAGGAGGGAAGAGGAGGACGAGAGGGAAGGTCCCAAGAGGGTCCCCAACCAAGGAAACCCCATGCCACACAATTTCCTTCTGTATAGGCACCCCAACTTTGACATTTGTCACTTTCCCAACCCATGCCATCCACCTCACCCAACTTGGCCACACTTGCCAACCTGGTTTGGCTCCTCCCAACCACTTGGCAGCATCTACAGTGATGGGGACGAATTTCCCAACCCCCAAAAGTCTGTACCCCATATTGAGTCAACCCCACAAATTTCCATTGTCGCCGCATCACAATCAAAACTTCGAACGATAATAACTTTCTCGTTCTTGCTCCGATCGCGGCGATTCTTGGTTCGTCGGAAAGCTCTCGAGCAGAGAAGTCACTTCAGATATCTGCTCAAGCCAAATAACATTCACACATTCTCAGAAAATCCAAACCACATGAAACACAAATTCTTGCACACACTCACACCACGCATGCAACACACAAACATATGATGGGAGGCAGACAGACGTGAATGCGAATGATAGCATCACATAACAGTTTGTCTGTATCTGCATGCTACAGGGCCAGGGGAAACCAGCGGAACCAGCATTTGGCTGGTTGGGCAAAGACAAAACAGGTTCTGTTTTTAGAACCTGAACCTGGTTGTTGTTTTCCCAGGTTGGAAAAACAGAACCAGAGGTTGTTTACCAACCTATCACCTGCTATTTTGTCCAGCCAGGTTGGTTCTGTCGCTTGGAATTATTTGGGATCATCCCTGGTTGTTCCCATGTTGATTCCCAAGGTCCTTGCTAGCTAGAACTATATATTCCTTCTCTGTTTGTACCTGAATATAGTCAATTGATTCAAGCAAATTCCTTCCTCGCTGGAGTTTCGTTTCTGCGCTATTCGACGGCGGAATGCTACCCGAGTCAACGCTAGTGTGCTAGCACTCCCACGCTAGGCAAACGCTGTCCGAGCCATAACTTCGTAATGGCAGAACTTTTTGCGAGGCAACTTGGCTTATTTTAAAGCTCTTGAAGAAGCTTCGTCATAGCAAATTGTCAGCTTAATCCGATCGACGGTCTGCACGGCACGCTGCGCGATGTTCAAGGTACTCTTGTTATTTTGGCTAAGTCATTCTTAGCTCCTCTCTCTACAAACTCGGACCCGAGGATAGGAGCTGGTCTTGTACCAGGCACCCAGGGACCCTTGGAGGTGACCCCGAGGAGAGGTTTTTAAGTTTGATTAAGTCTTAATAGCTTGAGTTTATTAGGCCCTTACACCAACACTCCAGTCATCCACTATGGTCAGAAAATACCGCTCCCCCTTGTGCCTTTGCACCGGCAGCGGCCCCACCAAGTCCATATGGACCAGCTCCAAAGGCTTCTTGCTCCTACCAGCCACGCTATGGAAGGGGAAACGGCTGAATTTGGATAGCAAGGAAATTTCACAGTTGTCATCAAGTGGTTGTCCGTTCAGCTTCAGATCCTTGACAGCTCCATCCTTCTCTAGCTGGTTCAACAAAGGCATTGCCGCATGCTCTAAGCGTCGGTGTGCCGTTGCCCAATCCGTCTCCCCAGATCTGGCCGACACTTTCACACCAACCCCTCCAACGGCGTTGCACTCCCCCTGGGATGCAGCTAGCCTGCCCCCCACCGTGCCACGCCAATGCCGGCAGCTGCCACATGGATCTGTACACGTCCTTGCTCTCGTGCAGATCCCAAAGCACCCGATTGCCCAGCTGCCCCTCAAACGTGCGAGCCAAATCCATGCTAGTGCTCACCCCAGCCTTGGCAAGCTTACGGAGGGAGATGAGGTTGGACTTGAAATCGGGGACGAGGAGAACATTGTGCAGCACCACCGGATTGTCATCCGCTCCTTGAAACGCAGCTCGTCCTGCACCTTCAGCGCGTATCCAGAGGCGGAGCACACCTCATTGATCGGTGCAGCGCGTACTTGTCGTCTAGTAGGTCCTTGTGCGGCGTCATCGTCCAAGCATCGCCCTTGTCCAACACCTATAAGTCCAGGGGGTGCAGCTTGTTGGGGGCAAATTCATATTGCACGACATCCTGCCGTCTGTTTGTACGAGCTAGCGTGCGTGAATGTATTTTGGTGTGAATGGAATGTTCGTCTGTTTGTTTGCTTTCGCAATTTTTGCTTGATGCATTTGCACCTACTCGCGCAATGTGCGCTTCGGCACAACATTGTACGCGCTATGAATAGTGCAAGCAGAAAGGACGAGCTTGCAAAGGAACCCAAGATGGAAGCTTTGCGGTTCGGTTGAATTGATTGCGCAGATTCAGTTCTATCCAACTCGAAATTGTACTGTTTTGCTTGGTTTTTTTTTTTTAGCAGGGCAGGCACTATAGGGGTACAATTTAGGTGAAGGTTGGATGTTGTTTGTCTGTATCTGCATACTACAAGGCCAGGAGAAACCAGCGGAACCAGCATTTGGCTGGTTGGGCAAAGACAAAACAGGTTCTGTTTTTAGAACCTGAACCTGGTTGTTGTTTTCCCAGGTTGGAAAAACAGAACCAGAGGTTGTTTACCAACCTACCACCTGCTATTTTGTCAAGCCAGGTTGGTTCTGTTGCTTGGAATTATTTGGGATCATCCCTGGTTGTTCCCAGGTTGATTCCCAAGGTCCTTTCTAGCTAGAACTATAGCAATCCTGAATATAGTCAATTGATTCAAGAAATTTCCTTCCTCGCTGCAGTTTTCTTTCTGCGTTATTCGACGGCGGAATGCTACCCATGTCATCGCTAGTATGCAAGCACTCCAACGCTAGGCAAGCGCTGTCCGAACTATAACTTTGTAATGGCAAAACTTTTCGCGAGGCAACTTGGCTTATTTTAAAGCTCTTGGAGCGAGCTTTGATATAGCGAATTTTCAGCTTAATCCGATCGACGGTCTGCACGGTACGCTGCGCGACGTTCAAGGTACTCTCGTTATTTTTTGTCTAAGTCATTCTTGACTCCTCTCTCTACAAACTCGGACCCGAGGATAGGGGCTGGTCTTGTACCAGGCACCCAAGGACCTTTGGAGGTGACCCCGAGGAGAGGTTTTAAGTTTGATGAAGTTTTAATAGCATGTGTTGATTAGGCCCTTACACCAACAAGCTGGTATCAGAGCTGCGTTATAGTGATCCTCGTTATAGGTAGCTATGGCGGGCAATACCTCGGCGGGAGCTGGTGAATCTTCAGCCCAAGATCGTAGCGGCAGCCAAGATTCTGGTAAAAATTTCGCTGCCAAGGGGAGCGCGAACAAACCAGGGCTCGCTGATCAAGGAGGTGCTGAAGAACTTCACCGTCGAGAAGTTCAATGGTGAGGGCTATGATGATTGGGCCTGGAAAATGCAACTCAACTAATGATTGGAGAGGAGCCTAGACCGAGTGACCCCGCCCTGCAGGAAGATTGGGACGAGCGCGCCTCGGCTGGCTACTATTTGATGTCGCAGAGTTTGGAGCTGAATCAGCGTCCCCACATTATGCACCTGCTGCCGGAGGTTGATTGCGGTCCAAAGGCGTGGACCGTGCTGAAGGAGCTGCACGCTCCTACCTCCGTCGCCGCGACGCTCATGATGGAGAGGGAGCTGTCCGCGTTGAGCGAACGAGAGCCGGTACAACCTGTTCTGGACAAGATGCGTGATTTTTACGCGAAACTGGCGATTGCGGGAATCACCTACCCGGAGCAGACCAAGTGCCTGAAGATGCTCTCGCTGCTGCCGGAATCATGGCTTCAATTTACGAGCGGATTGAGCCTGCCGCAGAACCAGAGCTTGTGGACGCTCGAGTGGGTGCGGACGAGGATTCTGGAGGACGACTTCCGTGGCCGCCAACTGAGGGGTCGAGACGACGGCAGCAACGGCTACGGGACGCAAGGGAGCTGACGTGGCAGAGGTCGTGGTTTCGGTGGTGTTGAGCACGGTGCAAAGAAGGACGACGACTCCAACGATGAACAAGGAGGTACCGGTTGGGGTCGCGGTGCAAAATCTGGACGTGGGGGCAAGTCGGGTGCTGGTGGCAAAATGAAAGGGAGTTGCTGGTATTGTAAGAAGGAAGGGCACCCCTGGTTTTTGTGCTATAAGAAACCCGATGGATGGACCCCCCAGAATCGTCACCAGGATGGCGGCGCGTGGAGGAACCAGAAAAACGGCGCCAACATGGTCGCTGATTCGTCCGACAACAACCCGAAGAGCAACGCTGGTGCGGTAGTGAAGAAGGAGCGCACCGCTGGCCAGTTCTTCCATATTGGAGAGCAGGGGGAGCAAGGAGACGCCTCTGCCAAGGTTGGAGCAGAGCTGCACCCCCTGGACTATTGGGTGTTGGACACGGGCGCTGCTTGGACGATGACACCGCGCAAGGACCTGCTGGACGACGTACGCGCTGCACCGATTAACGAGGTGTGCTCCGCCTCTGGACACGCGCTGAAGGTGGCTGGTGCGGGACGAGCTGCGTTTAAGGGAGCGGATGGCAAGCCGGTGGTGCTGCACGACGTTCTCCTCGTCCCCGACCTCAAGGCCAACCTCATCTCCCTCCGTAAGCTTGCCAAGGCTGGGGTGAGCACTAGCACGGATGGGGCTCGCACGTACAAGGGGCAGCTGGGCAATCGGGTGCTTTGGGATCTGCACGAGAGCAAGGACGTGTACAGATCCATGTGGCAGCTGCCGGCGTTGGCGTGGCACGGTGGGGGGCAGGCTAGAGAGGGGTCTGCATCCCAGGGGGGGTGCAACGCCGTTGGAGGGGTTGGCGTGAAAGTGTCGGCCAGATCTGGGGAGACGGATTGGGCAACGGCACACCGACGCTTGGGGCATGTGGCAATGCCTTTGCTGAAGCAGCTGGAGAAAGATGGAGCCGTTAAGGCCATGACAATTTCACACTGTTCAGTTTCACACACACAAACACATACGCGCACACATATACATATACACACACACGCACACACGCACATACACATATGCAGACACACAGATACAGATAAACACATACACACAAACACACACACATACAGAGACACATACACACATACATACACAGGCACACACACACACGCGCACTCACACAGATACACATACACATACGCACACACATACAGACACACACACGCATACACATACAGACAAAAACACACACAGACACACACACAGACACACACACAGACACACACACACACAGACCTACACATACAGACACATACACATATACACACAAACACACATACACACATATACACACGCATACATACACACACATACATACATACGGATATACAGATATACACATACACACCACACACACACATATACACACACACAGATAGACACACAAACACTCAGGGAGAGAGAGAGACACACAGAGACACACACACACAGACACACACGCAGACACACATACGCACGCACGCACGCACACACATACACACATGTATGCACACATGCATGCACATACGCACGCACACACATACATACATACACACATACACGTACACAAACGCACATACACACACACATATATACACACCGATATATATATTTATTTTCATAATTAATTGTTGTACGAAATATAGTAGATGACTGATTCAACATTAGCACATACCTTATGTTTTTTTACAAAATATGAACAATCTAGTCAGTAAACTGATCATGCCTGATGCTTGTGGTCAAATGTCAGTACTATGTGTTACAATCTTTGACAAGTTGTTTGTTATTTATTTGGCCAACAAATTGGGTCATTGATTAAACTGGGATTGTAAGAGGGTGGACCTTCGGTTGAATAGTTGGAACTGTTGGCTAGTGAAATTTGCAATGCTGTCACAACTTCCATACTTGCCGAGCTGGCAACAGCACAGCGGACAAGTATGATTGACGAGCGGTTTATTGCTGTTTGCCAAAATGCATTTGTGGACCAATCGTTGTCGAAGTCTGTAATAGTGCTGCTGGTGGTAATCGCCAAATGTCGCGCAACCACAGCACTCGTTAGTTCTGAGCGGCAAGCTGTTACTAGGGGTGCGATTTATCGCTTCTGTGATAGCAGTAGCTTTTGTTCGTCTCTTATTTCCTCTGTTTCCTCTGGAGTAACTCTTAACTCTGCATTTTAGATCGTTTGTCATGCCCAGTGCCTGCTGTAAAGTTCATCTCCAAGTGTTGCGCCAGTTTCTTACAGCGTCGTTTCAATGTAAGCAAGTATAGGAATATGTACGGCCGATCGTGTCATATCGTTATTCCTGCTTGTACACCCGAGCATTGGGCGAGGCGCGTTGCATCAGCTTGCTTCGTTATTATCTGCCTTGTTCGTCTACTTGCGAGTATTTCTCGCGTTGAGTAGTGTTGCCTGGTCCCGCTCGTCCCTGTCTCACCCTTCGCGCCCTACCTACAGAATCGTCAAGCATAGCCAAATAAACAACTCTGACGCCACCCTGGCAGGTTGCCTCGCTGATCCGTGGCAAGTTTTGTCGCTAGGTGATGTGAGGTGCTTTGAGGTCCCGCCATTCTCATCGACGAGCTATTAGTGCACTACGGTAGTCCCTTGTGTAAACTGTTGTTCCCTCCCTTTGCAGTCGCGAGCCGTCGCTCAGTTGAAGTGCTAACAACAAGTCCTATCCCCGTTTTTTTTTTTTTTTTTTTTTTTTTTTTTTTTTTTTTTTTAATATAAATTTCCTCGTGTAACTATACATTTCAGATCGCGTTGTTTGTCCGACGCCTATTGCGAAGCCAGCTCATTGTTTCATTACGACGCTTCAATGTGAATAACCGTAGTAACCGCCTCTTCCGCTGCGCCCTCCCACACACCCGACCACGAAGTCGGCTGCGCCCAAGCGAAGACGGGGCCAACACACAACTTTCGTTGCCGCGTTCACGCTTGGGCCTCCACCCGACAAGGCAGCACTATTTGGATAATAGGTCATCGGCGTGCACACAACACACAGCATGCCGTTACCGCACCAGCCGTGCAGAAGGGCACAGCACCTACTGCTGCACGTCGTCGTCGCCATCGCCGATGTCGGCCAGGCGCACTTGGCCGATTGCGATGCAGCACCGGTTGAAGGCCGGAAAGTGCAGCGCCTTCGTCAGGAAGTCGGCCGGCTGCTCGGTGGTCGGGATGTACCTTTGCACGAATTTTCCCCACTTCACCATATGGTGCAGCTAGGCATATCGTCGCTCGATGTGCATGAGGTTGCTCTGTAGCCCCAAGCCCTCGGCGACTGTGCTGGCTGACTTGTTGTCCACACGAAAGACCATCGGTGTCCCGGCGTCCAGCAACCGGAACTCTGCCAGGAGGAAACGAAGTCGGCGTCCCTCCTTGCCGGCCTCTGTTGCCGCCACACACTCCGAATCGGTCGACGACAGCATTGCATACTTGATGCGCTAGCTCGACCAGGAGACTGCGGCCCTTTCATGGACGAACACGTAGCCGTCCGTGCTCGTCCGATTCTGCTTGTCACCAGCGTCGCCGGCGTCGTCGGCGTCCACTATCCGACCAACTTCAGCGACTTCGGTCCACCGCCTCCAGGGCGGTGTCACTTGTGTCGGCAAGGTAGGCGAGGCAGCGGTCGACCTCACGCCAGTGCTGATCGCTCCTCACCGTGAGGCCGCTCCCCAGCTTATTGCATAAGGTTGAGGTCAAGGACGGCGACGATGCTGAGGAAGATCCTCAACGTGACGTAGCTGATTACCGGCGCATACATCTCGTCGTAGTCGGCGCCATACACCTGTGTGAAGCCCTTTACGACCAGCCTCGCCTTCTCGCGCTCGACGGTGTTGTCGATGTGGTACTTCGTCATCAGCACCCACCGGTTCTTCATGATGTTCACCCCGGGTGGGCGCTCAACCATGGCTGCCCATGGCCGCCTTCACCGCCTTGCCCTTCCAGCTCGCCGGTGCCTGCTTCACTCTCATCGTCGCGATGTACCAACGGTGCTCAAGGTCAGCGTGCATGTCAGGGTCGAGATCCGGCAGGTCGACGTCGGCGTCCGCGTCGACGTACAGTGTGGTGTAAGCGGCTGGTGGGAGGCAGACGTAGTAGGTCAGCCGCTCAGTCGGCCTGACCGTCGTAATCCAGGCTGGTCGACCTAGACTTCCACAACGTCGCTATCGGTGGACTCCTCCTCCACCGACAGCTCAGCTTGGTCGTCGCCGTCTTCGCTGTCCTCACCAGCCTGCTGCACCAAAGTCGCCTGCTCGACCGACTCCTCCCTTATCGTCTGCTCCCCTGCTGACCTGACTGCAAGCTGCTCCCCTACTGACGTCTGCTTCGCCGACTTCATCAAAGTCGGCTCCATCTCCTCCACCTGCTGCTCCGTTGTAGTCGGTGGCTTCTCTCCCATGCCGACTTTCTAGACGTTATATCAGCCACCGTCCATGCCACTGGCCGGCGCCACAGGCGACGCCCCACTGCTCCCCTCATTGCCGGAGGCCGACATCGGTGTCAGCTTATGCAGGTCGGATACGACGGGAGGGGCAGGAGGGGCAAGGGAAGGGTTAGGAGGGATGACGTTCTCAGCGTCTTCGTTAGCAAGCTCGCCGACCTCGGCCAGCAGTGGAAGTGTCGCCGTCGAGGTGTCTATCGGCAGGTTGGCCTGCGTCTGCCACGACGCCGGCCCGTGCTCCCACTTCCACACCTCCAGCGGCACAGTTGTTGGGTGCAAATTCAAATTGCACGACATCCTGCCGTCTGTTTGTACGAGTATGCGTGTGTGAATGCATTTGGGTGTGAATGGAATGTTCGTGTATTTGTTTGCTTTCGCATTTTGGAACCTAAGATGGAAGCTTTGCGGTTCGGTTGAATTGATTGCGCAGATTCAGTTCTATCCAACTCGAAATTGTATTGTTTTGTTTGGTTGACTATAGTGTAGCAGGGCAGGCACTATAGGGGTACAATTTAGGTGAAGGTTGGATGTTGTTTGTCTGTATCTGCATGCTGCAGGACCAGGGGAAACCAGCGGAACCAGCATTTGGCTGGTTGGGCAAAGACAAAACAGGTTCTGTTTTTAGAACCTGAACCTGGTTGTTGTTTTCCCAGGTTGGAAAAACAGAACCAGAGGTTGTTTACCAACCTACCACCTGCTATTTTGTCCAGCCAGGTTGGTTCTGTTGCTTGGAATTATTTGGGATCATCCCTGGTTGTTCCCAGGTTGATTCCCAAGGTCCTTGCTAGCTAGAACTATTTATTACTTCTCTGTTTGTACCTCAACACAGTCAATTGATTCAAGCGAATTCTTTCCTCGCTGGAATTTCGTTTCTGCGCTATTCAACGGCGGAATGCTACCGAGTCAACGCTAGTATGCTAGCACTCCAACACCAGGGAAACGCTGTCCGAGCCATAACTTAGTAATGGCAGAACCTATTGCGAGGCAACTTGGCTTATTTTACCGCTCTTGGAGCGAGCTTCGACATAATGAATTCTCAGGTTTATCCGATCAATGGTTTGCACGGCACGCTGCGCGACGTTCAAGGTACTCTTGTTATTTTGGCTAAGTCATTCTTAACTCCTCTCTCCATAAACTCGAACCCGAGGATAGGGGCTGGTCTTGTACCAGGCACCTAAGGACCGTTGGAGGTGATCCCGAGGAGGGGTTTTAAGTTTGATTAAGTCTTAATAGCTTGAGTTTATTAGGCCCTTACACCAACAACAGTCTTGTAAAACACCACGTCCAACGTGATGACCACCTTGTTGTCGGTGAGGCCGAGGAGCTCTTAGCCCTTGCTCTCCTCCGACATGCCGAGATGAAGGCCCCACCTGTTGGTGTAAGGGCCTAATAAACTCAAGCTATTAGGACTTAATCAAACTTAAAACCTCTCCTCGGGGTCACCTCCAAGGGTCCCTGGGTGCCTGGTACAAGACCAGCCCCTATCCTCGGGTCCGAGTTTGTAGAGAGAGGGATCAAGAAGGACTTAGTCAAAACAGCAAGAGTACCTTGAACGTCGCGCAGTGTGCCGTGCAGACCGTCGATCGGATTAAGCTGAGAATTCGCTATATCGAAGCTCGCTCCAAGAGCTTTAAAATGAGCCAAGTTGCCTCGCGAAAAGTTCTGCCATTACGAAGTTATGGCTCGGACGGTGTTTGCCTAGCGTTAGAGCGCTAGCGTACTAGCGTTGACTCGGGTAGCATTCCGCTGTCGAATAGCGCAGAAACCAAACTCCAGCGAGGAAGGAATTCGCTTGAATCAATTGACTATATTCAGGTACAAACAGAGAAGGATTAAATAGTTCTAGCTAGCAAGGACCTTGGGAATCAACCTGGGAACAACCAGGGATGATCCCAAATAATTCCAAGCAACAGAACCAACCTGGCTGGACAAAATAGCAGGTGGTAGGTTGGTAAACAACCTCTAGTTCTGTTTTTCCAACCTGGGAAAACAACAACCAGGTTCAGGTTCTAAAAACAGAACCTGTTTTGTCTTTGCCCAACCAGCCAAATGCTGGTTCCGCTGGTTTCCCCTGGCCTTGTAGCATGCAGATACAGACAAACAACATCCAACCTTCACCTAAATTGTACCCCTATAGTGCCTTCCCTGCTACACTATAGTTAACCAAACAAAACAGTACAATTCCGAGTTGGATAGAACTGAATCTGCGCAATCAACTCAACCGAACTGCAAAGCTTCCATCTTGGGTTCCTTTGCGAGCTCGTCCTTTCTGCTTGCACTGTTCATAGCGCGTACAATGTTGTGCGGAAGCGCACATTGCGCGAGTACCTGCAAATGCATCAAGCAAAAAATGCGAAAGCAAACAAACACACGAACACACCATTCACACGCAAATGCATTCGCACACGCATACTCGTACAAACAGACGGCAGGATGTCGTGCAATGTGCATTTGCACCCAACACCACCTGGCCTTCGGAGCCAGCTTGCCGCCACACTGCTGCTCGGGGACCAGCAACTGCGCCGTGCAACCGCACATCCGTGCCAACATCAAGTCGGGCTTTTTTCTGCTCAGCAGCTGGTACGGTGTCGTCCCCGGCAGCAGCGTCAATCTCTCCAGGTAGTTACGCACCCAGACGGCCTGCCGCAGAGTGATGTGCCACCAGTGATGCTGCACGCCCATGTGCAGCAGCATCGTCCGCACCGACTCCACCACTGTCTCATCTCCCACTCCGCCATGCCGTTCTGCTGCGGGGTGTACGGGCAGGTCAGGTCGTGGAGGATGCCCTTACCGTCCACGAAATCGGTGAACTGCTTCTCGAGGAACTCCTTTCCGCGGTCAGAGCACAGCATCAATTCCGACTTCTTCGTCTGCCTTTCCACCTGCAGCAGCCTCTTCTCGAACTCCCGCAGCACGCCGGACTTCTTGGCGACCGGCCTCACCCACATGTAGCGGGTTTTTTGGTCCTTTTAGCAGCAAGAAATACAATCTGCCATCATTGGTGGCCACCCGGAACGGCCCGCTCAAGTCGATGTGCACGACAGCCAGGGCGTCTTTGGCCTCCGAGCCCTTCTCGGGGAAGGTGTGTCGCGCCAGCTTCCCGCCGACGCACGAGACACACGGAAAGTCGATACCGGCCGACGGCTTGATGTCCAGGCCGGTGGAGACGTCGTGCTTCGTCGAGCTCTTGATTGTGTCGATCTCGACGTGCGCGACAGATTCGTCGAGCAAGGACGGAGGTTGGTGCAGAGGACACGGCCAGTGTAGCGTGCTCGAACGAGGACCTCGCCTGCACTCGACACGAATAGCATCGCGTCGCCGTCATCCTGCAGTTTCACACTGTTCGCCTGCACGCCCGGAACATAGAGCACGTCAGAGATGAGGACCTGCTTCCCGGCCTCCCCTTGCAGGACGATGGTGCCGCGGCCCTCGACGGTCTGCAGAGCCCCGTTGAAGCCGCGTACATGCTTCACGTCGCCGCTCGGCGCCATGTCAACAAAGACCTTTTTCGTCCCCATGAGGCGGTGCGAGCAGCCATCATCAAGCAGCACCACCATTGGGTTCATCTGCACAGCCGCCGCCACCGCCTGGAAGTCCTCGCCAGCCTCTGGCGCCAGCGAGACGGTCGGCTCCACGTTGCCAACCAGCGAGCATTACGCCTCCCCGTTGCATCGCCCCTTGCCGCCAACGGAGGAGTCGGAGTCCTTCGCCGACACGGTCGACTTCGTCAGCAGGTGCACGGCACGAAACTCCACATGCAGCTCGGTGTTGCTCTCAGGCGGCGTCTCCACGGAGCCGTCGGCGAAGCACATCAGGCCGGAAATCTCGAGCTGGGGCTCGATGGCCTCCTTCCACGTGAGGAGGTCATGTCGACCTACCAGCGGCACGAGGACGACGATCTTGTCCGGCGTGATTTTGTAGTAGCCATATGTAGGTGCTATCCCGCCCGCCGTCACCAGCGTCACACTGTTTCGACTTCCACTGACGTCGCATTGCGAAGAACCCTCAGCCGCCAAAGACTGCAGCCCTCGCGCCTGATTCCCGCCGACTTCACTGAAGTCGGTTTTTCTGATCACTCCTATCTTCCTTGTGCCTTCGTTGCCGCCGACTTGAGCACCGCCGTTGACCTCCTCTTCCACGCCGCCTTCGTTCCACACCGGTCGAGGAGATGCAGGTCGGGAAGGGTGCTCCGTCGCTCACTGCGCTCGGATGCCCAGCTCGACGACCTCCAAGGGGAGTGGTCGTCCCGTACTCGCTAGCCTCCTGGCGTCACCTCGCATCAGCTAGTCGTGCTTCAAGACTATCTTCTACCGCGCCGGGTCCTACCGGGACGGGCGTCACAGTCGCACGACCTGCCGGTCTTCAAGCGACTTAGTAGGTTCGAAATTCGGCTCCTATCTGAACGTAGTTTGTGAGGCCATCCATGCTCGCCGCACTGTGCGGAGATAACTACTATAACGGCAGCTAGACTATGCGGGAAGGCACGGTTGTGGGAGTGATCGTACCGTTTGCTCATGTTCTCTCTATGCACAAATCCACGGGTTGTGAACAAAGGTTCAGAATGATAGCAACAACAATGGCAAAGTTGACTAGATCAGGTGCAAGTCTGCCTAGCGCACAAGCAGGTCGACCTCTAGCGCAGCATGGGCGACCGTTCCAACGCTGCAAAGTCCGCACCGCTCCAACACTGCAGAAAGGCGGCTTGCCAACGCTGCAAGCAGACAGCGTGCCAACGCTGCAGTAAGGCGGCTGAACAGCATTGCATCCGGATGATAGCAGCGCACCCGGTTCGCATGTGCTCGCTGATGATTGGCATGATGTGCCCCGTCACGTACACAACACAGACACCAAATCGTCCACGTGCTGTTGACTGCGCCTGGTCAGCCACGTCGACCTCACGATATCACCTCCGAGGTCGGCTTCGCCAGAACCACCTGGACGACTGTCGCACACCTCACAGATCCTCGTCGCCTGGGTAACTTGGTCGATCAGGCAATCATGTCGACCAAGAGCTGCCCCCCATGCCCGTCGACCACCCAGGTCAACGACCACCTTCTGCCGACTTCACGGAGTTGTATTTTGGCCCCGTCCTCTCTTGGGCGGAGCCGACTTCGTTGACGGGTGCGCGGGAGGTGCAGCCGACTTGTTGCAGTGGGCGACGCCGACTTGGGCGAGCTGGTCGACGGGTTTGGTCGACCTGCACTGGGCCACTGCAAAGCCGCCGACTATGGGACACCAGCCGTCCGACTTTGATCCGAGGTGGATGACGGGGCTGGAGAGGGCGCCGGGCTGAGAGGGCGCCTACTTCGGGACGCCGATTTGAAGGACGCCGACCTGGGCAAGCCGGCTGGGTGCAGTCAGCGACCAGTAGTTCTGGCCGACCAGAAATGGTCAACCTGGGGAAGTGGCCGACTTCGTGGAGCCTTCAAAATGTGGTGGTCGACCTGGGTGGCCTACGAGCACGAGAAACAGCACTTGGTCGGCGTGGTTGCCTGGTCGACCAAGTTACCCGGGCGACGGGGTTCTGCGGAGGAGCGCGACAGTCGCCCAGGTGGTCCTGGCGAAGCCGACCCCAGATATGGTATCGCGAGGTCGACGTGGCTGATCAGGAACAGTCACCAGCACGAGGATGATTTGGCGCCTGCGCTGTGCACGTGACGGGGCACAGCACGCCAACCAGCTGCTAGCACGCGGTCGACCTTGCTGCAGTATTGGCAGGCTACCACTTTGCACTGCTGGAGCGCGGTCGACCTTGCCGTACTGGAACGCTGTCGACCGTGTGCTACCAGTCGACCTGCTTGCATGCTAGCTTCTGATAAAGTCAGCCTTGCCAACATTGTTGGTATAATTCTGAACCCTTGCTCTCAAATTTTGCTAGTGAAATATTTGCCAATTCTCCCTGTGAATGTGTGCCTAGAGACAATACAAGCAAACGCTAAGGAACGCTTTGATCACTCTTTCAACCGTGCCTTCCCCATAATTTACCTCCCGTTGTAGTAGTTATATCCGCACCAACCATATCGGTAAGTAATGCAGTTACTCTTGGTACCAACCATATGGATAAGTAACGCACTTACTCTTGGTACCAACCATATCGGTAAGTAACGCACTTACTCTTAGTACCAACCATAAGAATAAGCAACGCACTTGCTCTTAGTACAAATCATATAGGTAAGTAACGTACTTACGTTTGGTACCAAACATATGGGTCAGCAATGCACTTACTTTTGGTACCAACCATATGGGTAAGTAACGTTTTTACTCTTGGTACCAAGCATATGAATAAGTAACGCACTTAGTCTTGATACAAACCATATGGGTAAGACTAATTGCGTTACTTGCCCATAGGATTGGTACCAGGAGTATGTGTATTACTAACCCATCTGGTCGGTACCAAAAGTAAGTGCGCTCCTTACCCATATGGAGAGTAAGTGCGTTACTTGCCCAAATGGTTGGTACTAAGAGTTATTGCGTTAATTAACCATATGGTTGGTACCAAGAATATTTGCGTTACTTAGTCATATGGACGGTACGAGGAGTAAAGGCGTTACTTTTCCTTATGGTCGATATCAAGACGAATTGCGTTACCTACCCATATGGTTGGTACTAAGAGTAAGTACGTTACTTACCCATATGGTTGGTACCAATAGTAAGTGCGTTTTTTACCCATATGGTTGGTACCAAGAGTAATGGTAACTGTGTTACTTACCTATATCGTCCGAGAAAAACTGCAAGAGTTTCACTAGCAAGTTTGAGAATACAGAATGAATCAACAAGCAATGGCAAGAATGACTACATCAGTGCGTAACAACCTAGCAGCCAGGCAGGTCGACCGCCAGCACAGCATGGTCGACCGCCTGCCAGCGTTGCGTAGAGGAGCCGTGCCAGCACTTCAGAAAGGCGGCCTGCCAACAGAGCAGGTCGACGGCGTGCCAACGCTGCAACAAAACGGCTGTCCAGCGTTGCACCCGTAGAAGACAGCAGTGCGCATGCTCGCAGGTGCGCGCAGACGATTGGCCCGACATGCACCATCACGCATCTTTCGGCTGTTGTCTGCGCCTGACGAGCCACATCGACTTCGGGATACCAGCCCGAAGTCGCCTTCGCCATCGCGACCTCGACGACGTTCGCGTGCCTCCGTAGAGCTCGCCGAGAAGGTTACCTGGTCGACCTGGTCGACCACCCAGTGCGCACCCTACTCGACGAACCCCTCGTCGACCACCGCGCCCGTCGAAATACCCTGGTCGGCAGCCCGTCCGTCGACCAGCAAGATCAACTGCTGTTGTCCTCTTCAGCTGCCCACAGAACCCACGCAGGTTGACAGACTGCTCCGGCTAGACCGCCGGCTAGACTGCTCCAACTGTCGAACTAGACCGTCGCCGGCTCCCATCGGCGGCGGCATCGTAGCGGTCGCATCAGGTTGTCAATCCCGTCGACCAACACGCGTTGAACCGTGCAGACCAGCCGGCTGCACCACCCGCGCGCCCGACCAGGAAGTCGACATCGCCCAAGCGAGGGGGGGGGCAACATTCCATTCCCTTTAACACTCCCTTGTCGCGCTCACGCTTAGGCACCCTACCTAACATGGCAGAACACCACGGAGAATACTCGTCGCCGGCATGCACCCAACACACGGCATGCCGTCACCGCACCAGCCATGCAGAAGGGCATGGCACCTACTGCTGCACCTTTGTCAGGAAGTCGGCTGGCTGCTTGGAAGTCGGCTGGCTGCTTGGAAGTCGGGACGCACTTAAGCACAACTTCCCGTGCTTCACCATTTGCTGCAGCCAGACGTAGCGTCGCTCCATGTGCTTGAGGTTGCCCTTCAACCCCAAGCCTTCAGCGACCGTGATCACCGACTTGTTGTCCATCCGGAGAACAGTCGGTTTTTCAGTGTCGAGCAGCTTGAACTCTGCAAGATGGAAGCGAAGTCGACGCCCCTCCTTGCCGGCTACCGTGGCCGCGACATACTCCGGCTCGGTCGATGAGAGCGTCGCGCACTTGATGCGCTGGCTCGACCAGGAGACCGCGGCCCCTCCGAAGACGAACACGTAGCCGCCCGTGCTCGTCCGATTCTGCTTGTCGCCAGCGTCGTCGGCGTCCACGTAGGTGACTAGCTTCAGCGACTCTGGTCTACCGCCGAACTCGAGGGCGGTGTTGCGGGTGTTGGCGAGGTAGGCGAGGCAGCGGTCGACCTCGCGCCAATGGTTGTCGCTCCTCACCGTGTGGCCGCTCCCCAGCTTGGTGCACGCGAAGGCAATGTTCGGCCTCGTCGTCATTGCCGTCAATTACAGCGAGCCGACCTTTTGCTGATACTCCTCCTCTTTACGCTCCTGAGCCTTCTCGTCGTCGAACGTCAGCTCAACGTAGGCGTCGACGGAGACTGGCGTCTTCGGGGTCCGACCGCCCTGCTCCTCGTCGATGAAGCGCCTGCGCAGCTTGTCGGCGTAGCCCTGCTGGTGCAGCCACAGCTTCCTCGCCGGCCTGTCGCGCACGATCTCCAGCCCGAGGTACTTAATGACCGGCAAGATCTTGCGCAGCTCGAAAGCGCTCTTCAACAGCTTTTTCAGCTCCTTCAACATCGCGGTGCTGCTGCTGGCGGCAACTAGGTCGTCGACAAAGACCAGCACCCAGCAGGTCACACCGTCGTTGCCGACCTTGAAGTAGAGTGCCTCGTCGACCTGGCTCTTCTTCCAGCCAGCGCCCAGCAGCACGTTGTCGAGAGCCGTGTACCACAGCAGCGGCGACTGCTTCAACCCGTAGAGGCTCTTTGGCATCTTGCACATCCAGCCGGTCCCATCATCGTAGTTGTCTGACTGGTACATGTTCAGCACCTGGTCGAGCTTATTCTGCAGGAAAGTGTTCTTCATGTCGAGCTGCATCAGGTTGAGGTCAAGGACGGCGACGATGCTGAGGAAGATCCTCAGCGTGACATAGCTGCTCACCGGCGCGTACGTCTCGTCGTAGTCGGCACCGTACACCTGCGTGAAGCCCTTCACGACCAGTCTCACCTTCTCGTGCTCGACAGTGTCGTCGATGCGGTACTTCGTCATCAGCACCCACCGGTTCTTCATGATGTTTACCCCGCACGGGCGTTTGACCAGCTCCCATGTGCAGTTGCTGATGAGGCTACGGATCTTCTCGTCCATGCTACAGATATTTTCTTCGTCCTTGCGCTTCCAGCTCATCGCCGCCTCCTTTACCGTGATCGTCGCGATGTCCCAACGGTGCTCGGGGTCGGCGTGCATGTCGGGGTCGAGGAGTTCCGGCAGATCACGTCAGCGTCTGCATCGTCGAGCAGCGTGGTGGCAGGCAGGCGTGGAAGATCAGCCGCTCCGGCGGCTTCCAAGTTCCACCTGATCGTCGCAGCTTACGAAGCTCTGCCTTCTCGACCAAAACCTCTACCATATCGCTGTTGGTGGACTCCTTTCCTTCCGAAAACTCCTCTTCATCGTCGACATCCCCTTCGTCGATGAGCTGCTGCTCAACCAGCGTCGGCCTTTCGAACGGCTGCTCCCCTTTCGTCAACCCGCTTGCCGACTTCTCTTTGGTCGACAGCTCCCCTGTCGACTGCACGTCTACTGCTGCCTTCATCTGCACCAGGTCCCTGTTTGTTGGGTGCAAATGCATATTGCACGACATCCTGCCGTCTGTTTGTACGAGTATGCGTGTGCGAATGCATTAATGTGTGAATGGAATGTTCGTATGTTTGTTTGCTTTCGCAATTTTCGCTTGATACATTTGCAGGTACTCGCGCAATGTGCGCTTCGGCACAACATTGTACGCGCTATGAACAGTGCAAGCAGAAAGGACGAGCTCGCAAAGGAACCCAGGATGGAAGCTTTGCGGTTCGGTTGAATTGATTGCGCAGATTCAGTTCTATCCAACTCGAAATTGTACTGTTTTGTTTGGTTGACTATAGTGTAGCAGGGCAGGCACTATAGGGGTACAATTTGGGTGAAGGTTGGATGTTCTTTGTCTGTATCTGCATGCTACAGGGCCAGGGGAAACCAGCGGAACCAGCATTTGGCTGGTTGGGCAAAGACAAAACAGGTTCTGTTATTAGAACCTGAACCTGGTTGTTGTTTTCCCAGGTTGGAAAAACAGAACCAGAGGTTGTTTACCAACCTACCACCTGCTATTTTGTCCAGCCAGGTTGGTTCGAGCAGGGGAGAAAGGGATGTCAGAACTACGAACAACAAAATGAGATGAAATAGCAAGGGTTGGGTACAAATAGCAAACCCTAACAAACTTGTACTCTCAATAGCATGGCTCCCTATAGCCTAGCACAAACATATGCATACAGTTTGACACAACCCCACAGGCTAAGTGAGGGAAAACAAGAGAAAGAAAGAACCACAAAAGGTCACAAGTCCAGAAAAGCTCAGGGAAGATCTCAAGATCACCACACACTCTGAGCACTGGCAAGCGGCCACAAGGCCAGTTTGCATGTAGTTTTATAATAGCAAAAGCAGTATAATGATCACAACCTAGCAAGCGTACACATACAGGTATAGATATATATCAAAGTACAAGACGAGAGCAAGAGGCAAGCTAGTGAGGCAGAGTAGACACAAGGCCAAGAGCATTCCAGAAATGCTGATGGTCACTAAACACAAGGGCTTTGGTGAAAATTTCAGCATTGTTGGCCTCGGAGGCCACGTAAGTAAGGCGAACCTGGCCACGCTGCCGCAACTCTTGCAGGAGAAAGTAACAAAGGGCAATGTGCTCTGTTCTTTGCTGGATTCTCTGCTCCTGACACAAGACAATCATGGCCTTGTTGGCAGAATACAGATTCGGTGTAGAACGAGGCCTCTCAGCCAAGTCGATGAGCAGGTAGATCAGCCAGCTCTGTGATGACCGAGAAGTCACCAGGTCATCAGCCCATGAAGCGTCTGAGTGCCCTGTGAGCACAATTGGACCCCGTCCCCCAAGCACAAGCCCCAGTCTAATGTACTGGCCAAGTAACGCAGCACCCTCCTAGTAGCCCTCCAGTGCTCAACTCGGTGTCTCCCAGGCACAATGTAGTGAGCCATGATGCTGAGAGGGTATGCGAGGTCAGGCCGAAAGCATGTCATCAAGTACATAAGGCAACCCACAAGATTTGAATATGGACAAGTAGGCTCTTCAGACTCGTCCGAAGGTGGAGCTGAGAGCATATGGCCCGTAGGCAGAGGAGTGGGCTGTGCCGAAGAGAACTGAAAGCGGAAGCGCTGAAGGACCTGGTGCACCATGTGCGAATGAGTCAGAGTGATGGTGTGCATTGTGTTATAGTCACAATAGGCTCAAATGTGCCTAAAACGAAAGATAGAGTGCACAGTCAGATTTCTGCACAGCGGCTTTAAACGTTCATAGCGTTCTGGTCACAGCTCTAAGGGCGCAGTGCATTTGATACGTTTTGACTGAAGTTCGAGCCTCAACCATTTTGAAACGTGAATAAAATGTTTGTAAACGTATCTTACCGTGTATAACCTTTCTGCAAGTTCGACTCAGTGTAGAAGTTCGACTCTAAAGCACCGCGCCCTAAATGACCTGATTCAACTTGGATCTAGAGCATCTTGACGTCATCTACAATAGGCAATTTAGATCGCATGATTTTATCAATTATTGACAAAGCAACATCAGTTTGAACGAACGGCACTATAGCAGCCACTATAGTCTTAGAACTCCCAGCTCCTACAAACCCCAAGAGCCGAGGTACAGTGATGTGGAACAGTGCCACACTGTCCCCAACCAGGAAGGGTCTCGAAACTACCCTTCACAAGGGCCTACACCAAGTGAAATGTTACACTACACAAAGTAATGTGACTATAATCACTATCTTCAAGTGTACCCTTTTCGCGAGCTTCGAGATCACTAGAATCTTGAAACCAACGCTCTGGTTCTTCATCACAAACTCATCCTTGAGTTCTTGATGAGTCTCCTGCACACACCTGCGACACGCCGAACGTTCGACACACGACAAAATAGAAACCGCGCACGAGACACACGACAAAATAGAAACCGCGCACGAGACACAAATGACCGCGTAACACACAACTAGCGATAACTCGCTATTGACTCGACACACATATTCGATATCAAGACTCATCATTTACACACTATTATAAGCATGAAATATATATATTTATTTCATGCCCTCATACCATTCCATGCACACACGCATGCACGCACACGGACAACAAGCCGAATGCAAACCGTAGGGTTGCACCAACAAACTCCCCTTTCGGATTGTTGGCCTTAGGTTCTTGCTTTCTCAGTTCAGAGCCATCCCAGTCAGCTTGCAACACTTCCAATGCTGCTGTTCCACCAGCCTCTTGGTCATCATGTCTGCTGGCTGCCCCGTCGTCTTCACGTAGCGCAATTCAACTTCACCCGCGGTCACCACACTCCTCGTCCAGTGTCATTTCACCCTCATGTGCTTGTTGAGGCCGTGTAACACAGGGTTCTTAGCAAGTGCAATGGCACCCTGGCTGTCACAATAGAGAGGGGTAGGTCCCTACTGCTCCTCCCCCAGTTCAGCCAACAAACGCCGTTGCCACACAATCTCTCGTACGGCACAGAATAGTGCCATGTACACGGACTCCATAGAGCTCAATGCTTGGTCCACCTGTTTCTTGCTTTCCCAAGCAGTTGGGCCTCCACCAACACAGCAAATGAAGCCTCCCACACTTGTCATGTCCTCTGGTTCCGATGCATAGGAAGCATCGGAGAAGGCTGTGAGGAACAAACGTCCTGGTTCAACACCATCCGTGCCCTTTTGGCGCCTTTGTGCCGCCGCCGAGTATTGCAGCCCAAGATACTTGACCACCCTCATTCCAGCTGCTACATGCTCCTCTTTAGGGCATTGAACAACCCTAACCAACTGTCGGGTAGCAAAGGTGACGTCCGTTCGGGTCTTTACCGCCGCATACATGAGGCTGCCCACCAACGAGTGAAATCGGCGCCTCTCCTCTTCTCCAACACTCTCCTCCTCTGGTCCCTTCACACACTTGAACCCAGAGGGAAAGGGATTTGCCACATGGCCTTCACTCTGCCCAAAACTGGCAGCCAATGCCTCCAAGTACTTTCGTTGATGCACTCGCATTGACCGCTTCTCCACGTCTCATTCGATGTGGAGCCTAAGGTAGAAGTTCACGTCACCAAGAGACTTGCACTTGAACTTGTCTTGAAGTTTCAGCATCACCTCCTTCACAAGGTCAGAGAACCATCATCTAACCCCTCTGGCTGCGCCATGAAAATCTCTTCTTCGAGAACCCCGTTGAGGAACGCGGTTGTCACGTCCATCTGCTTCACCACCCATCCTTTGATGGCAGCCTCCGCGAGTAGGGTTCGCAGCGTCGTTGGCTTCACCAAAGGAGCAAACTCCTTGTAGTCCACCTTCTCCTTCTGCTGGTACCCCTTGGCCACAAGCCGAGAATTGTAGCGCTCGATCTTGCCGTCAGCGTCAGACTTGATCTTGAAGAGCCACTTGGACGTAATCGCCTTACGCCCCTCCGGTAGCTCCACCAATTCCCATATGTCATTCTCCTCAATGCTCTTCAGCTCACTTTCCATTGCCTTCTTCCACTCCTCAGAATCACAACTCTCCAGGGCCTCCATGAGAGTTGCTGGTTCCCCCAGCATCCTCACTGGAGAGAAGAACGCGAAGGCACACTCCTCGTAGTCACTCTCCTCGTCATCTCCTACCATAAGTGCTGCTCTGATTAAGGCTGACTATCCCGGCTTCTCCGTTGCATCATATGTCAGCCTATTACGGGCTTGAATTCTCCTCTTGCCCCTTCCTTCATCCTCAGCTGCAGGGACTTGAAGGCCTTGGCGTTGCTGCGGTGTGACTCGAATCTGTGGAACGCTCGTAGTGCGAGAAGGAAGTGTTGGTGCACGCTCGTTAACTTGCTGCACCTCCTCCCCCTCTTCCTCTGCATTCTTGGCCTCCTCTCCCCCATTCACAAGAGGAGATCGCCTTGTGATGGTGCTACCGCTGCTCAGCTTCACAGGCAGCTCCACATGCTCCAACTCGGAACTTTTCACCTCCGCAAACCGCACGCCTATCTTTGCCTCATTTTCCGCCTTCTAATTTCTTGGTGAATTGGTCCCAAAGAAGCCATCCCTTGCTGTTTTGAGCCATACCCAGATGCACAGCCCATCGCCTTGGCACCAAGCTTATTGTGCCGAAGATGCTTAGGCACGAGCGCCATGCACATGCACCCGAACACCCGAAGCATATCCACCTTTGGCTTCCTTCCAATCCACTCCACATAGGGCACCCATTTATCTGCTCCCACATGAGTCAAGGCTCTGTTCTTGGCCACACACGCACTCCGCACCGCATCAGGCCAGAAATAGTCGGGTAGCCCGGCTTCAATGAGCAACCCGCGTGCCGTCTCCGTGATTGTCCGGTTCGCTCGCTCGGCGATGCCGTTCATTGCAGGGGAGTATGGCATAGTAAGGGAGTGCCTTGTATCATTCTTTTTTCAGCCACACGGAGAACTCCTTGCTCAGGAACTCTCCCCCTTGATCGGTGCGGATTGACTTTACAAGCCGGTCTTGTTGCCGCTCCACCATCGGCAACCAATCGGTCTTCACCGTTTGAGCCATGTCGCTCGTGTTGGACAGCACATACACCCAGGTCATGCGGGTGTAAACGTTGACAATGGTGAGGAAGTACTCTGCTCCAGCAGCTCCAAGCTTCAAGGGGCCCACCACGTCCATCACCACCTCGTCAAGTGGTGCCTTAGCCGTTGCCTCCGAACTAGAGAACGGGAAACGGGTGAACTTGGCTTGCATGCACGTCGGGCAGCCAAGTACCTCATCGGGCTCCCCATTCACACGTATGCCATCAACCATCTCTCCTTTTACTAGCTGCTGCAAAATAGGTAGGGCCACATGCCCCATTCGCCGATGCAAGGTGAGCCAATCACACTCCCCCGTAGCCGAAGTCGGATTGGAGAATGCCGCACTTGCAATTGTGCCCCATATGCTCTCTCTGTACTCCTTCGCTGCTGCCTTGGGGTTCTCCTCACCCTTGTGCTGCTTCTTGGCTGCTGCACCAATCTCCATATCACCGAGCTTGCTGGTCCCTCTAAGATTGCACATCTTGGACTTGTTCTCCTTGTCGACATCGTTCACGCCATAGGCGCTACCAACCGCTTCACCCTTGGTGCTGATGCTTGCTGCAACTTGCCTCTCCTTAGGCATAGGGACCACAGGGATCTGCCACAGTTCATTGTAGACATCCCTATTCTCACGGAGGTCCCATAGAATCCGCTCGCCAATCCTCGCGGTATAGGTCTTAGCTCTCTTCGAGCTCGTGTCCATGCCAGCCTTTTGCAACCGCCGTATGGAGATCAGGTTGGCAGCAAGGTTGGGCACCCAAAGCACGTTCTTGAGGCCCACCATCTTCCCATCAGCACCCTTGAACATGGCCTTGCCCATGCCTTTCACCTCTGCTCGCTGCCCCAAAGCCGATGTGACATGCTTCACCGGTGACGGTTCGAGTTCGGTGAGCAAGTCCGCGCGAGGTGTCATGCTATAGGTAGCGCCGCTATCGATCACCCAATAGTTCAAGGAGTGTAGGGTGACCTTTCCCACAGCTGCTGGCTCCTCAAAGCCTTCATCCTTCTCTGGTGAAGTCGGTGCTTGAGTGGACACGAAGAAGAATTGACCCGGGAACCGATCGTCGCTCGAGTCGTTGTCTTTGTCTCTGCCTTTCATATTCGCAGCACCACCTCCGCGACCGCCACGGCCTCCACGGCCTCTTCCTCTCCCTCCACCTGCTCCTCTACCCTCTTGGTCTTGAGCAGGGGTCCATCCATCAGGGAGCTTGTAGCAGTCGCGCCACATGTGTCCGCTCTTGTGGCAATAGTGGCACTCGCCGTCAAATCGTTTGCGACCGCGTCCGTAGCTCTTCTCGCTGCCGTAACCGCCATTCCCGTGGTCTCCATTGAAGTTGTTGCTGCCAAATCTGCCTCCCCCTCGTCCTCTGCCCCTTCCACGGCCGTACCCACGGCCAATGCTTGCTGCCCCGGTGCCATCCGCACCCGCCAACTCACGGCGGCGGAAATCCTCTTGAAGGATCGCTCGCTTCACGTCTTCAAGCGAGAGGCGGGGCAATTACAGATTGAGGTACATGGGGGGCTGGTAGAAACTCTGGCTTGAGGGCGGCACTGTAGCAAGAGTCAAGGGAGCACAGATGGGTCATAAGGTCAACTACAGTGGTGAAGTCAGACAGCTCAGGGAACAGAAACGGCAGCGCAAGACGGCCTAGGATGGCAGATAGTGTAGGTGGTTGTGGTATTTTGCTCTAGCTGGTTGTGGGCTAAGGGCTTGGGCAAAATGTGGTGGTTAGACTTGTTGCGGGCTGGATTTGAACTCGCACCCAACAAGCACCAACAAACCTTTGCTATTCACTACAACACCTTTGGTGTTGCTAGTTTGGCACTTTGGGTTGTTGGGGATTGTTGTAGGGCGAGGGTTGGGTTGGTAGGGTTTGACAAACTCGTCACTTTTCAGATCTGAACTCTTGCTTAAGCCATTCCTAGATCTAATCCATGGCTGCCAAGTAATTCCGCCAGGATACCCCGTCGCACTTAAATCGCGATAGCGATCGGCCTAGATCTTGGTTGTAGATGTGCTTTACTATTCTGGAAATTATAGATTAAGACCTTTCCAACGCGTACCTGCTCATATTTTTAGGTTAAGTGAGATGCACGCAATGGTTCGCCGAAGTCGGCGGACTTAATCTCTTGTTTAGCTCTCCAGATTCGCGCGCTTTCCATCAAGAAGTAGCGCTAAAACACAGCGTCATAGAAAGTCTTGGTCGACGTCACCTGGCAAAAGTTGGCCCTCTGGTCGGGCGAGAGGTGCGCGGACTGCAAGCTTTGCGGCGTTGTCGCGCGAAATCCACTACATGCAGGCTATGCAGACAACACGGTACTTCTTCTGCACCTCCTCCCCAGCGTCAGCAGCAAGCTCAGCTGGAGTCTTGGGGGCCTTAAGGAACCCCGACATGTGCTCAAACAGAGAGACATCGTCCTTAGTGACACTCTAGAGGTACAGGTGCAGGTCCTCTAGCCAAGACTCAAACTCGATAGGGCGCCCCTCTACGTCAAACGCGAGCACAGTAATAGTCGCCATGGCAGACACCAGGACGGGCGGAGGCATCGAAAATATTCCGTCGCGGTTTTAGGGCTACATCTTCTGGTTCGCCCTTGAAAGTTTTATGAGCGCTTAACATCTGGTTTTGTCATCGAACCCCCACACCGACATAGTTTCACCCGTACGGCATCGCTCCATGCTTTTCTCCGTGCGACTTAACACCTGGTTTTGTTGGCTTTTACCTCGGGGCAGCTGTGAAAAGTTTTGCGGACATTTTTCTGTTGGAGGGAGGGGGGGAAAAGTGCGCTGCACCGTTTCTTTCCTTGGCGTTTTCTCGGCTTGGATTTTTCTTGACTTTTTCTGCATGCAGCAGCACAACGGTCGAATGCGATAGCTTCTTCAAATTCAACGGTCCCCGATTGATCGCGATTGAATTTCGCGATGGATGTTATTGAGTTAGCATCGACAGTCAGATCAAATTCGAATTTTAGTCAAGACCCTCCGCAGCCATCAGATCGATAGCTACATCCATCAACGGCTGAAACTCCACCCTTCATTTCAAATTGTTCAGACCAATTTGATCCGTCGGATTCAACAACACTAAAGATCAACAACATCATCGCTAGTGTGTGACCCTTCTTAGTACAGGGCAGCCTTATTTGGAAGGTGGGAGAGTGTAAGGAATTGTAATTCCTTACTGTACTCGCACTTTAGCGAGTACAATCCGATGGCCACGTGTCAGATGGTTCGGCCTATGTTTCCGCAACCAAGCCACTCCCGAGTCGCCCCCGCTCCAATCGCAATCCTTCCGAGCCACATTCGCCCGACCTCTCCGCCTAGCTAGAATTTCCCCTATTTAGTCTCGCTACTTTCCTTGTATCGTGATTTAGTAGTTTGATGTTCTCGTTATTTGTTATCTGCGCACTCTACAAGTTTATTCATAACACAAAGTGTAAGGAATTTGCTCAGATTCCATACTTTGTCTCTCTATGCACGTACAACTCCAACTTTCAGAGTTCCAGGCTCGGTCCGCCGACCTCGCCCTCCGAATGTCCCTCGCGTCGCCTTCGGGTTTTCCAACGTTGGACCTGCACCCAACCATGCGCGGTCCCGCGTTCTTGGCCTAGCTAGCCTTTGCCATATCAGTGCTAGGATTCATTATCTTGTCGGTTGTTGTTATCACTTCCGCAATATTGAATCTTGCGCACTCTTTTCATTACAACTCATAACACTTGGTATCAGAGCTACTTTCCTAGGTTACCCTCGCGTTTCCGGGGTAGTTTAGTGACGGGGTGCGAGAGACTTGGTGGGCTGCAAAGCGGTCGGCTGTGAAATAGATACGATTATTCCACTCCAATTACGTTAGAGTTCGCGCCTTCATCAAAGCCATAAAATTTTCTTGTGAACCCCCTGCCCGTTAGGCGAAGCCAGATTCTGCAACAGTTTTGGGTGATGCAGGCCAGCATGCAGACGATGTCTACATAGGTCGAGGGCTAGAGGGAGGAAAACGACGAAATACGTCAGGCGCGGAGTGAAGCGCACAAGGAGTCGCCCATTAGAGACACGTCCATTCCTCGCACGTTAGAGGTTCTCGCCTAGCTAGTTTCCGCCCTATATCTGTCATAATGTTATAATTGTCTAGTCTGCAGTGGGGTACTCTATAGTGAGTACAGCCCAAATTAGGGTTTGCTATAAGTATCATATCTGCTGCTAGTGCAACCTCTCTTTCCTATTTCTAACTTTGCTAGCGATTCTCGACATGCTATCAGAGCGAGATCGCTCCTGGCCTGTGGGCCCACCTGCTTCCGCTGCTGTTCTACCTGTCGCGCGCCACGGGCGCATGACATCTTCTGCCTGCCGAGCGCCCTGCGCGCGTGGCGTTTTTTCTTCCCGCCGCGCGCTCGGGGCGCGTAGCGGTTTCCTGCCCGCCGCGCTCCCCAGGCGCGCGCGGCGGTTTCGTCGCCCGTCCGGCGCCGGGGCCCCGCGCGCCGCCCTGCCTGTCGCCCGCCGTGGCGCCCTGGGGGCCCGCGCGTCGCCCCATTTTGTCGCCCGTGGCGGCGCCTCGGGGCCCCGCGCGCCGCCTTGCCCGTCGCCCGTCGCGGCGCCCTGGGGGCCCGCGCGTCGCCCCATCTCGTCGCCCGTCGCGGCGCCCCAGGGGGCCCGCGCGCCGCCCAGACCGTCGCCCGTCGTGGCGCCCTGGGGGCCCGCGCGTCGCCCCCTCCCGTCGCCCGTCGTGGCGCCCTTGGGGCCCGCGCGCCGCCCTGCCCGTCGCCCGTCGCAGCGCCCCAGGGACCCGCGCGCCGCCCCGCATCCGCTCGCACGCCGCCCCAGCTGCTGCCCGCGTATCTGCCCTGCGCCGCCTGCGTTGGGGGTATGGGGTTGGCGGGTATGGGGGTGGCGGATGTGTGAGCCATCGCCTGCTCCTCCTCCTCCTCCGTCTCCCACTGCTGCAGCTGCCGCTGAGGGGGGTGGATGTGTGGGAGCCGAGGGAGTGGCGCTAGGGGGTGCCGTGGGAATGGAGCTAGGGGGCATAGGGGTTTGTGTGAAAGGGGGTCTACGATAGTAGGGGAGGTTAAACGGAGGTAGCCGTTGTGGAGCCAGCAGCGCCAGTAGTCCGGGAAGGTCGTGTCCTTGCTCCGGTAGCCAGCGAGCCCGTTGCGCCAGTCGCCCATGGGTCTGTTGCTCCAGCTGCTCGTCGTAGCCGCGGAGCCAGTTACTCCAGTAGTCCGGATGCCCTCGCGTGTTTGGTAGCCAGTGTGCCAGTTGCTCCAGTAGCCCGTGTGCCAGCAGCTTCAGCCGCCGCCTCCAATCTTCTCTCCTCTCACAGTCCCTCCTCCTCCTCACTTGCCCTCTGTGACCACCTCTAGCTTTGCTTGTGCTTGTGAACTTCTTATGCGACTTCTTTCTGTGCTGATCATACCCCACTTTGCCTATGGGGGTGTGTCAGAATGTTATAATTGTCTAGTCTGCAGTGGGGTACTCCATATTGAGTACAGCCCAAATTAGGGTTTGCTATATGTATCCTATCTGCTGCTAGTGCAACCCCTCTTTCCTATTTCTAACTTTGCTAGCGATTCTCGACAATATCTGCTCGCTTTCATCATTGTTTCGGCATTCTGTAATCACTTCCGCTTTATAGTATTCTTCCGCGCACTCTGATAGTACAACTCATAACACTTGGTATCAGAGCTTCTTTCTAAGCTCACCCTGCTTTTTAGAGTGTTTACTCCTCGAGGGGGGAGGGGGGGGGGGATAGGGAAGGATGCCGCGGGGTCCAGGAGCTGCGCGATAGCCGGCGAGGAGAACGGGTAGTTGCTCCTAGCGGCCATGTTTTCCAGGCGCTCCTTCGGCACCGGATCCCTGCCCTCGACGGTCAAGATGGACCGTAGCCTCTCTCCCCCTGGGTGGCGGATAGCTTTTGTTGTCGTCGCATTAAATGCGTAAGTTAGATGCGTTCGTTTCGTCAAATTAGGAGTTGATTCCGTGTGGCAGCTGACGTCGGCAGGATCGTCGTCACTGCACGTCCGAGATTGTCGGAGATGAACGTGCTGCGAGTTGACGTTCTTCACGTGGTCGTCAACTGCGCGCGAAGAAATCGGAACTGCTGCGTGCGACAAGTGGCATTGGGGCGTCTTTGTCACGTTGCGCACGAGCTGTTGGACGTCTTCGGCAAGTGACATGCGGCGTCACTGTGTGCGAAGATTTCGGGTAGCAGCACGTGGAAAACGACTGCTGGTCGAGCAGCCATGCACAATGTAATTTGCATCAGAAAAATCGACGGTGGGGAGAGGCTGCGTGGCGACTGCCCGAAGAGAGCGGCAGTCTACCATTGTCCCGCCCGGGTGCGGCATGTGTTGCTGCAGGAGGGTGCGTCGTGGGCGTTTTTCGGCATAAGTGGCACAATGTGGGACGAAAGTTATTTTCAAACCACTGAAAAGTTCGGAAAAGGCTGCCTACGACTAGACTGTTCGCGTTAGGGTCACTTCTGCGCCTGCATTAAGATCGGCAAAAAATGCGAAGCAACAGCAGCAGCCGACACTGTACTTCAGGTGACACAAGTTCCCCCTGATCAAGGGAAGTTGCGCCGCAGACAGGGTAGTACACCGACGGGACAACGGTTTCGCGAAGCTGTCGGAACTCCTCTCACCTCCTCCACCCCCTTGCCCCTAGTACTCATCCTTCTCCCTCTTCACCGGCTCTCCCCGCCTTCCTCTGTCACTGATGTGGCTGCACTCACCCACCTCCTTCTCCCTTTTGTCGTTGCCCCTGCTACCCCACTTTCTCCTTGCCCTTGTTCATGCCTTGCTGCATTTCTAACCCTTCCTGCCCCCTCCCATTGCGCATAGCTGCCGTCCTCGCACGCGCGTCATGGGACCAGAGGGTCCTACCCCCGCCTGCTCCGTCCGAATCCTCGCCACGTTGGTCACATGATCCGCCACCCGCTTACCCTTACCATCCTCCAGCACGATCATCCCCGATGGTTTCACCTCCTTCACGGTCCACCGCTGCTACGACAACCCGACGTCCAGCGCATGCTTGCGCTGCCTTTTCAGGTACACCTCCTCCCCCTCCTGAACTCCTGCATCTCGCCCCTTCTGCCCCGTCTCCTGCCGCTGCTTATACCGCTCTATGTCTCACAGCTGTGCCACATGCAAGTTCTCCATGGCCACCGGCAGCAGCTGCCTCAGATACGCCGCTCGCGCATCCGCCACCGCCACCCACTTCTCTGCTAACCCGATTGTCACCACATCCACAAGTAACCTCGGCGCTCCCACTAGCATCACGGGTTCCTTGCCGAAGAGCAGGTAGTATGGCGAGACGTCCTTCAGCGCCGCCTGCTTGCTGAATCGATACCCCGCCATCACCCAGCACAACTTTCGGTCCCAATCTCTCTTGTGCTCCTCCCCATACGCCCTCAAACCCCTCTTGACAGTTTGCACCAGCCTCTCTGTCAGCCCATCGCTCTGCGGGTGATAGCGCGACGTGCAGCGGTGCCTAATTCCCGTTGCCCTCAGCAGCTCATCAAACGCCCCCTTAAACTCCATGCCCTGATCCGTCAGGACCTCCCCGCATGCCCCCAGCCGTGTGACCACCATCTCCTCAAATGCTTCGGCTACGGCTTCCGCTGTCTTGTGCACTAGCGGTTTCGCCTCTGCCCAATTACTGACGTGGTCGACCTTCAGCAGTATGTACCGTCTCCCCTTTGTGGTGACTGGTAGCTCCCCCGCGATGTCCAGCGGCCACCGGTATCCTAAGCTAACAATCGGTAATGGCTGCAGCTCCGCCTTCTCTCGCTCCAGCACTGCCTTGTTCCTACAGCAGGCCTCACACTTCCACACCCAGTCCTTGATCTGCTTTCGCATGCCTGCCCACCACCACCCTGTCTGCACCAACTGCTGCGTTCTCAGTGGCCCGTAGTGACCCAGCTTCTCATGCACCTCTCGAATGATGCCTTCCCTCTCTGCCGGGGCGGGCACATGCATCCACCCTTGCCCGGTCCGAAGCTGCATCTGCCCCTTGTACCAGCGGTAATGCTCGCCTCTCGCTCTCACCCGTGCTGTGACCGCCCCTTCCTCCGTGGTTGCCCCCTGGATCCAGGCCAGCGCCGCCTCATCTGCCCCAAATGTTAGCAGGTCCGCCGCGAGCTTCACCCCACTCTCTCCCTTGGTCTGCCCCTTTTGCCATCGCCATCAGGTTCGCCGAGGGCTGCACTACCGGTGGGTTCCTCGAAAGACCGTCCACGTGCTGCATCGTGTTTCCCGGTCGGTGTCTGATCTCGAACTCGTATTCCTGCAGCTTCATTGCCCACCTCGCATTGCGCCCCGTCAGGTCCGTTGTCTGCATCAGCCACAACAGCGGCTGATGGTCTGTCACGAGCGTGAACTTCCGGCCGTGCAGATACACCCGAAAGTGCTTCACGGCCCACACCACTGCTAGCCCCTCCCCCTCGTACGAAGAATAGTTCGCCTCCGCCGCATTGCAGCTGCGGCTGGCGAATGCCACCACCTTCTCCACTTCGCCCTTCATCTGTGCGAGAACAGCTCCCATGCATGTGCTGCTCTAGTCGGTGTACAGGATGAACGGTAGCTCTGCTTTTGGCAACTCCAGCACCGCCCCGCTCTTCACCGCCTCCATGAGGTCCTGCACTGCCTTCTGCTCCTGCCCCCATTCCCACTTCCGGTCCTCCCTGAGCAGCTGGTTCAAGACTGCTGCCCGGCTGCTGAGGTTGGGGACGAATTTGCGATAGTAGTTTAGGAAGCCCAGAAGGGCTCGCAGCGAGCTCCTGTCCTTCGGCGTGGCCACGCAGTCTAGCACCACGACCTTTGCTTTTTTATGCCTATCCTGCCTCCTTCCACTTCAAAGCCCAGATAGGCCATGCCTGCCCCCTGAATCGTGTCGAGCACCGCCTCCACATCCTTCACGTGTGAGCTGCTGTCCCTGCTGAACACGATCACATCGTCGATGTAGCATGCTGCGTTTTGTATGTTGCGCAACACCTGGTCCATGATTCGCTGGAACTCCGGCGAGGCTGACTTCAGACCGAACGGAAGGGTGTGCCACTCGTACTGTCCATCCGGCCCATGGAAGGCCATCTTCTTCTTGTCTGCTTCCGCTATGGGAATTTGGTTGAACCCCTGCCGCAGGTCCAAGGTAGAGAAAACTAGCGCCTCTGCCAGCTTGTCAAAGATCTCGTCCGGGATCGGCATCTGGTACCTCTTCATTACTGTCACCTTGTTCAGCCCTCTATAGTCCCCACACATCCGCTTCGAGAGGACCTGCCCCGTGAGATCCGTGCGTGCCGCCACCACTGTCGATGCTGCGTACCCTGAATTAGATTTTCGGATGAACCCTGCTTCCAACAACTCCTGGCATTTTTCTGTGCATATCTGCACTTCTTCCGCCGTCATACATCGCTTTCGGTGGTACACTGGTATCTCCGTGGTCAGTTCGATGGTCACTTCCGCCATGTTACATCTCCCCACCTCTTTCAACGTGTAGGCAAAGGCCAGTCGATGCGCGGCTAGCACCTTCCTCAGGCTCTCAGCATCCTCGTCTGTCATACTATCCCCCATCTCCCACTGCTGCTCCGCCACTGCTGGCTCCGCCGCCGCCTGCCCTGCCCCCTGTGTCTCTCCTCCTTTCCTCGCCACGTTCTCCGCATGCATCGAGCCTTGCCCCTCTCGGCCCACTTCCTGCCTCTCTGCCTCGAGTGACTGCCCTCCTTCCATCAGCGCGAAGTCCTGTAATCCAAACTCTCGCTCACACCGCTCCCTCCATCGCCGCCTCTTGATGGCTTCCTCCACCTAGTCCAGGTCCTCCCGCTTCTTATCCACTGCCTTCTCTTCTCGCTCCGCTGGAAGCCATACCTGCGTCTGGTCTGCGTATAAAGCTGGCACCTCATCTTCCTCCTTCCATGGTACACCCACCGCCTCTCAAGCGGATGCCCGAGCTGATGTTGCACGTCATCGTTCTACTGAATCTCCCCCAACATTGCCCTTGCTAAGGCTTCCTTCGCGGCTGACCGCTCTGTCGGAGGCTGCACTGCCGCTGCTTTATCCCTTTTTCGCTCTCACCGCAACCGCGAGTGCCACATCCAGATTGTCGCCACGAGCCAGTGCATGACATTTAAATCCATAGCTCTTCCTAGCGCCCTCCTCGTATCTTTCTCCGTGACTTCCGGGTGTGCGGTGGCGTCCTCCACGAAGCCCATCGCCAGCTCTCTCTCTAGCGCCGTCGGTTCCTGCCATGCCCCTGCCCGGCAATCATATACGAGCCCCGGCCCCGGCTCTTCTCCATGCATCCTGAACGCCGCCGCGCCCTCATATGAGACGAATGTGGGCCATGCCTGGTGCGGCTTCCCCACCTCATTGCAGCTGAACTGAGTCGGACGATCTGGCTGCGTCACTGGTGCTGCAAGTCTTCCCGGCTCCATAATATCTTCTACCAGTAGCGGTACTGGTTGCTCCATGAGTGACAGCCGATACCTCAACGCCGCCTCCGCGATGTCGTTCGTCCAGTATCGACGCACTTTGTGTGTTCTGCTCCCCGTCTGCACGCCATCCACTACTACCCCGGGTCCCAGCACTGGAACGTAGCATGCAGAGTCATGCCTGTGACATACGCTTGATCGACGAGGACACGGTGCGCCGCTGGGGAAGGATTGACATAGTGATCGCGGGCTGGGAATGTCAGGGCTATTCACGTGCGGGAGCGGGCAGGGGAATGAGAGACGAGAGGAGCGGACTATTCAGAGAGTTGACGAGGGTTCTACGGCTGATCAAGCGACTCCAAGGAGATGTGGTGTACATCATGGAGAATGTTGACATGGAAGGGGACGCACGGGAACAGATACAGCTGGCACACGAGGAAGTGACTAAGGACGTTAGCTGATGCGGGTACCTCTGTTGCAGCTTCTCCGCATGACACCAAGCCATCTTTACTGACTCCATGTTGGTCTCCACTAGGATCCATTTCTCAATGTACGCTCCTCCCTTCAGCACGCCGCCAACCCCGTGCCGATGCCGCCGAACAGCTCAAGCACCACTGCAGGTCCCAGCAGCTTCTTTGTATTAATGCAAAGCGACTTTAGCTCTAGCTCTCCTTCTCCTTCCCCCGTCGGTTCCACTGGCTCTCTTGCGATCTGCTGCCACGTGGGTATTCCTAGCTCCTCCCGGAGCTCGGCCTCGGTGCACTGGTAGGCCTCTCTCGGCTCCTTCCGCACGAATCGCACTGGCAACGTGCCTATGGGGCCGCCATCCTCCAAGTATCGGACTCGATAGGTCAGCTTCTCCTCCCACATGCAAATCGTGGATCCGATTCCGAACAGGTATTCCACCCCGATCAACAGATCGAAGTCCTTTGACTTCGAGACTCCACAGTAGACCCGCAATGAACATTCCTCTGGCGTTCCCGGGTTCTCGGCATCCATTTAGCTTCTCCCCCGTCCGCCGTCATCAAGAGGTAGCCCTCGGATATCAGCCGCTCCGGCTTCAGCAGCTGCAGCTTCTCAGCCAGCCGTCGGCCGATTAGCACGTGTGCCGCTCCTGTGTCCACAATTGCCCGCTGCGCCTACAATCCCCCGATCGTGATCGCGCCTGGCTCAATTGTCAGCATCGTCGCTTGACGAATCATGCGTTCGCGCGGATGCTGATAGGCTGCCCCCTCCATCCCGTTGGGTTCCTCTGCACGTCTCCTCGGACCCTCTTCTCGTCGTTCCTCCTCCCGGAACAGCTGTCTGCGTGCACCGCTTCTCGGGCCCAACTCCTCCCGTTCTCTCGCCGGCTGTTTTTCTTCCACGGCCTCCAGCTCCGCCAACTGCGCCCACAGGAAGACGCATGATCTGATCCTTCCTAGCTACACTGAACTAAAAAATTGTCCTTTTGTTTTCGTAATCTACGTTAAACGACGCTTAAGTGGCTATGCACGAGAGCTTCTGTGTTTCTTTACCGTGCATGTATCGCGTCACAGTGTTACCAGTTTGTGTTGGTAACCTCTAGCCCCCATTCCTGCGATATCTCTCAGCAGTGCAATTTCCCTCTCGACACCCCACACGGACAGTTTCTTACAAAACCCCCCGAGCGTCATTTCGTTAGTAGTTAGTTCTTCTCTAGTTAGGTTTTTAGCACATCTCGACCTCTGTCGACGCCCCACGCGTGGCGGAACGACCCCCGCAGCATGAAGCGCCTTAGTGTCGAGAAACAGAGGCGGATCATGACGCGTATTGCAGAGGGGCGAAGTTATCGTAGTATCGCGAAAGAGTTAGGCGTATCGAAATCCGCCGTCCACGACGAGCTCCTACGCCACCTCGGCAAGAATACATACGAGGAATTAGTACCTTCCCCGGCGAAACCAGGTCGTCCGCGCAAGCTGCCAGAGAAAATCGAGCGGATAGTTGTTAGATCGATAGTTTGTGGCGAGTCGAAATCCGCCGAGGCGGCCGCGGGAATGCTAGCTTCGACTCACGGCATTAGCGTCACTGGCGCGACCGTTCGAAACACTCTCAAGCGGCATAGCGTTAAGGCGATAGAGAAGCCCTCGAAGCCTCGTTTATCCGAGAAAAACGTTAAGGACCGGCGGCAGTGGGCCAAGGACCATCAACATTGGACGGTTGATGACTGGAAACGGGTGATATTTAGTGACGAAACGAAGATTTGCCGCTTTAGTAGCGACGGCCGTAGTTGGGCGTGGATTCGCGGTGATTGTCCTATGGAGCCGCACCATGTGAAACAGACGGTGAAACATGGTGGCGGCTCCATCATGATTTGGGGGTGCATGACGTACGAGGGCGCGGGTTTCATGTGTAAGATAGAGGGGAGGATGAACGGGGAGTTATACCGTTCAATCCTCAAGGACGAATTGCAGCAGACCATCGAGCATTACGAGCTAGACCCCGAGGCAGTAGTTTTCCAGCACGACAACGACCCGAAGCATACATGCAAGATGGTGCAATCCTACCTAGCCGAGCAGCCCTACACAGTCCTCCCATGGCCAGCAAGCAGTCCTGACCTGAACCCCATTGAGCACCTGTGGGTTTACTTGAAGAAGCAGCTTCTTACCTACCCCCGCCCCCCTGCAGGCATTCTCGAGCTATGGGATAGGGTTCAAGCTGAATGGGAGAAAATCCCTGCATCCTGGTGCAGTGAGCTGATTGACAGTATGCCTAGGCGTGTGCGGGCAGTGCTCAAGGCCAAGGGTCGCTGGACCAAGTACTAGATTCTGAGGGGTATGACTGTAAAACTGGTTCTTGAAAAAAATGTCCAAGTGGTACTATTTGCTTATTTCTGTATCTAATGCTTGTTCACCTGTTTGAATGACCTTGAACATACATCAGACGATGTTCAACCCACTATGCTTTAACCCTCAACACCCCATTTATTAAGGCTTAATCCCTGTAGAGAGTAATGCACATGTTTGTTCAAATACAAAAACATGTGGACAATTTTTTCGTTCAGTGTAACTCATTCTGACTGCAGCTATGGCTTCGTTGCAAACTGCTTATCTTCAAGAGAAATAGCAGTAAGTCACGAAAACAAACACGCAGTGGCAGTCCCATGGCCCATGACCCCTCTATGTGCTTCCCAGTACGAACCCTTGCTAGGCTACTCTAACAGACAAGAATACCATTAGCTGCCTAGCTAGCCCTCCAGCCACTCCCTCCTGCCTTCCGCCAGTTGGCTGTGCGGCACTCCAGCTTGCCCTGGACTCGGTATCTGCAAGCAGGGAAAGAAACACACACATGCACACCAATCACATACTCATTCACAAACACCCAGCCACGTCACTTCTCAACTGCCCCGTAACCACTCCCACTTCCAGCTCATCCCCGCCCAATGCCTGCTTTTCTGGCTGCCAGTCCCCCCCACTGCCACACTGCCAAATCCGATCCCAACCCCTCCAGCCTAGTTCTGCTACTGGGTGCCTCGGCTATGTACAAATGTACACTCTGCGCTTCTCGCACCAAACCTCCCCTTATCCCACCGTCAGGATATCTTAGGTAAATCCCTAAGAATTCTGACAAAGCGTCTAGACCCACGATTTTGGGGGTTCTATCGGCTACTATATACGGAGTTGCGGGAAAAGCGGGTCTGGCGAGAGAAATGGGTTCTGGGCCTCTGGAGGCAAGAAAACGACCTACAGGGAAATGCTCAAGATGATGCCTAAAGGTTTGTGGCTAAGCGGCGGTAGCCATGATGGGTACCACTACCGGCCGAGGTTTCCGAACGTCTCATGTACCTCACACCAGAAGGCCTCGAAGGTAAAAAGTAAGACCTGTTGGCCACTAGAATAAAAAGGTGGGGCCCTGTGTTTAGCCCTGTGCTGGTTAGAAAGGCGCGAGTATTGCGCTGGTTCCACAGCTGGGCGTTAAAGAAAATTTTGAAGTGGCGCGTGGGGTAGCGCGACACAGTTTCGGCCCCAACAAAAAAACAGACCATCGGCGACAGTTACCCTGCCGAAAAAATTCGGTGTTGAAGAAGTCGTGGCAGCTGGCGGGGTTTCTCCTGATTCAACAGGTCTACCCGTCGAAGGTGTAGCGGCGAAGACGGAGTTCCCGAAGCTGTGAAGGTTTAAACGCGATAGGCACGGTGGGCAACGAAGCGGCCGGCTGAGTGTTTGATATGATAAACTCACTCCGACTGCGATAGCGTTCGCGCCTTCAACGAACGCCAGAAAAATCGCGGGCAACACGGAGTATACCTTGTCCGACAAAAGCGGACGCTGGGTGAACGGCGGGAAGCGGAATTGTCGGGGGGTGAAGACAACAAAATTGGAGGGAAAGTTGTGGGTGCCTCTCCAAGCTTCTTGAGTGATAGGTTGAGCCCGTACACCACTCCACCGTAAATTTCGGGTCTACTCAGTGGGCGCCGGAAGGGTCGGAAATCTCACACATGGAGGCACGGCGAGGGGTGTATTGCCAAGGATACCTGGGATCTGCTCAGTAATTTCGACGGGTACGAAGATGGGTGAACGTCGGAGTACCAGGGTCAACGGTGGAAACGTCGGGGCTAGAAGGCAGAAAATACTTCGGGGCTTGTTACCGCAACCATGATTTTCGGGTGCTATTTCTGCGGTGGTAGACGAGTTAACGTCTGCTTGCCAGCTGTTCGGGAGCTTTACGGTGTACTTCGAAGTCATCTGGGGAAGTTCTACGGCGAGATCTGCGGCGTTGATGCGGGCTAGGTTCCGTGAAATTCGGTCCCGGTAGACCCACAAATTCTGGGTTCCACACGGGAGAGCGCCTCCCTTTTGGTGGGTTGCTAGTGTGGTTAACCACAGGCAATGAAAGTGGCGACGAGTGGGCACGCTAGGTACACCGGTTCTTTCAGATGACAACCTGCAGACGACCAAGATTTACGTGGTGTGGTTCAATTCCGACATTTGCGGGTGCCAGGAGCAGTTCCGAGCATGAGTCTTAACGGAGTCGACGGGGTCATCGACAGTATCCGTGCCGACGGCGGAGTTGCAGCGGTGCTTGATTAAGCGCGCGAAGCACTCGTTAAAAGTGTAGCCGTACAATTCGGAAGCTGTTCGGGGGTACCAGCGACAACACCGGGAGAAAGTTTGCTACAGAAAGAGGGAGAGGCGACAACTGTTTTCCGTCCCTGCCCGGAGGTTATCGACGAGTCACGACAACGTCGCCGGAGTAACTGATGTCATCGGCAGTTCAAGTTCGTGTTTGAAAATATATTTCGGAGGTCAGGGGGAGGAGCAGCGCCTCTGCCAGAGAGTTTTCGGAGAATCACGACAAATGCCTCGGCGCGCCACGACAAGATCGCCGGAGGTGCTGCCGTCATCAGAAATTGAGTTCGAGTTTTTCGACGGAGTTTCTCGGTCTGCTAGGGGTCGGTTACGTGATCCGCCCTTTTCGCCGAATGTCGCTGATGCCCTACATTGACTTCGCAATATTCGCGACGTTCTTTGACGACGAACTACACGCGATCGGGAGTCACGGCAACAGAATTTTGAGATGGGTTTGAATTCGCGCTACCGACAACTGAGTCAACATGTTCGCAACATCGACAAGTGGGACTTCTCGGGTAGCAGCTGCTGACAGCTGGAGATGTTGCAGCAATCGAGGATTTCGATTCTGCCACAACAATAAGACAACGACAGTAATTTCTGGGTTGCCAATGCTGATGACTCGAGATGCTGCAGCAAATCGGGTAATTTGATGTTGCAGCAGCAGTCGCGACAAAAGGACAACAGACAGTGTTCGTCAGGACATTTCAATGGGTTGCAGTCCCACTCCAGCAAAAACGACTTTATCGTACATGGGACTTCGACGCTGCTTACCCTGCGGGTTTTGACAAGTTTTGTCAGTGAAGATTTTGCCACCGACTACGATTTAGACAGTGCAGCTGCTACCAGTCAGACACTTGTTGTTCTTAACTACCCTCGGCGTCAAGATGGTTGGAGTTTTCTCCCCGCGCAGCTGTACTGCATTGGTGATCTGCCCGTTTTCTTGAAAGAGGGGGGGGGGGGGGGGGGGGGGGAAGAAAGAGTGTTTTTCGCACTGTACTTGGCAGTTTCTGTCAGACTCGTGCAGCACGATGAACGTTCGCGATTCCATCCAACGACATCGACGATTTCTGTTCGCCGACATCTGACATCGTGTCAAAATTCCCGCCAACATCGCGTCCATCTCTACCGCCCGACTCACATCCGCCACATCTACGATTTTCATTCATCGGCGGATTACATCTCAACATTCGATCGCAATCGTCCGATCAACATCGACGGCTGACATTCCAACTTATTATTATTATTATTAGTATTATTATTATTATTATTATTATTATTATTATTATTATTATTATTATTATTATTATTATTATTATTATTATTATTATTATTATTATTATTATTATTATTATTATTATTATTATTATTATTATTCGCGTGGTCAACGCGCTCAGCCACGCATCAGCTCGAAAGTCAATGTGCTTCTGCACCGTCAGATCGGTTTCAACCGAAGATCTGCAGTTTTCACGCTACTGCAAGACTCGGCTACGTATAAGGGCACCTTATTTAGAAGGTGGGAGAGTGTAATGAATATACAATTAATTACTGTAGAGGCTGCTCCTAGCGAGGACAGCCCGAACAGTTCGCGTCAGTTTGGGTTCGGCCTACACTTCCGCACGTTAGAGGTTCTCGCCTACCTAGTTTCCGCCCTATATTTGCTCGCTTTCTTCATTGTTTCGGCATTCTGTAGTCACTTCCGCTTTGTATTCTTCCGCACACTCTGATAGTACAACTCATAACAAGCGCGCTCTGCCCAACCACCTCGTGGTAACACGCGACAATCACCAAAGCTCACACGTTGCCCTCTTATCCACCACGACAATCGCAATGCGCTAGGCCGCATCACGAATCGCAAACGTCGTTTGGAACCAGCTTTATTTCCCCACGCACCGACGCACACCGAATAGACCCTTCCCCATCGCGCGCTGCCATGGCGGCCGACCCGCAGAGCCAGTCGCTGGCGGACGGCACGGCGGTGGCGGCGGCGCGGCTGCCGGCGTCGTTGGACATGCCGGAGTTCAACACCGTCGACTTCATCAACCACCTCTTCCCCAACGGTGCTCCTGCCCGTGGTGTTCAGTCATAATTTTCAGAGAGCAGCAGTCTTGCAGTTGGCTCAAGCACAAATTCCCCAACGGTGCTCTTTTCCCCTCGCCCTCAACCCCTCCCCGCGCTTTCCTCTCTTGGCGCGCCGAGCGCGGATAGAACCGAGGAGCGCAGCCACCCGCGTGCGTGGCACGGCCCGCGTTGCGCGGCTGTGGTCGTCGTCGAATCCTCACCGTGGTTCGTTGCAACATGCCCCCTTTCCTCTCTCCCATCCCGCCCTCCCCCCCCGCAGAGTCGTCGTTAGCGGCGGTGGATCCGCTCATCCAGAAGCTGCGCAACCGCATCCGACGCGTCGACGCCGAGATCCTCCTCGCCATCCGCCAGCAGGTGAGCCATCCGCCAGCAGCTGATGAAACGTTTGGGCAGCTGATGAAAGATCAGGGCAGCTGATCAAACGTTTGGGCGGCTGATTAGGCAGCTAATGAAACGTTTGGGCAGTTGATGAAACGTTTGGGACAGCCCTGGGACAGCGGATGCACACACAAAGCTACGCTTTTGGGGCAACAGGTCAAACATGGTGGGCGGCAGCTGAAACATTCAGAGCTGCTGATGAAAGAATTTGGGGCAGCTGGGGGAATAATGGGACAGCAGATGAAGCAGTGCGGCAGAATAGAAAGAGATGACACATCTGAGCATCAGGTTGATTCGAACAGCTGCAGCGTTCTTAAAAATTGCATGCTTTCACTCACATGCATAGCTGTGCTGTTGTGCATTACGTGGCATGGCATGTTATCGTATCACATGTTGTGGCGTGTCATCATGTGAATGGCATTTACGTACATGGCATGTGATGTGCGGTCGCATAATGCAACACATGGCATGGCATGGTATGGCATGGCATGGCAGAGCACGTCAGGGTCGCAAGCCAAGGACGACCTGGCAGCCTCCATGCGCGCCATTGAGGTGACCCGTGGGTGCTTGCCATTGCATGGAGTGGGAGGGGATGGGATGGGATGGGATGGGATGGGATGGGATGGGATGGGATGGGATGGGATGGGATGGATTGGGGTGGGGTGGGTGGGAGGGGAGAAAGCAATTGTCTCCCATTGTAACTTCCGTGATTGACTCACCCTCACCCCACTCCGCTCCGCCCCGTGTAGCACTGCCCACCGCCCACCTTTTCTGCCTGTCCCCCTCCGCCACCCAACATGTGTGCTTCTCGTTGGGATGTGTCCCCCTCCGCCACCCAACATGTGTGCTTCTCGTTGGGATGTGTCCCCCTCCGCCACCCAACATGTGTGCTTCTCGTTGGGATGTGTCCCCCTCCGCCACCCAACATGTGTGCTTCTCGTTGGGATGTGTCCCCCTCCGCCACCCAACATGTGTGCTTCTCGTTGGGATGTGTCCCCCTCCGCCACCCAACATGTGTGCTTCTCGTTGGGATGTGTCCCCCTCCGCCACCCAACATGTGTGCTTCTCGTTGGGATGTGTCCCCCTCCGCCACCCAACATGTGTGCTTCTCGTTGGGATGTGTCCCCCTCCGCCACCCAACATGTGTGCTTCTCGTTGGGATGTGTCCCCCTCCGCCACCCAACATGTGTGCTTCTCGTTGGGATGTGTCCCCCTCCGCCACCCAACATGTGTGCTTCTCGTTGGGATGTGTCCCCCTCCGCCACCCAACATGTGTGCTTCTCGTTGGGATGTGTCCCCCTCCGCCACCCAACATGTGTGCTTCTCGTTGGGATGTGTCCCCCTCCGCCACCCAACATGTGTGCTTCTCGTTGGGATGTGTCCCCCTCCGCCACCCAACATGTGTGCTTCTCGTTGGGATGTGTCCCCCTCCGCCACCCAACATGTGTGCTTCTCGTTGGGATGTGTCCCCCTCCGCCACCCAACATGTGTGCTTCTCGTTGGGATGTGTCCCCCTCCGCCACCCAACATGTGTGCTTCTCGTTGGGATGTGTCCCCCTCCGCCACCCAACATGTGTGCTTCTCGTTGGGATGTGTCCCCCTCCGCCACCCAACATGTGTGCTTCTCGTTGGGATGTGTCCCCCTCCGCCACCCAACATGTGTGCTTCTCGTTGGGATGTGTCCCCCTCCGCCACCCAACATGTGTGCTTCTCGTTGGGATGTGTCCCCCTCCGCCACCCAACATGTGTGCTTCTCGTTGGGATGTGTCCCCCTCCGCCACCCAACATGTGTGCTTCTCGTTGGGATGTGTCCCCCTCCGCCACCCAACATGTGTGCTTCTCGTTGGGATGTGTCCCCCTCCGCCACCCAACATGTGTGCTTCTCGTTGGGATGTGTCCCCCTCCGCCACCCAACATGTGTGCTTCTCGTTGGGATGTGTCCCCCTCCGCCACCCAACATGTGTGCTTCTCGTTGGGATGTGTCCCCCTCCGCCACCCAACATGTGTGCTTCTCGTTGGGATGTGTCCCCCTCCGCCACCCAACATGTGTGCTTCTCGTTGGGATGTGTCCCCCTCCGCCACCCAACATGTGTGCTTCTCGTTGGGATGTGTCCCCCTCCGCCACCCAACATGTGTGCTTCTCGTTGGGATGTGTCCCCCTCCGCCACCCAACATGTGTGCTTCTCGTTGGGATGTGTCCCCCTCCGCCACCCAACATGTGTGCTTCTCGTTGGGATGTGTCCTCCTCCGCCACCCAACATGTGTGCTTCTCGTTGGAATGTGTCCCCCTCCGCCACCCAACATGTGTGCTTCTCGTTGGGATGTGCCCCCCTCCGGCCATGTGTGCATCTCCTTCTCCTCCTCCCTGCCACCCCCCCAGGAGCTGTGGGTGAAGATGAGGGCGATAAAGGCGAAGGCGGAGCAGAGCGAGGAGATGGTGCAGGAGATATGCCGCGACATCAAGAAGCTCGACTGCGCCAAGAAGCACATCACCGCCACCATCACCGCCCTCAACCGCCTCGCCATGCTCGGTGCGCTGAGCACGCACGGTGACAGCACGGAGAATTTTGCTCAATTTCGCGGAATCGCTCTTCGTTTTATTATCGCCACGTGGCCTGCCTATGATCATTTTATTGTTCCCACACATTTCGAAATTTAGTTAGTTAAGTTTAGTGGGTGGCATGTACTGCGCTGCCCGAGGGTAAAAATAAAACCCATTCGGGCCTGGCATGCGTTAGGGAGGCATCAACCCTAACGCATTTCTTCCCTGTAGGGGTTTATTTTTGTCCGCGGGCAGCGCAGTACATGTGATCCACTAAACTTAACTGGTTTTTTTGTTGAAAGTTGTGGCAACAATAAAGCAGATCGCGGTTCCCGCGACCAAAGGCTTGCCAAGTGGCAATAATAAAACAAAGCGCGATTCCCCGGGATTGAGCAAAACTCTCAGACAGCACGCTTGCACGGTGACAGCACGCTTGCACGGTGACAGCACGCTTGCATGGTGACAGCACGCTTGCGGGGTACAGTACTCTTCTGCTTCTGAATGATTGATAACGTCCGCATGGCACCGCCCTTCTGCCTTACCACCATCCCCTCCCCTCCCTCTCCCCCTCTTCACTCCCCCTCCCCTTCCTTCCCCTTCCCTCCCCCCCTCCAGTGTTTGCGGTAGATCGCCTGCAGGCGCTGGCAGCCAACCGCCAGTACCGCGACGCTGCCGACCAGCTGCAGGTGAATGGGGTGCCGTGGGGTAGTGTGGGGTGGAGTAGTGTTGTGTGGTGTGGAGTGGACAAAGGGGGTTGTGGGGCCGCATGGTAAGGGTTTGCCGTGTGCCGGCTTGGTTAAGGTAACTTCGAGTGAGTACAAGTGAGGGGCCTGTCGTACAAGTGAGGGGCCTGTCGTACAAGTGAGGGGCCTGTCTGGGTTGGCCGGGAAGATTGATCTTTAGGATGGAGCTGTTCGCCTGTCCTTCTCTCCCTCGCCCCCACACCCTGCCATGCCCCCTCCCACCCTGCCATGCCCCCTCCCACCCTGCCATGCCCCCTCCCACCCCACACCTGCGTGCCCGTCCCTCCACCTCTGCTTTGCTCGTCTGCCCCGTCCTCGTCCGTCCTGTACATATACGTATGTATAAGTAACATTGTATGTTCTATATATGTGCGTTCAACCATGCCGCACCGCCCACTCACTCACCCGCCCAACCCCCAACACGCCCACACCAACCATGCCAAGTGTGTGGCATCTCGACGCCTCTTTCCCTCCCCTACCGCAGCTTTCCTCTCCATGGCCCAACCTTCCCCCCTCCCTCTCTCCCCACCTTCTTCAACCCCTCTTCCCCCCCTCCCCAACGACCGCAGGCGGTGACGCAGTTGTTGGCGCACTTCGAGGCGTACCGGGACATCCCCAAGATCGCGGACCTGCAGGGGCGCGTGGCGGCGCTCAAGGCCACTCTCAAGTCGCACGTCTTCTCGGACTTCTCCACGTGCGCTGCGCCTCAATCCAAATGCACACTGCTTGTTTGCTCAGGCTATCTTGTTGGCTGCTGCTCGTCTGGTTGACATGGCTCATGGTGCTCAAGGCCACCCGCAACTCGCACATCGTCTCCACGCCCTCTCCACATGCACTCAACTGCTCTTCGTTCTCCCTGGACTAAAACTCTCTTTTGAGCCGCAACAAAAGCGATGCCTCCGCTGAAATTCTCTTGTGAAACACCTCAAATGTTCTTTCTTTGTTGATGCTCTCTCGTTAGCTGCTGTGCTGGGTCCACTCCACATGGCGTTAGCTGCTGTGCTGGGTCCACTCCACATGGCGTTAGCTGCTGTGCTGGGTCCACTCCACATGGCGTTAGCTGCTGTGCTGGGTCCACTCCACATGGCGTTAGCTGCTGTGCTGGGTCCACTCCACATGGCGTTAGCTGCTGTGCTGGGTCCACTCCACATGGCGTTAGCTGCTGTGCTGGGTCCACTCCACATGGCGTTAGCTGCTGTGCTGGGTCCACTCCACATGGCGTTAGCTGCTGTGCTGGGTCCACTCCACATGGCGTTAGCTGCTGTGCTGGGTCCACTCCACATGGCGTTAGCTGCTGTGCTGGGTCCACTCCACATGGCGTTAGCTGCTGTGCTGGGTCCACTCCACATGGCGTTAGCTGCTGTGCTGGGTCCACTCCACATGGCGTTAGCTGCTGTGCTGGGTCCACTCCACATGGCGTTAGCTGCTGTGCTGGGTCCACTCCACATGGCGTTAGCTGCTGTGCTGGGTCCACTCCACATGGCGTTAGCTGCTGTGCTGGGTCCACTCCACATGGCGTTAGCTGCTGTGCTGGGTCCACTCCACATGGCGTTAGCTGCTGTGCTGGGTCCACTCCACATGGCGTTAGCTGCTGTGCTGGGTCCACTCCACATGGCGTTAGCTGCTGTGCTGGGTCCACTCCACATGGCGTTAGCTGCTGTGCTGGGTCCACTCCACATGGCGTTAGCTGCTGTGCTGGGTCCACTCCACATGGCGTTAGCTGCTGTGCTGGGTCCACTCCACATGGCGTTAGCTGCTGTGCTGGGTCCACTCCACATGGCGTTAGCTGCTGTGCTGGGTCCACTCCACATGGCGTTAGCTGCTGTGCTGGGTCCACTCCACATGGCGTTAGCTGCTGTGCTGGGTCCACTCCACATGGCGTTAGCTGCTGTGCTGGGTCCACTCCACATGGCGTTAGCTGCTGTGCTGGGTCCACTCCACATGGCGTTAGCTGCTGTGCTGGGTCCACTCCACATGGCGTTAGCTGCTGTGCTGGGTCCACTCCACATGGCGTTAGCTGCTGTGCTGGGTCCACTCCACATGGCGTTAGCTGCTGTGCTGGGTCCACTCCACATGGCGTTAGCTGCTGTGCTGGGTCCACTCCACATGGCGTTAGCTGCTGTGCTGGGTCCACTCCACATGGCGTTAGCTGCTGTGCTGGGTCCACTCCACATGGCGTTAGCTGCTGTGCTGGGTCCACTCCACATGGCGTTAGCTGCTGTGCTGGGTCCACTCCACATGGCGTTAGCTGCTGTGCTGGGTCCACTCCACATGGCGTTAGCTGCTGTGCTGGGTCCACTCCACATGGCGTTAGCTGCTGTGCTGGGTCCACTCCACATGGCGTTAGCTGCTGTGCTGGGTCCACTCCACATGGCGTTAGCTGCTGTGCTGGGTCCACTCCACATGGCGTTAGCTGCTGTGCTGGGTCCACTCCACATGGCGTTAGCTGCTGTGCTGGGTCCACTCCACATGGCGTTAGCTGCTGTGCTGGGTCCACTCCACATGGCGTTAGCTGCTGTGCTGGGTCCACTCCACATGGCGTTAGCTGCTGTGCTGGGTCCACTCCACATGGCGTTAGCTGCTGTGCTGGGTCCACTCCACATGGCGTTAGCTGCTGTGCTGGGTCCACTCCACATGGCGTTAGCTGCTGTGCTGGGTCCACTCCACATGGCGTTAGCTGCTGTGCTGGGTCCACTCCACATGGCGTTAGCTGCTGTGCTGGGTCCACTCCACATGGCGTTAGCTGCTGTGCTGGGTCCACTCCACATGGCGTTAGCTGCTGTGCTGGGTCCACTCCACATGGCGTTAGCTGCTGTGCTGGGTCCACTCCACATGGCGTTAGCTGCTGTGCTGGGTCCACTCCACATGGCGTTAGCTGCTGTGCTGGGTCCACTCCACATGGCGTTAGCTGCTGTGCTGGGTCCACTCCACATGGCGTTAGCTGCTGTGCTGGGTCCACTCCACATGGCGTTAGCTGCTGTGCTGGGTCCACTCCACATGGCGTTAGCTGCTGTGCTGGGTCCACTCCACATGGCGTTAGCTGCTGTGCTGGGTCCACTCCACATGGCGTTAGCTGCTGTGCTGGGTCCACTCCACATGGCGTTAGCTGCTGTGCTGGGTCCACTCCACATGGCGTTAGCTGCTGTGCTGGGTCCACTCCACATGGCGTTAGCTGCTGTGCTGGGTCCACTCCACATGGCTCAACGCCACCCGCGCATCTTCTCCGATTTCTCCACGTCCCGCCGACCCCCCTTCCCGCCCCCCCGCTGCCTCAACGCCCTGCTTTCGTGCATCTTGCAGCACTGCTCCTGTTCAACACAGTTGCCTTTCCATTGCTCCTGTTCAACACAGTTGCCTTTCCATTGCTCCTGTTCAACACATTTGCCTTTCCATTGCTCTATGCGCACCCTGTTATGCATTGCCGTCCACCCATCCGCCATGCCGTGCTATCCGCGCTTCGCATGCGTGCTGCTGCGTGTGGATGACTGCTGCTCACTCTTCTCCTCGCTTCTACTGCCCATCATGTGCTTCTACTGCCCATCATGTGCTTCTACTGCCCATCATGTGCTTCTACTGCCCATCATGTGCTTCTACTGCCCATCATGTGCTTCTACTGCCCATCATGTGCTTCTACTGCCCATCATGTGCTTCTACTGCCCATCATGTGCTTCTACTGCCCATCATGTGCATCTCGCTTCTACTGCCCATCATGTGCTTCTACTGCCCATCATGTGCTTCTACTGCCCATCATGTGCTTCTACTGCCCATCATGTGCTTCTACTGCCCATCATGTGCTTCTACTGCCCATCATGTGCTTCTACTGCCCATCATGTGCATCTCGCTTCTACTGCCCATCATGTGCATCTCGCTTCTACTGCCCATCATGTGCATCTCGCTTCTACTGCCCATCATGTGCATCTCGCTTCTACTGCCCATCATGTGCATCTCGCTTCTACTGCCCATCATGTGCATCTCGCTCCTACTGCCCATCATGTGCATCTCGCTTCTACTGCCCATCATGTGCATCTCGCTTCTACTGCCCATCATGTGCATCTCGCTTCTACTGCCCATCATGTGCATCTGCTGCCCATCATGTGCATCTGCCACACCTTCTCTCCCCCCCCCCCCCCCCCCCCCCCCCAGGCTGGGAACGCCAGTGATGAGGGAGAACGGGCAGGTGATGCAGCAGCTGGCGGACGCGTGTCTGGTGGTGGCGGCGCTGGACGCCGATGGGCACGCCAGGGACGAGCTGGTGCGCTCCGTGTGCAGCAAGGAGCTCACCGCGTACCAGCAGATCTTCCAGGGCACGGGTCAGTACCAGCAGATCTTCCAGGGCACGGGTCAGTACCAGCAGATCTTCCAGGGCACTGGTCAGTACCAGCAGATCTTCCACTATCAACTCGTCAGTTGATGAATTGTTGCCTTTGCTTGTCTTCTGTTCCAGTAACGCCTCTTCTCTTCTCCCACCCCCCTCGCCCGTATCGAGCCCTCTGTGTGCCCCTCCCGTCGCCCGTACTCTTCTGGTGGAAGTCATGCAGCGTCACTCATCACTGCGCCGCGCCTCCTCCACACCCCTCATGCTGCCGTCCTCCGCCATCCCTATGGCCCTCTCTCCTCCCCCCCGCCCGGTCCCCTTTCCCCACTTCTCCTCACCCCCATCTTCCGTCCCGTTTCCGCCTCTCCCCCCTGCGCTCCCCTCTGCGCCTCCCCGCGGCGGGCAGATGTGGCGAGGATGGACAAGGTGGAGAGGCGGTACGGGTGGGTGAAGCGGCAGCTGAAGCTCAACGAGGACGTGTGGCGCATCTTCCCGCCCGCCTGGCACGTGCAGCGCCGCCTCTGCGCGCACTTCTGCCGCATCACACGGTGGGTGGGCTTTGTGGCCTGGACGGGTGGGTAGGGTGTGCGTTCCCATGGGGAGACGGCGCATGGGGTGGCGCATGGGATGTTACAGCACCAACACGAGGCTGTAGATGTCGCTGTGGGTGGGTCAGCTCAACCAGGTTACTCTTTGTATGGATGCAGGATCTTGTGATTCCTTCTTCATCACGATGCAAGCGTTTTCTTGAAGGTGCCGGCATGCTAATGGCCTTCTCAATCACCTCGAATGTGTGCATTGGCATGGCGTGTGATGGCATGGCATGGCATGGCATGGCATGGCATGGCGTGGCATGGCATGGCGTGGCGTGGCATGGCATGGCATGGCATGGCATGGCATGGAGCATGCAGGGCGCAGTTGAAGGAGCAGCTGGACGGCGCCAAGGACCGACCCGATGTCACCACGCTCTTGCAGGTCAGGTCACACCCGGTGCAGGTCACACCCGGTGCAGGTCACACCCGGTGCAGGTCACACCCGGTGCAGGTCACACCCGGTGCAGGTCACACCCGGTGCAGGTCACACCCGGTGCAGGTCACACCCGGTGCAGGTCACACCCGGTGCAGGTCACACCCGGTGCAGGTCACACCCGGTGCAGGTCACACCCAGTGCATGTTATGCCTGGTTAAGGGCAAACCTGCTGCAGGTCAAATCCGGTGCAGGTTGTAGCAGTTAACTGGAGCTGCTGATAGTTGGCCAACATAACATGCAAGTGAGGAAGAGCAAAATAGTTTTCTCTTGTCCAGCAGTATATTTAGTCAACTTGAAATATACCCACCTACACCTACTGCTGCTATATAGATGCAATTCAACATGCTCGAGTGCTGCCCCCATCCCCGTTCCCAGCATCGTTCACTTCGCGTCCTCGCTGCACCTTCCACCCTCTTCACATCCACTACTTCACCTCACCACCCTCCCCCTCCTCCCCCTCCTCCTCCTCCTCCTCCTCCTCCCCCCTTCCCCCCTCCTGCCGTCCGCCCCTGCGTCACCCCCCCGCCAGGCGTTGGAGCGCACGCTGGAGTTTGAGGACGACCTGGCCAAGCGCTTCCCTCCCTCACCTGCTGCGCCCGCCGCCTCGCCCTCCTCCACCCCTGCTGCTGCCTCTGCTGCTGCCGCCGCTGACGTGGAGGTAGGGAGGGAGGGAGGGAGGGAGGGAGGGAGGGAGGGAGGGAGGGAGGAGGGAGGGAGGGAGGGAGGGAGGGAGGGAGGGAGGGAGGGAGGGAGGGAGGGAGGGAGGGAGGGAGGGAGGGAGGGAGGGAGGGAGGGAGGGAGGGAGGGAGGGAGGGAGGGAGGGAGGGAGGGAGGGAGGGAGGGAGGGAGGGAGGGAGGGAGGGAGGGAGGGAGGGAGGGAGGGAGGGAGGGAGGGAGGGGGAGGAGGGAGGGAGGAGGGGGGAGGGAGGGAGGGAGGGAGGGAGGGGAGGGAGGGAGGGGGGGGAGGGGGTGAGAGAGGGAGAGAAGGAAAGGGGGACTTGCCAGGAAAGGGGGGCTTGCCAGCTTTTTAAGAAGTGGGGAGGAAAGAAGGCGAGGAGGGTGTGTGAGGAATGGGCTTCACTTGAGCACCGGTCGAACCCGGCCTGGCAGGGCATCAACTAGTAGTCAGCCACTGTCCCTGTCAGCCACTGTCCCTGTCAGCCGCTGTCCCTGTCAGCCGCTGTTGCTGTCAGCCGCTGTTGCTGTCAGACCAGGTAGCAGGTTCGAGTTGGGTTGTTTTCGCCCAACCAGCACGTTGCCCGTCCTCAGCTGAGGGGGGCGCCTTAGGTTCGAAGAGTAGGTTCGTGGTGTGTCTGTCTGCATTCATTACACCCAATTTCTCCGTGCCTGCTACCTGCTGCTGCCTCACTCCCCCTGCAATCGTCACCGGCAGTTTGAGTTCCAGGGCGCCATCTCGTCGTGCTTTGAGCCGCACCTGGGGGTGTACGTGGACCTGGAGGAGCGCACACTGCTCGACACTCTCGACAAGCTCCTGCAGGTGACGAGCTCCTGCAGGTGATATAGAGTGCGGTTGATATAGAGTGCAGGTGATATAGAGTGCGGTTGATATAGAGTGCAGGTGATATAGAGTGCAGGTGATATAGAGTGCAGGTGATATAGAGTGCGGGTGACATAGAGTGCGGGTGATACAGAGTGCAGGTGATATAGAGTGCAGGTGATATAGAGTGCAGGTGATATAGAGTGCAGGTGATATAGAGTGCAGGTGATATAGAGTGCGGGTGATATAGAGTATACATGGGCAACGAGCCGAGCCGAGTTTTACTCGGCTCGTCCCCAGGCACACTCGTACGAGCTTTGTTCCGAGCGGAGTTTTGCTCGTACGAGCTTTTTCTGGGCAAATGCAAGCTCGTGACTCGGCTAAATACCACGACCACGAGCTTTTCAAAAGCTCGTCCGAGCTTCAAGGAAAGCTCGGTCGAGCCGAGGGAAGCTCGGCTCGTTGCCATATACATGCACGAGCTCGTCAGCGCAACGAGTGCTCGGCGAGTTCTAAAAACTCGCCGAGTTAAACTCGCCTCGGCTCGGACGAGTTTTTTTCAGGGAAAATGAAACTCGTCACTCGCCCTCGAACGAGTGCCTCGTACGAGCCGAGGCGAAAAACTCGCCTCGGTGCCCATGTATAGAGTGCAGGTGATATAGAGTGCAGGTGATATAGAGTGCAGGTGATATAGAGTGCGGGTGATATAGAGTATACATGGGCAACGAGCCGAGCCGAGTTTTACTCGGCTCGTCCCCAGGCACACTCGTACGAGCTTTGTTCCGAGCGGAGTTTTGCTCGTACGAGCTTTTTCTGGGCAAATGCAAGCTCGTGACTCGGCTAAATACCACGACCACGAGCTTTTCAAAAGCTCGTCCGAGCTTCAAGGAAAGCTTGGTCGAGCCGAGGGAAGCTCGGCTCGTTGCCATATACATGCACGAGCTCGTCAGCGCAACGAGTGCTCGGCGAGTTCTAAAAACTCGCCGAGTTAAACTCGCCTCGGCTCGGACGAGTTTTTTTCAGGGAAAATGAAACTCGTCACTCGCCCTCGAACGAGTGCCTCGTACGAGCCGAGGCGAAAAACTCGCCTCGGTGCCCATGTATAGAGTGCAGGTGATATAGAGTGCAGGTGATATAGAGTGCAGGTGATATAGAGTGCAGGTGATATAGAGTGCGGGTGTTTTCCGTTTCTCTCATGGTGCATGGGACATGATATGATGCATGCATCATGCGTGGGTGATGGGGCATGGGTGCATGGCATGTGCCGTGTGGTGCATGCATGAGTGATGGCAGGAGGAGACATGGGAGGCGGAGGAGGGCAGCCAAACCAACATCCTGCGCAGCAGCTCAGAGGTGGGAGGTGGGAGGTGGGCGTCGGAGGTGGGAGGTGGGAGATGGGAGGTGGGAGGGTAACCGTTGCAATTGGAAGGAGTTGGGTTGGGTTGGGCCATGGAAACAGTCAACAGTCTCGCAACCGCTGTTCTCATCAGTCGGCCATTCGTTTCCATTGTACTCTGTCCTCTGATACTGTCCCATCCTCCTTCATTCTGCACCATGCTGCCCGGCAGATGTTTCTGGCGATCCGCAAGAGTTTCAACCGCTGCTGCCAGCTCACCAGGAAGCAAACGCTACTCAGCCTCTTTCAGGTGAGCGCTCTTCCAGGTGAGCGCTCTTCCAGGTGAGCGCTCTTCCAGGTGAGCGCTCTTCCAGGTGAGCGCTCTTCCAGGTGAGCGCTCTTCCAGGTGAGCGCTCTTCCAGGTGAGCGCTCTTCCAGGTGAGCGCTCTTCCAGGTGAGCGCTCTTCCAGGTGAGCGCTCTTCCAGGTGAGCGCTCTTCCAGGTGAGCGCTCTTCCAGGTGAGCGCTCTTCCAGGTGAGCGCTCTTCCAGGTGAGCGCTCTTCCAGGTGAGCGCTCTTCCAGGTGAGCGCTCTTCCAGGTGAGCGCTCTTCCAGGTGAGCGCTCTTCCAGGTGAGCGCTCTTCCAGGTGCAAAGATCCCCTAAAAGTGCAAAGATACCCTAAAAGTGCAAAGATACCCTAAAAGTGCACATCGCATCGTGCATGCCTCATCCGGGCCATCCTTCCCCCCTTCCGATCTCCCCCCCATACCCCTCCACCCCTACCCCTTCCCCCAACAGGTGTTCAAGCGTGTGCTGCGGCAGTACGCGGCGCGCCTCAGCGCCCGCCTGCCCCGCGCTGCCCAGCCCACCACAGGGGGCGAGTGGCAGGTGAAGGTGAGGCGCGGGGCGAGTGGCAGGTGAAGGTGAGTGGCGAATGAAGGTAAGATGAGGGGCGGTTGCCGTCGAGATGAGGTACGGGTGAATGTAAGGCGCACGCGGAAGGGCGGGGCAGGGGAAGGGCTAAGAGTGAAGCAGAGCAAAATGGGATGAGGAGACAGGGAAGCATGCATGTGATGGATGTGGCAAGGGGGAGTTGGAGAAGGGGGGGTGGGGGTGTTGTTGACATGGATGGGGGGGGTGGGGGTGTTGTTGACATGGATGGATCATTGATGCATAGCCTGCAAGGAGCAAGGCCACCTCCATCCGCCTCTCATCTGCCGCTCATCAACGTATGCGCGTGCAGATGACGGAGAAGGACGAGCGCGTGGTGTGCTACACTTGTCATCAACACAGCCGAGTACTGCCACGAGACGGTGAGTCTCATGATCATATTTTCATATTTACGTTTTGAGACGTCTTGAAACGATTGTATCATCACAAAGTGAGTACTGCCATGCCGTCATCAACCCAGCCGAGTACTGCCACGAGATGGTGAGAGCATCTAGCAACACACGTTGATTCCGGCTCGCCCATTCCCTTTCCATCTCACTCGCTTGGTCCTTCACATCCGGCATCCCAATCCCCTCAACACTCTCAATCACGCCCATCCTCGTCTCCACCCTTTCACCCTCTAATGGGCCTTTTCCACCCTTTCACCCTCTAATGGGCCTTTTCCACCCTTTCACCCTCTAATGGGCCTTTTCCACCCTTTCACCCTCTAATGGGCCTTTTCCACCCTTTCACCCTCTAATGGGCCTTTTCCACCCTTTCACCCTCTAATGGGCCTTTTCCACCCTTTCACCCTCTAATGGGCCTTTTCCACCCTTTCACCCTCTAATGGGCCTTTTCCACCCTTTCACCCTCTAATGGGCCTTTTCCACCCTTTCACCCTCTAATGGGCCTTTTCCACCCTTTCACCCTCTAATGGGCCTTTTCCACCCTTTCACCCTCTAATGGGCCTTTTCCACCCTTTCACCCTCTAATGGGCCTTTTCCACCCTTTCACCCTCTAATGGGCCTTTTCCACCCTTTCACCCTCTAATGGGCCTTTTCCACCCTTTCACCCTCTAATGGGCCTTTTCCACCCTTTCACCCTCTAATGGGCCTTTTCCACCCTTTCACCCTCTAATGGGCCTTTTCCACCCTTTCACCCTCTAATGGGCCTTTTCCACCCTTTCACCCTCTAATGGGCCTTTTCCACCCTTTCACCCTCTAATGGGCCTTTTCCACCCTTTCACCCTCTAATGGGCCTTTTCCACCCTTTCACCCTCTAATGGCCCTTTTCCACCCTTTCACCCTCTAATGGGCCTTTTCCACCCTTTCACCCTCTAATGGGCCTTTTCCACCCTTTCACCCTCTAATGGCCCTTTTCCACCCTTTCACCCTCTAATGGGCCTTTTCCACCCTTTCACCCTCTAATGGGCCTTTTCCACCCTTTCACCCTCTAATGGCCCTTTTCCACCCTTTCACCCTCTAATGGCCCTTTTCCACCCTTTCACCCTCTAATGGGCCTTTTCCACCCTTTCACCCTCTAATGGGCCTTTTCCACCCTTTCACCCTCTAATGGGCCTTTTCCACCCTTTCACCCTCTAATGGCCCTTTTCCACCCTTTCACCCTCTAATGGGCCTTTTTCACCCTTTCACCCTCTAATGGGCCTTTTTCACCCTTTCACCCTCTAATGGGCCTTTTCCACCCTTTCACCCTCTAATGGGCCTTTTCCACCCTTTCACCCTCTAATGGGCCTTTTCCACCCTTTCACCCTCTAATGGGCCTTTTCCACCCTTTCACCCTCTAATGGGCCTTTTCCACCCTTTCACCCTCTAATGGGCCTTTTCCACCCTTTCACCCTCTAATGGGCCTTTTCCACCCTTTCACCCTCTAATGGGCCTTTTCCACCCTTTCACCCTCTAATGGGCCTTTTCCACCCTTTCACCCTCTAATGGGCCTTTTCCACCCTTTCACCCTCTAATGGGCCTTTTCCACCCTTTCACCCTCTAATGGGCCTTTTCCACCCTTTCACCCTCTAATGGGCCTTTTCCACCCTTTCACCCTCTAATGGGCCTTTTCCACCCTTTCACCCTCTAATGGGCCTTTTCCACCCTTTCACCCTCTAATGGGCCTTTTCCACCCTTTCACCCTCTAATGGGCCTTTTCCACCCTTTCACCCTCTAATGGGCCTTTTCCACCCTTTCACCCTCTAATGGGCCTTTTCCACCCTTTCACCCTCTAATGGGCCTTTTCCACCCTTTCACCCTCTAATGGCCCTTTTCCACCCTTTCACCCTCTAATGGGCCTTTTCCACCCTTTCACCCTCTAATGGGCCTTTTCCACCCTTTCACCCTCTAATGGGCCTTTTCCACCCTTTCACCCTCTAATGGCCCTTTCCACCCTTTCACCCTCTAATGGGCCTTTTTCACCCTTTCACCCTCTAATGGGCCTTTTTCACCCTTTCACCCTCTAATGGGCCTTTTCCACCCTTTCACCCTCTAATGGGCCTTTTCCACCCTTTCACCCTCTAATGGGCCTTTTCCACCCTTTCACCCTCTAATGGGCCTTTTCCACCCTTTCACCCTCTAATGGGCCTTTTCCACCCTTTCACCCTCTAATGGGCCTTTTCCACCCTTTCACCCTCTAATGGGCCTTTTCCACCCTTTCACCCTCTAATGGGCCTTTTCCACCCTTTCACCCTCTAATGGGCCTTTTCCACCCTTTCACCCTCTAATGGGCCTTTTCCACCCTTTCACCCTCTAATGGGCCTTTTCCACCCTTTCACCCTCTAATGGGCCTTTTCCACCCTTTCACCCTCTAATGGGCCTTTTCCACCCTTTCACCCTCTAATGGGCCTTTTCCACCCTTTCACCCTCTAATGGGCCTTTTCCACCCTTTCACCCTCTAATGGGCCTTTTCCACCCTTTCACCCTCTAATGGGCCTTTTCCACCCTTTCACCCTCTAATGGGCCTTTTCCACCCTTTCACCCTCTAATGGGCCTTTTCCACCCTTTCACCCTCTAATGGGCCTTTTCCACCCTTTCACCCTCTAATGGGCCTTTTCCACCCTTTCACCCTCTAATGGCCCTTTTCCACCCTTTCACCCTCTAATGGGCCTTTTCCACCCTTTCACCCTCTAATGGGCCTTTTCCACCCTTTCACCCTCTAATGGGCCTTTTCCACCCTTTCACCCTCTAATGGGCCTTTTCCACCCTTTCACCCTCTAATGGCCCTTTTCCACCCTTTCACCCTCTAATGGGCCTTTTCCACCCTTTCACCCTCTAATGGGCCTTTTCCACCCTTTCACCCTCTTATGGGCCTTTTCCACCCTTTCACCCTCTAATGGCCCTTTTCCACCCTTTCACCCTCTAATGGGCCTTTTCCACCCTTTCACCCTCTAATGGGCCTTTTCCACCCTTTCACCCTCTAATGGGCCTTTTTCACCCTTTCACCCTCTAATGGGCCTTTTCCACCCTTTCACCCTCTAATGGGCCTTTTCCACCCTTTCACCCTCTAATGGGCCTTTTCCACCCTTTCACCCTCTAATGGGCCTTTTCCACCCTTTCACCCTCTAATGGGCCTTTTCCACCCTTTCACCCTCTAATGGGCCTTTTCCACCCTTTCACCCTCTAATGGGCCTTTTCCACCCTTTCACCCTCTAATGGGCCTTTTCCACCCTTTCACCCTCTAATGGGCCTTTTCCACCCTTTCACCCTCTAATGGGCCTTTTCCACCCTTTCACCCTCTAATGGGCCTTTTCCACCCTTTCACCCTCTAATGGGCCTTTTCCACCCTTTCACCCTCTAATGGGCCTTTTCCACCCTTTCACCCTCTAATGGGCCTTTTCCACCCTTTCACCCTCTAATGGGCCTTTTCCACCCTTTCACCCTCTAATGGCCCTTTTCCACCCTTTCACCCTCTAATGGGCCTTTTCCACCCTTTCACCCTCTAATGGGCCTTTTCCACCCTTTCACCCTCTAATGGGCCTTTTCCACCCTTTCACCCTCTAATGGGCCTTTTCCACCCTTTCACCCTCTAATGGGCCTTTTCCACCCTTTCACCCTCTAATGGCCCTTTTCCACCCTTTCACCCTCTAATGGCCCTTTTCCACCCTTTCACCCTCTAATGGCCCTTTTCCACCCTTTCACCCTCTAATGGCCCTTTTCCACCCTTTCACCCTCTAATGGGCCTTTTCCACCCTTTCACCCTCTAATGGCCCTTTTCCACCCTTTCACCCTCTAATGGCCCTTTTCCACCCTTTCACCCTCTAATGGCCCTTTTCCACCCTTTCACCCTCTAATGGCCCTTTTCCACCCTTTCACCCTCTAATGGGCCTTTTCCACCCTTTCACCCTCTAATGGCCCTTTTCCACCCTTTCACCCTCTAATGGCCCTTTTCCACCCTTTCACCCTCTAATGGGCCTTTTCCACCCTTTCACCCTCTAATGGGCCTTTTCCACCCTTTCACCCTCTTATGGGCCTTTTCCACCCTTTCACCCTCTAATGGGCCTTTTCCACCCTTTCACCCTCTAATGGGCCTTTTCCACCCTTTCACCCTCTAATGGGCCTTTTCCACCCTTTCACCCTCTAATGGGCCTTTTCCACCCTTTCACCCTCTAATGGGCCTTTTCCACCCTTTCACCCTCTAATGGGCCTTTTCCACCCTTTCACCCTCTAATGGGCCTTTTCCACCCTTTCACCCTCTAATGGGCCTTTTCCACCCTTTCACCCTCTAATGGGCCTTTCCACCCTTTCACCCTCTAATGGGCCTTTTCCACCCTTTCACCCTCTAATGGGCCTTTTCCACCCTTTCACCCTCTAATGGGCCTTTTCCACCCTTTCACCCTCTAATGGGCCTTTTCCACCCTTTCACCCTCTAATGGGCCTTTTCCACCCTTTCACCCTCTAATGGGCCTTTTCCACCCTTTCACCCTCTAATGGGCCTTTTCCACCCTTTCACCCTCTAATGGGCCTTTTCCACCCTTTCACCCTCTAATGGGCCTTTTCCACCCTTTCACCCTCTAATGGGCCTTTTCCACCCTTTCACCCTCTAATGGGCCTTTTCCACCCTTTCACCCTCTAATGGGCCTTTTCCACCCTTTCACCCTCTAATGGGCCTTTTCCACCCTTTCACCCTCTAATGGGCCTTTTCCACCCTTTCACCCTCTAATGGGCCTTTTCCACCCTTTCACCCTCTAATGGGCCTTTTCCACCCTTTCACCCTCTAATGGGCCTTTTCCACCCTTTCACCCTCTAATGGGCCTTTTCCACCCTTTCACCCTCTAATGGGCCTTTTCCACCCTTTCACCCTCTAATGGGCCTTTTCCACCCTTTCACCCTCTAATGGCCCTTTTCCACCCTTTCACCCTCTAATGGCCCTTTTCCACCCTTTCACCCTCTAATGGGCCTTTTCCACCCTTTCACCCTCTAATGGGCCTTTTCCACCCTTTCACCCTCTAATGGGCCTTTTCCACCCTTTCACCCTCTAATGGCCCTTTTCCACCCTTTCACCCTCTAATGGGCCTTTTCCACCCTTTCACCCTCTAATGGGCCTTTTCACCCTTTCACCCTCTAATGGGCCTTTTTCACCCTTTCACCCTCTAATGGGCCTTTTCCACCCTTTCACCCTCTAATGGGCCTTTTCCACCCTTTCACCCTCTAATGGGCCTTTTCCACCCTTTCACCCTCTAATGGGCCTTTTCCACCCTTTCACCCTCTAATGGGCCTTTTCCACCCTTTCACCCTCTAATGGGCCTTTTCCACCCTTTCACCCTCTAATGGGCCTTTTCCACCCTTTCACCCTCTAATGGGCCTTTTCCACCCTTTCACCCTCTAATGGGCCTTTTCCACCCTTTCACCCTCTAATGGGCCTTTTCCACCCTTTCACCCTCTAATGGGCCTTTTCCACCCTTTCACCCTCTAATGGGCCTTTTCCACCCTTTCACCCTCTAATGGGCCTTTTCCACCCTTTCACCCTCTAATGGGCCTTTTCCACCCTTTCACCCTCTAATGGGCCTTTTCCACCCTTTCACCCTCTAATGGGCCTTTTCCACCCTTTCACCCTCTAATGGGCCTTTTCCACCCTTTCACCCTCTAATGGGCCTTTTCCACCCTTTCACCCTCTAATGGCCCTTTTCCACCCTTTCACCCTCTAATGGCCCTTTTCCACCCTTTCACCCTCTAATGGGCCTTTTCCACCCTTTCACCCTCTAATGGGCCTTTTCCACCCTTTCACCCTCTAATGGGCCTTTTCCACCCTTTCACCCTCTAATGGCCTTTTCCACCCTTTCACCCTCTAATGGGCCTTTTTCACCCTTTCACCCTCTAATGGGCCTTTTCACCCTTTCACCCTCTAATGGGCCTTTTCCACCCTTTCACCCTCTAATGGGCCTTTTCCACCCTTTCACCCTCTAATGGGCCTTTTCCACCCTTTCACCCTCTAATGGGCCTTTTCCACCCTTTCACCCTCTAATGGGCCTTTTCCACCCTTTCACCCTCTAATGGGCCTTTTCCACCCTTTCACCCTCTAATGGCCCTTTTCCACCCTTTCACCCTCTAATGGGCCTTTTCCACCCTTTCACCCTCTAATGGGCCTTTTCCACCCTTTCACCCTCTAATGGGCCTTTTCCACCCTTTCACCCTCTAATGGGCCTTTTCCACCCTTTCACCCTCTAATGGGCCTTTTCCACCCTTTCACCCTCTAATGGGCCTTTTCCACCCTTTCACCCTCTAATGGGCCTTTTCCACCCTTTCACCCTCTAATGGGCCTTTTCCACCCTTTCACCCTCTAATGGGCCTTTTCCACCCTTTCACCCTCTAATGGGCCTTTTCCACCCTTTCACCCTCTAATGGGCCTTTTCCACCCTTTCACCCTCTAATGGGCCTTTTCCACCCTTTCACCCTCTAATGGGCCTTTTCCACCCTTTCACCCTCTAATGGGCCTTTTCCACCCTTTCACCCTCTAATGGGCCTTTTCCACCCTTTCACCCTCTAATGGGCCTTTTCCACCCTTTCACCCTCTAATGGGCCTTTTCCACCCTTTCACCCTCTAATGGGCCTTTTCCACCCTTTCACCCTCTAATGGGCCTTTTCCACCCTTTCACCCTCTAATGGGCCTTTTCCACCCTTTCACCCTCTAATGGGCCTTTTCCACCCTTTCACCCTCTAATGGGCCTTTTCCACCCTTTCACCCTCTAATGGCCTTTTCCACCCTTTCACCCTCTAATGGCCCTTTTCCACCCTTTCACCCTCTAATGGGCCTTTTCCACCCTTTCACCCTCTAATGGGCCTTTTCCACCCTTTCACCCTCTAATGGCCCTTTTCCACCCTTTCACCCTCTAATGGGCCTTTTCCACCCTTTCACCCTCTAATGGGCCTTTTCCACCCTTTCACCCTCTTATGGGCCTTTTCCACCCTTTCACCCTCTAATGGCCCTTTTCCACCCTTTCACCCTCTAATGGGCCTTTTCCACCCTTTCACCCTCTAATGGCCCTTTTCCACCCTTTCACCCTCTAATGGCCCTTTTCCACCCTTTCACCCTCTAATGGCCCTTTTCCACCCTTTCACCCTCTAATGGGCCTTTTTCACCCTTTCACCCTCTAATGGCCTTTTCCACCCTTTCACCCTCTAATGGGCCTTTTCCACCCTTTCACCCTCTAATGGGCCTTTTCCACCCTTTCACCCTCTAATGGCCCTTTTCCACCCTTTCACCCTCTAATGGGCCTTTTCCACCCTTTCACCCTCTAATGGGCCTTTTCCACCCTTTCACCCTCTAATGGGCCTTTTCCACCCTTTCACCCTCTAATGGCCCTTTTCCACCCTTTCACCCTCTAATGGCCCTTTTCCACCCTTTCACCCTCTAATGGGCCTTTTCCACCCTTTCACCCTCTAATGGGCCTTTTCCACCCTTTCACCCTCTAATGGGCCTTTTCCACCCTTTCACCCTCTAATGGGCCTTTTCCACCCTTTCACCCTCTAATGGGCCTTTTCCACCCTTTCACCCTCTAATGGCCTTTTCCACCCTTTCACCCTCTAATGGCCCTTTTCCACCCTTTCACCCTCTAATGGCCCTTTTCCACCCTTTCACCCTCTAATGGCCCTTTTCCACCCTTTCACCCTCTAATGGGCCTTTTCCACCCTTTCACCCTCTAATGGCCCTTTTCACCCTTTCACCCTCTAATGGGCCTTTTCCACCCTTTCACCCTCTAATGGGCCTTTTCCACCCTTTCACCCTCTAATGGGCCTTTTCACCCTTTCACCCTCTAATGGGCCTTTTCCACCCTTTCACCCTCTAATGGGCCTTTTCCACCCTTTCACCCTCTAATGGGCCTTTTCCACCCTTTCACCCTCTAATGGGCCTTTTCCACCCTTTCACCCTCTAATGGGCCTTTTCCACCCTTTCACCCTCTAATGGGCCTTTTCCACCCTTTCACCCTCTAATGGGCCTTTTCCACCCTTTCACCCTCTAATGGGCCTTTTCCACCCTTTCACCCTCTAATGGGCCTTTTCCACCCTTTCACCCTCTAATGGGCCTTTTCCACCCTTTCACCCTCTAATGGGCCTTTTCCACCCTTTCACCCTCTAATGGGCCTTTTCCACCCTTTCACCCTCTAATGGGCCTTTTCCACCCTTTCACCCTCTAATGGGCCTTTTCCACCCTTTCACCCTCTAATGGGCCTTTTCCACCCTTTCACCCTCTAATGGGCCTTTTCCACCCTTTCACCCTCTAATGGGCCTTTTCCACCCTTTCACCCTCTAATGGGCCTTTTCCACCCTTTCACCCTCTAATGGGCCTTTTCCACCCTTTCACCCTCTAATGGGCCTTTTCCACCCTTTCACCCTCTAATGGCCCTTTTCCACCCTTTCACCCTCTAATGGCCCTTTTCCACCCTTTCACCCTCTAATGGCCCTTTTCCACCCTTTCACCCTCTAATGGGCCTTTTCCACCCTTTCACCCTCTAATGGCCTTTTCCACCCTTTCACCCTCTAATGGGCCTTTTCCACCCTTTCACCCTCTAATGGGCCTTTTCCACCCTTTCACCCTCTAATGGCCTTTTCCACCCTTTCACCCTCTAATGGCCCTTTTCCACCCTTTCACCCTCTAATGGGCCTTTTCCACCCTTTCACCCTCTAATGGGCCTTTTCCACCCTTTCACCCTCTAATGGCCCTTTTCCACCCTTTCACCCTCTAATGGGCCTTTTCCACCCTTTCACCCTCTAATGGGCCTTTTCCACCCTTTCACAATGGGCCTTTTCCCCCCCACCTCCCGTCCATGGTAGTGGGAGGTCCGCAGGTAGAGAGCGCATGCCCACATGCAATGCAACAATTGCCTCGTCATCCCGCGCGTGGGACCCGCGGCCCCCACTCACCCGCCCCCTTCCGCCTACCCTGACTTGCCCTCCCCACCTGCACCCCATGGCAGGCGGCACAGCTGGCGGAGAGTGTGGCGAACCGCATCGATGCGGCACTGGTGGCGTCCGTTGATATCAGCGACGAGCAGGTGGGAGAGGGGGTTGGGGGGGGGGGGGGACAGGAAGGAATGCGTGTGGTGAGGAGTTTGTTGGAGGGGTGAAGGCAAGTGGGAGGGGGGAAGGAGGAACACGCGCGGCTGAAGGAAGATGTGCGCGGGGGGGAGCAGCCCTAGTGGTCGATGCGCAGTTACATGCCCACCCTTCTACCATGTTCGTCTGTGTACAAAAGTTGGTAATTTCTTGTATCTAGTAGCATATATCATATTTTAAGCACTACAAAAATGTCTGACACGTCTCCATCCCAATGCACTTGCTCGTGCTTCTTCCTCACCTCACAATGTTGCCACCCGGTCACCCCCTGTGCTCCATGCACTGCTGTCTGCCATGATGTTCCGGCATGGCATGGCATGGCATGGCATGGCATGGCATGGCATGGCATGGCATGGCATGGCATGGCATGGCAAGGCATGGCATGGCATGCAAGGCAAGGCAGGGCATGGCATGGCATGGCAAGGCTGTTAGTGTTAGTGTATTTTGCACTTTTTATATCCTAGCGTAGTGTAGTTTGCACTTTGTGTTTGGTTGGGTGTACACCTACATCCCAACCAAACCCAAATGTGATCTCCAAGCAATCTCCAACCCACCAATTGGAGATTGTCTTGGGATTACCCCAAATCCCTAGAGATTGCCCCCAATTCCCTTCCCCATCCATTGCTTGCCCTTGTTGGATGTACTTAAAGAGCCTCAAGCTCATTACTAATGTATCCATTCTAAGCTTAAAATTTGACATGGTATCAGAGTCATTCAAACCGCACACGCGGATCGTGATCCTCTTATCTCTGCGGATCTTCATCCCGCAAACTTCGGCGTAGCCGCCCTCAATCCCGTCACCGGTGATTCGCGACATCCATGGCCGGAAACTCTCCCGCACCACTCTCCCTACATTCTCGACGACTTCTTTGACTTTTCTAGTAAGCGCATCGTCGGCGCTCTAACTAATCGCGTTTTTCGTCAAACGTCTTCGCTCCATTTCTCCTCCTCATCGGGTCACCGCCCGTCGCCCTGCATCTTCTCGTCGGGCCGCCGCCCGTCGCCTTGCAGCGTCATCTTCGGGCTGCCGCCCATCGCCCCGCAACGGCACTCCTACTCCCCACAGCTGAACAGGTGCAGCAGTGAAGCTGAGCAGCAGCGTAGCCGCGAAGCTGAGGGTGGTGTGTGGGGGGGTGTGTGGGATTAGGGTTAGTAGTAAGACACTACCGAAATCGACCGATTTAACCTATTCTCGTCGGCCCTAAAAATCCTTCTACGAGATATCTTGAAGCGGCCGACATTGATGATTTTTGCTCTTCACGTCCCTTGGATTTTCTCCTTCAGAAACCCTAAACCTCAAAATTCTCTTTCGTAAACCCTAAACCCCAAGCTCTTCGAATTCTCTTTCATAAACCCTAAACCTCAAGTTCCTATCGGTGACTTAAGAGCTGCGCTTCGCGCGAATCTTAAGGGGTTCTTCATCATGGCCTTCACCTCGTCCACCATCGCCAACCCCATTACCCCGCTCAACCTAAAAGCGGACGGGACTAGCTCCAACTTCAAAGGCTGGACCTCAAGGACGTCCTCCTGAATCATGGCAAGGGAAAACAACCTTCCATCGCCAAGGAGCCGTCGGATCCTTCCGATGCAGCGGCAACCAAGGAGCATGAGGAAGGCTGATGCGGCTATCATTAGCGTTTTCATCAGCACTTTGCCTCCCGAACTCGTCAACACCTACCACAATTACCCCACCTCCAACGCCATATGGAAGCACCTCCAGGATCGCTTGATGAACAAGACGGCCGTCGGGGTCGCCATTCTCATTCCGAGCATGTTCCAGGCCTGCCACGAGGACTCGGCGGGCATGGCGGACTACATCTTCAAAGTTCAATCCATTCATGGCAAACTCAAGGAACTTGGTGTAGTCTTCCCCGAGCAAGCACCGGCAGCAGCCCTTCTTGTTGGCCTCACCTCGGCATACGAAGTTACGAGGAAGATGCTCCTCACACTATCGGCGGGAGACCTCACCTTTGCTAAGGTCTCCTCCGCCCTCCTCTCAGCCGAGAAAGACACCACGGTTCAAGCCAAGGCCTACGCCCTCCGTGCTCCCGTGCCTCAAGCAAGTGTCGCCTCGGCACCATTTCAGCGCAACCGTTTCCCTCCGTGCACCTACGTCGTCAAGTATGGCAACCGCAAGGGACAAGTGTGTGGTGGCACTAACCACCCCCTCGCCACGTGCTTCAAGAAGAAAGACGACGAATGGTACGCCATTCACGGAGTTGATAAGAAGCCGCCGAACTGGATGCGCCCTCGTAAGGCCAACCTAGTTGAGGTCCAGGACCCCGCTTCGGCTAGTGCTAGTGATAGTGCTCCTGCTGATGTGCGTATCAACTTGCTGTTCCTGGTACTGCCATGATTAATGAAGCTACCTCCCAGTACATCGGCTCATCACAAGCACCACAATACATAGAATTCATACTCGACAGCGGGGCCACTCACACTAGGCTTGGGCATTTTACTCGGACCAGTCAGGTAACCCGACCTGACCCGACTTTTTAGTCGGGGCGGATTCTTATATTCGAAGTGACTACCCGCACGGGTCAGGAAGTGTATACCCGCTCGGGTATTTTAATACCCGGTACCCGACCCTGGTGTCCAATGTCGGGTATGTGAAACTCGACAAATGTAATCCTAAAGCACGTAGAGAAATACAAATTACAGAACATAATCCATAACGGGTATACCCAACCCGACCTCGGGTATATCCGACCCGACCTCGGGTTCTAAATACCCGAGGTGTACAAGGCGGGTCGGGTATACACCCTGACCCTAAATACCCGAGGTTGGGTATACCCGACCCGACCCGACCCCCCCCTCGGGTAGCCCCAAACGGGTCGGGTCGGGTCGGGCCAATGCCCAAGTCTAACTCACACAGTGCTCAAGGAGATACTCTCCTTCAAGCCCTACTCTACACCCATTCCTCTCCTGGGAGCTGATTCAAGCTTCACCACTCTTGCCAAGGGTTCGTCCACTGTCCCTTGCCCCGCCTTCCCATCCGGCACTGTCACTGGCATGTGCGTGCCTTCACTACGCCACAATCTATTGGCTTAGAAATAACTTCGTAGGAATACAATGACTATTGTGACATCATTGACCCACTCACCAAACAAGGTCGTAACTCGCTTCACCCTCAACAGTCGCGGCCTCTAGATGTTGCGTGTACCTATCCCACAGGTGTCAACCACCCAAGCACAGGCTGACATCACACCTTGCCCATGTCGCAGTTTCGTTAATCCGACCATCCTCTACCACCATCGGCTCGGGCACCCAAACTTCCGCACGCTTGCTGACATGGCCTCCAAGAAACTTCTTCTTGGCCTACCAGCCTCACTTCCTCCACCGCCTGACTCCCCCGCTCCCACGTGCCTTGACTGCACCAAGAGCAAGCTGCGCCAACAGCCCCACCCTGCCTCACCCTCAGTCGCGGCAGCCCCGCTGGACCTAGTGCACATGGACGTCTGGGGCCCTGCCCCTGTTCCCGCACAAGGTGGCCATCGCTATTTCCTTGCTATAGTTAATGACCACTTCCGCTACGTCTCTGTGCACCTCCTCCACAGTAAGGCTGAGACTCCAGAAACCATCATGGCGTGGGTTAATCAGGCACAGACCACCTTTAACCGCAAGGTCAAGCGCCTCCATTCGGATGGTGATGGTGGATTTTGCAATGACAAGCTTAAAGCATTCTGCTCCTCAGAAGGCATCCTGCAAAACTTCACCCTTCCTGACAGCCCGCAGCAGAACGGCATAGAAGAGAGCCGCAATCACACATTGGTGCAGATCGCTCGCTGCCTCCTCAGCCACTCCAATGCACCACTCTCACTCTGGGGGTACGCCCTCTACCATGCCACCCTCCTCTACAACCTTTAACCCCACCCGCATCTTCCCGACACCACTCCCACCACACTCTGGCTCGGGAAAACACCCACTGCTCGTCCCCTTCGCGTCTGGGGTTGCACCGCCTATGTCCTCCTCAACCCTCAGGCTCGACGGCAGCAGCAAGGCGGCAAACTCGGCCCCAAGACTCAAACATGCATCTACCTTGGGCACAACGCCGACTTCCCTGACTACCTTTTCCTCAACCCCTCCTTTCAACAGTTAATCCGGAGCCGCGATGTTGTGTTTGATGAGACCCGCCCTTTCTACTCCACGTAAGGGGGGGATCCTCCCTTAGGACCACCCTCACTCGTGTGGGCTGAATTTGATTCCCCTCCTGAACTTCCGCCTGCACCAGCTCCCTCACCTCCAACCTCTCCTGCCATCGCACCATCCCCATTTTGAGGTCTCTAACCCGACCTCGCCGGTGTCCTCGGCAGCTGCTCCTCCATCTCCCCCCTCTCCCACTCTACCAACTGCGCTCCCACCACCAAGCGCACCAATCACATACCATCGGCGGTCGAACCCTCCAGCCCCACCTCCTCCCTCCGTTTCCTCTTCCACTCAGTAACCCGCTCTCCCACAGCCGAGCGACCTGATCATGTACCAGCGACGGCCGATCCCTCCGCCCAAGCCCCACCCCCTTAGCACCACCCGCTCCACCACCTTCTCCGGTGGCTCATGGCACTCGATCGCATGGGCCTGCTCCTCCACTGGCACTTGCCATTCGCTACTCAGTGATCACTCCGACACCTCCTGCTGGGTGGGATGTGCCCTGCCCTCTACCCTTCTGGAAGATAGTCATGAGGAGCTTTCTGATCTTCACGCTGTCATTCCCCAGCTCTCGCACATCTTCCCCGATATGACTGAATCACCCTCACTGAACTTCTCGGAGAACCAGACCATCCCTATCCCTCTCACCGTCCAAGAGGCTCTCTCGGGTCCCCATGCTGCCGAATGGCGTGCTGCCATGGAAGTTGAGTGTGAAGCCTTCACTCGCAACCACTCTTTCGACGACGAAACTCCACCTCCAGGAGTTAACATCGTCGGGGGCAAGTGGCTGTTTCGAGTGAAACAGCTTCCGGACGAGGCCCTAGTGTTCAAAGCGCGCTATGTGGCCAAGGGATTCACTCAACAGCAGTACTTTGATTTCTTCAAGACATTCTCTCCCACATCCAAACCACCCACCGTTCGCACGCTCTTGGATGTAGCCGCACGAGAAGACTTCGAGATAAAATCCATGGGCGCCTCATCGGCGTTCCTGCAAGGACACCTCAAGGAGACAGTGTTCATGGATGGACCTGAAGGCTTTCCAGGAGAGTTCCCTCCCAACACTGTCTGGAAGCTGAATCGCCCTGTTTAAGGCCTCAAGCAAGCCCCTCCTGAATGGCACAACAAAGTGAAAGAAGTCCTTCTCTCATTGGACTTTCACCCATCATCTGCTGACCCGACTCTCTTCATTCGCCGTCACTCTAAACCATTCTATGTGGGGAGCGTGGTTGTAATGGCTGCTGTTGAATAGCGCGACTAGGTTTGAGCTCAAACAGAATGTCCCGCAACTAAATTGTAGATCGCGGGACAGTCGCGACAAACACATTCGTGTTCGTTTTTGCCCCGAAACGAACACGAACGTGTTCGTGTTCGTCGCGGCTCGGCACCCACGACGAGACGAACAGGTGTTCGTTACCTTGCACATCCCTAGTTGGGTGTACACCTACATCCCAACCAAACCCAAATGTGATCTCCAAGCAATCTCCAACCCACCAGCTGGAGATTGACTTGGGATTACCCCCAATCCCTAGAGATTGCCCCCGATTCCCTTCCCCATCCATTGCTTGCCCATGTTGGATGTACTTAAAGAGCCTCAAGCTCATTACTAATGTATCCATTCTAAGCTTAAGTTCTGACAAAGGCATGGCATGGCATGGCATGGCATGAGCAGGAGGAGTTGTCAAGTGCCATGACACGACGGCTGGCGGTGTTGGTGGCATGATGTGTAAGCTCGACCTTTTCGCCCCAACCACTCCCTCCCACCCCCACCCCACCCCCCACCCACCCTGGACTTCCTCCCATGCTGCCACGTGGCAGGAGGAGTATTCGAGCTGCATGACGCGTGCGCTGGCGGTGCTGGTGGCGGGGCTGGAGGGGCGCCTGGACGGCGAGCTGGACCGCATGGCCCGCATGCCCTGGAGCACACTGGAGTCCGTGGGCGACCAATCCGAGTGAGCCACGTGGCACTGCTGCTGGTCATGGTGCGGTCGTGTTGTGTGATTGTGCACTGGCTGGCTTGCAGGTACAGTATGCATTTCACACTCACAGTGACAGTGACATAGCATGGGTGCACTGGTATGTGTCGCGTCGACAATGAGCAGCGCAGAGCGGCAAGACACATTCAGTGTGCCAAGTGGTGCGGGATACATGGCATGGCATGGCATGGCATGGCATGGCATGGCATGGCATGGCATGGCATGGGAGCACAGCACACAGGGGAGTGCTGATTACTCTCTCAGCGCATGCTATTATGGATCATTTGGCCATGCGCACATGTCTCCCTCTTCCCATCCACAACACCTTCCTCATCCACCCTCCACCTTCCACCCCATTTCCTTCTCCCCTCCCCAATCCCTCCTCTCCCCCCTCTCCTCCCCCCCATGAGCGCAGGTTCGTGAACAACCTGAGCGCCATCTTCTCCAACTCCATTCCCATGCTCGCAGGGCTGCTCTCGCCGCTGCACTTCCACTTCTTCCTTGATAAGGTGCGCCCCGTCACCTTGGTACGGTGCGCCCCGCCACCTTGGTACGGTGCCCTTTCAGCCTCGGTGCAATGCCATTGCAGGTGTGATTGACTGTGTGCCTTAGTGCCGCTTGGGATGCGGTGTATGTGCGCTACTACATGTGGGGTTTTCTATGTGCCTGATGTGTGAGTTAAGGAATGGGTAAGTGGCGCCATGAGCTGCAGTGTGCAGTGAGTGCACGCACTCACTCCCAGAAAGCACCTGAGTCGTCCAATCATCGTCGCTAGTGGCTTCAAGTGTGCTTATGCTTTGAAGGATCCGCCACATGCATCAATGCATCGCATGTGAGGGACGAGTAAGTATGTACATGCAACGAGTAAGTATGTACATGCAACGAGTAAGTATGTACATGCAACGAGTAAGTATGTACATGCAACGAGTAAGTATGTACATGCAACGAGTAAGTATGTACATGCAACGAGTAAGTATGTACATGCAACGAGTAAGTATGTACATGCAACGAGTAAGTATGTACATGCAACGAGTAAGTATGTACATGCAACGAGTAAGTATGTACATGCAACGAGTAAGTATGTACATGCAACGAGTAAGTATGTACATGCAACGAGTAAGTATGTACATGCAACGAGTAAGTATGTACATGCAACGAGTAAGTATGTACATGCAACGAGTAAGTATGTACATGCAACGAGTAAGTATGTACATGCAACGAGTAAGTATGTACATGCAACGAGTAAGTATGTACATGCAACGAGTAAGTATGTACATGCAACGAGTAAGTATGTACATGCAACGAGTAAGTATGGACCTGCAACGAGTAAGTATGTACATGCAACGAGTAAGTATGGACCTGCAACGAGTAAGTATGTACATGCAACGAGTAAGTATGTACATGCAACGAGTAAGTATGTACATGCAACGAGTAAGTATGTACATGCAACGAGTAAGTATGTACATGCAACGAGTAAGTATGTACATGCAACGAGTAAGTATGTACATGCAACGAGTAAGTATGGACCTGCAACGAGGAAGTATGTACATGCAACGAGTAAGTATGTACATGCAACGAGTAAGTATGTACATGCAACGAGTAAGTATGTACATGCAACGAGTAAGTATGGACCTGCAACGAGTAAGTATGTACATGCAACGAGTAAGTATGGACCTGCAACGAGTAAGTATGTACATGCAACGAGTAAGTATGTACATGCAACGAGTAAGTATGTACATGCAACGAGTAAGTATGTACATGCAACGAGTAAGTATGTACATGCAACGAGTAAGTATGTACATGCAACGAGTAAGTATGTACATGCAACGAGTAAGTATGTACATGCAACGAGTAAGTATGTACATGCAACGAGTAAGTATGTACATGCAACGAGTAAGTATGGACCTGCAACGAGTAAGTATGTACATGCAACGAGTAAGTATGGACCTGCAACGAGTAAGTATGTACATGCAACGAGTAAGTATGTACATGCAACGAGTAAGTATGTACATGCAACGAGTAAGTATGTACATGCAACGAGTCGAGCGGGTAGAAGCTCTGCATAACTGCCTCGCTCGCTGTCATGCCTGCTACAACTGCCCACATGCCTTCACAACGCCCACCATGCATGCCTGCTCGTCTGCTTGCGGCTTGCCCTGTTGCAAATCGTTGATGGGCATTTCCCGATTGAAGGCGAGCGGGCTTGACAGGCAGCAGGCGAGCGGGCTTGACAGGCAGCAGGCGAGCGGGGCTTGAGAGCGAGCGAGGCGGGGTCGCGTTGCGTTGCGTGCAGAAGGCTCTCGCATTGCCTCGCCACTACTCACCCCAGCCTCGTCCCAACCCGGCCCGAGCCCGCCCTGGCGTGCCCCTTGCTTACACGTGTTCCCCTCCTTTGCGTGTGCCCCTCACACGTGTTCCCCTCCTTTGCGTGTGCCCCTCACACGTGTTCCCCTCCTTTGCGTGTGCCCCTCACACGTGTTCCCCTCCTTTGCGTGTGCCCCTCACACGTGTTCCCCTCCTTTGCGTGTGCCCCTCACACGTGTTCCCCTCCTTTGCGTGTGCCCCTCACACGTGTTCCCCTCCGTTGCGTGTGCCCCACACACGTGTTCCTCTCCGTTGCGTGTGCCCCTCACACGTGTTCCTCTCCGTTGCGTGTGCCCCTCACACGTGTTCCCCTCCTCTGCGTGTGCCCCTTCCATCACTCCGCCTCTCTCCCCGCATGCCAGCTGGCAGCATCGTTCGCCCCGCGCTACTATGCCACCGTCTTCAAGGCCAAGCGCCTCTCCGGCACCGGCGCGCAGCAGGTGATGCGCAGCAGGTGATGCCCAGCAGGTGATGCCCAGCAGGTGATGCCCAGCAGGTGATGCGCAGCAGGTGATGCCCAGCAGGTGATGCGCAGCAGGTGATGCGCAGCAGGTGATGCCCAGCAGGTGATGCCCAGCAGGTGATGCCCAGCAGGTGATGCCCAGCAGGTGATGCGCAGCAGGTGATGCCCAGCAGGTGATGCCCAGCAGGTGATGCCGTCGTGCCATGCGTTGAGCCTGTTGGTGGCACGACAGCCTCGAGATGCTGTTGGTTTGTGGCTGAAGAAAGTGTGTGCGCTTCGTAAGTCTGCACTTCAACTGCTGACTCATCCATGCTGCCTCATCCATGCTGCCTCATCCGTGCTGCCTCATCCATGCTGCCTCATCCATGCTGCCATGTTAGTCCCTTTCACACAAGCCTGCCCTTCATCTCATCCCACAGGTCTATGTTATCCCTCTTGCTCTCCCATCTCCCCCCCGAACTCCGCCTCCCATCTCTCCCTCCCATCAATTCTCACTGCGCCGACGTCCCTGCCCCTGCCTGCACCCATGCCCCCATACACAGGTGCTGTTGGTCACACATGGCGGCAGATCTCTCTGCTCGACCTGCCTGCCCGTGACTCTCATTCCCCATCCTTCTTGCTCACCTATGTCCCTCTCCCGTCTTCCGCTGCCCCTCCGTGTGCGCATGCCCTCACATTGCCTCCCACACAGATGCTGCTGGACACGCATGGCATCAAGACCATTCTGCTCGAGCTGCCTGCACTGGGGGGCCTGGTGAGTCATGTCAGGCCATGCCATGCGCGCTGCACCTGGTGAGTCATGTCAGGCCATGCCATGCGCGCTGCACCTGGTGAGTCATGTCAGGCCATGCCATGCCATGCCATGCCATGCGCTGCACCTGGTGAGTCATGTCAGGCCATGCTATGCCATGCCATGCCATGCCATGCGCGCTGCACCTGCCACTGCAGGCACTTCCACTCTCCCACTCTCGTTGCTCCCTGTGAAGTTCTTTCACACACCTCACCGCGCATGCACACACCTCACCGCGCATGCACACACCTCACCGCGCATGCACACACCTCACCGCGCATGCACCGCGCATGCACACACCTCACCGCGCATGCACACATCTCACCGCGCATGCACACATCTCACCGCGCATGCACACATCTCACCGCGCATGCACACATCTCACCGCGCATGCACACACCTCACCGCGCATGCACACATCTCACCGCGCATGCACACACCTCACCGCGCATGCACACACCTCACCGCGCATGCACACACCTCACCGCGCATGCACACACCTCACCGCGCATGCACACACCTCACCGCGCATGCACACACCTCACCGCGCATGCACACACCTCACCGCGCATGCACACACCTCACCGCGCATGCACACACCTCACCGCGCATGCACACATCTCACCGCGCATGCACACACCTCACCGCGCATGCACACACCTCACCGCGCATGCACACACCTCACCGCGCATGCACACACCTCACCGCGCATGCACACATCTCACCGCGCATGCACACACCTCACCGCGCATGCACACATCTCACCGCGCATGCACACATCTCACCGCGCATGCACACATCTCACCGCGCATGCACACATCTCACCGCGCATGCACACATCTCACCGCGCATGCACACATCTCACCGCGCATGCACACACCTCACCGCGCATGCACACACCTCACCGCGCATGCACACATCTCACCGCGCATGCACACATCTCACCGCGCATGCACACATCTCACCGTGCATGCACACATCTCACCGCGCATGCACACATCTCACCGCGCATGCACACATCTCACCGCGCATGCACACATCTCACCGCGCATGCACACATCTCACCGCGCATGCACACATCTCACCGCGCATGCACACACCTCACCGCGCATGCACACACCTCACCGCGCATGCACACATCTCACCGCGCATGCACACATCTCACCGCGCATGCACACATCTCACCGCGCATGCACACATCTCACCGCGCATGCACACATCTCACCGCGCATGCACACATCTCACCGCGCATGCACACATCTCACCGCGCATGCACACATCTCACCGCGCATGCACACATCTCACCGCGCATGCACACATCTCACCGCGCATGCACACATCTCACCGCGCATGCACACATCTCACCGCGCATGCACACACCTCACCGCGCATGCACACACCTCACCGCGCATGCACACACCTCACCGCGCATGCACACATCTCACCGCGCATGCACACATCTCACCGCGCATGCACACATCTCACCGCGCATGCACACATCTCACCGCGCATGCACACACCTCACCGCGCATGCACACACCTCACCGCGCATGCACACACCTCACCGCGCATGCACACACCTCACCGCGCATGCACACACCTCACCGCGCATGCACACACCTCACAGCGCATACACACACCTCACCGCGCATGCACACATCTCACCGCGCATGCACACATCTCACCGCGCATGCACACATCTCACCGCGCATGCACACATCTCACCGCGCATGCACACATCTCACCGCGCATGCACACATCTCACCGCGCATGCACACATCTCACCGCGCATGCACACATCTCACCGCGCATGCACACATCTCACCGCGCATGCACACATCTCACCGCGCATGCACACATCTCACCGCGCATGCACACACCTCACCGCGCATGCACACATCTCACCGCGCATGCACACACCTCACCGCGCATGCACACACCTCACCGCGCATGCACACACCTCACCGCGCATGCACACACCTCACCGCGCATGCACACACCTCACCGCGCATGCACACACCTCACCGCGCATGCACACACCTCACCGCGCATGCACACACCTCACCGCGCATGCACACACCTCACCGCGCATGCACACACCTCACCGCGCATGCACACACCTCACCGCGCATGCACACACCTCACCGCGCATGCACACACCTCACCGCGCATGCACACACCTCACCGCGCATGCACACACCTCACCGCGCATGCACACACCTCACCGCGCATGCACACATCTCACCGCGCATGCACACATCTCACCGCGCATGCACACATCTCACCGCGCATGCACACATCTCACCGCACATGCACACACCTCACCGCGCATGCACACATCTCACCGCGCATGCACACACCTCACCGCGCATGCACACACCTCACCGCGCATGCACACACCTCACCGCGCATGCACACACCTCACCGCGCATGCACACACCTCACCGCGCATGCACACACCTCACCGCGCATGCACACACCTCACCGCGCATGCACACACCTCACCGCGCATGCACACACCTCACCGCGCATGCACACATCTCACCGCGCATGCACACACCTCACCGCGCATGCACACACCTCACCGCGCATGCACACACCTCACCGCGCATGCACACACCTCACCGCGCATGCACACATCTCACCGCGCATGCACACACCTCACCGCGCATGCACACATCTCACCGCGCATGCACACATCTCACCGCGCATGCACACATCTCACCGCGCATGCACACATCTCACCGCGCATGCACACATCTCACCGCGCATGCACACATCTCACCGCGCATGCACACACCTCACCGCGCATGCACACACCTCACCGCGCATGCACACATCTCACCGCGCATGCACACATCTCACCGCGCATGCACACATCTCACCGCGCATGCACACATCTCACCGCGCATGCACACATCTCACCGCGCATGCACACATCTCACCGCGCATGCACACATCTCACCGCGCATGCACACATCTCACCGCGCATGCACACATCTCACCGCGCATGCACACACCTCACCGCGCATGCACACACCTCACCGCGCATGCACACATCTCACCGCGCATGCACACATCTCACCGCGCATGCACACATCTCACCGCGCATGCACACATCTCACCGCGCATGCACACATCTCACCGCGCATGCACACATCTCACCGCGCATGCACACATCTCACCGCGCATGCACACATCTCACCGCGCATGCACACACCTCACCGCGCATGCACACACCTCACCGCGCATGCACACACCTCACCGCGCATGCACACATCTCACCGCGCATGCACACATCTCACCGCGCATGCACACATCTCACCGCGCATGCACACATCTCACCGCGCATGCACACATCTCACCGCGCATGCACACATCTCACCGCGCATGCACACATCTCACCGCGCATGCACACATCTCACCGCGCATGCACACACCTCACCGCGCATGCACACACCTCACCGCGCATGCACACACCTCACCGCGCATGCACACATCTCACCGCGCATGCACACATCTCACCGCGCATGCACACATCTCACCGCGCATGCACACATCTCACCGCGCATGCACACACCTCACCGCGCATGCACACACCTCACCGCGCATGCACACACCTCACCGCGCATGCACACACCTCACCGCGCATGCACACACCTCACCGCGCATGCACACACCTCACCGCGCATGCACACACCTCACCGCGCATGCACACATCTCACCGCGCATGCACACATCTCACCGCGCATGCACACATCTCACCGCGCATGCACACATCTCACCGCGCATGCACACATCTCACCGCGCATGCACACATCTCACCGCGCATGCACACATCTCACCGCGCATGCACACATCTCACCGCGCATGCACACATCTCACCGCGCATGCACACATCTCACCGCGCATGCACACATCTCACCGCGCATGCACACACCTCACCGCGCATGCACACACCTCACCGCGCATGCACACACCTCACCGCGCATGCACACACCTCACCGCGCATGCACACACCTCACCGCGCATGCACACACCTCACCGCGCATGCACACACCTCACCGCGCATGCACACATCTCACCGCGCATGCACACATCTCACCGCGCATGCACACATCTCACCGCGCATGCACACACCTCACCGCGCATGCACACACCTCACCGCGCATGCACACACCTCACCGCGCATGCACACATCTCACCGCGCATGCACACATCTCACCGCGCATGCACACACCTCACCGCGCATGCACACACCTCACCGCGCATGCACACACCTCACCGCGCATGCACACACCTCACCGCGCATGCACACACCTCACCGCGCATGCACACACCTCACCGCGCATGCACACACCTCACCGCGCATGCACACACCTCACCGCGCATGCACACACCTCACCGCGCATGCACACACCTCACCGCGCATGCACACATCTCACCGCGCATGCACACATCTCACCGCGCATGCACACATCTCACCGCGCATGCACACATCTCACCGCGCATGCACACATCTCACCGCGCATGCACACATCTCACCGCGCATGCACACATCTCACCGCGCATGCACACATCTCACCGCGCATGCACACATCTCACCGCGCATGCACACATCTCACCGCGCATGCACACATCTCACCGCGCATGCACACATCTCACCGCGCATGCACACATCTCACCGCGCATGCACACATCTCACCGCGCATGCACACATCTCACCGCGCATGCACACATCTCACCGCGCATGCACACATCTCACCGCGCATGCACACATCTCACCGCGCATGCACACATCTCACCGCGCATGCACACATCTCACCGCGCATGCACACATCTCACCGCGCATGCACACATCTCACCGCGCATGCACACATCTCACCGCGCATGCACACATCTCACCGCGCATGCACACATCTCACCGCGCATGCACACATCTCACCGCGCATGCACACATCTCACCGCGCATGCACACATCTCACCGCGCATGCACACATCTCACCGCGCATGCACACATCTCACCGCGCATGCACACATCTCACCGCGCATGCACACATCTCACCGCGCATGCACACATCTCACCGCGCATGCACACATCTCACCGCGCATGCACACATCTCACCGCGCATGCACACATCTCACCGCGCATGCACACATCTCACCGCGCATGCACACATCTCACCGCGCATGCACACATCTCACCGCGCATGCACACATCTCACCGCGCATGCACACATCTCACCGCGCATGCACACATCTCACCGCGCATGCACACATCTCACCGCGCATGCACACATCTCACCGCGCATGCACACATCTCACCGCGCATGCACACATCTCACCGCGCATGCACACATCTCACCGCGCATGCACACATCTCACCGCGCATGCACACATCTCACCGCGCATGCACACATCTCACCGCGCATGCACACATCTCACCGCGCATGCACACATCTCACCGCGCATGCACACATCTCACCGCGCATGCACACATCTCACCGCGCATGCACACATCTCACCGCGCATGCACACATCTCACCGCGCATGCACACATCTCACCGCGCATGCACACATCTCACCGCGCATGCACACATCTCACCGCGCATGCACACATCTCACCGCGCATGCACACATCTCACCGCGCATGCACACATCTCACCTCGCATGCACACATCTCACCGCGCATGCACACATCTCACCGCGCATGCACACATCTCACCGCGCATGCACACATCTCACCGCGCATGCACACATCTCACCGCGCATGCACACATCTCACCGCGCATGCACACATCTCACCGCGCATGCACACATCTCACCGCGCATGCACACATCTCACCGCGCATGCACACATCTCACCGCGCATGCACACATCTCACCGCGCATGCACACATCTCACCGCGCATGCACACATCTCACCGCGCATGCACACATCTCACCGCGCATGCACACATCTCACCGCGCATGCACACATCTCACCGCGCATGCACACATCTCACCGCGCATGCACACATCTCACCGCGCATGCACACATCTCACCGCGCATGCACACATCTCACCGCGCATGCACACATCTCACCGCGCATGCACACATCTCACCGCGCATGCACACATCTCACCGCGCATGCACACATCTCACCGCGCATGCACACATCTCACCGCGCATGCACACATCTCACGCGCATGCACACATCTCAGCGCGCATGCACACATCTCAGCGCGCATGCACACATCTCACCGCGCATGCACACACCTCACCGCGCATGCACACAGCTCACCGCGCATGCACACATCTCACCGCGCATGCACACACCTCACCGCGCATGCACACACCTCACCGCGCATGCACACATCTCAGCGCGCATGCACACATCTCACCGCGCATGCACATCTCAGCGCGCATGCACACATCTCAGCACGCATGCACACATCTCAGCGCGCATGCACACATCTCAGCGCGCATGCACACATCTCACCGCGCATGCACACATCTCACCGCGCATGCACACATCTCACCGCGCATGCACACATCTCACCGCGCATGCACACATCTCACCGCGCATGCACACATCTCACCGCACATGCACACATCTCACCGCGCATGCACACATCTCACCGCGCATGCACACATCTCACCGCGCATGCACACATCTCACCGCGCATGCACACATCTCACCGCGCATGCACACATCTCACCGCGCATGCACACATCTCACCGCGCATGCACACATCTCACCGCGCATGCACACATCTCAGCGTGCATGCACACATCTCAGCGCGCATGCACACATCTCACCGCATGCACACATCTCACCGCGCATGCACACATCTCACCGCGCATGCACACATCTCACCGCGCATGCACACATCTCACCGCGCATGCACACATCTCACCGCGCATGCACACATCTCACCGCGCATGCACACATCTCACCGCGCATGCACACATCTCACCGCGCATGCACACATCTCACCGCGCATGCACACATCTCACCGCGCATGCACACATCTCACCGCGCATGCACACATCTCACCGCGCATGCACACATCTCACCGCGCATGCACATCGCACACATCTCACCGCGCATGCACACATCTCACCGCGCATGCACACATCTCACCGCGCATGCACACATCTCACCGCGCATGCACACATCTCACCGCGCATGCACACATCTCACCGCGCATGCACACATCTCACCGCGCATGCACACATCTCACCGCGCATGCACACATCTCACCGCGCATGTTCACATCGCACACATCTCACCGCGCATGCACACATCTCACCGCGCATGCACACATCTCACCGCGCATGCACACATCTCACCGCGCATGCACACATCTCACCGCGCATGCACACATCTCACCGCGCATGCACACATCTCACCGCGCATGCACACATCTCACCGCGCATGCACACATCTCACCGCGCATGCACACATCTCACCGCGCATGCACACATCTCACCGCGCATGCACACATCTCACCGCGCATGCACACATCTCACCGCGCATGCACACATCTCACCGCGCATGCACACATCTCACCGCGCATGCACACATCTCACCGCGCATGCACACATCTCACCGCGCATGCACACATCTCACCGCGCATGCACACATCTCACCGCGCATGCACACATCTCACCGCGCATGCACACATCTCACCGCGCATGCACACATCTCACCGCGCATGCACACATCTCACCGCGCATGCACACATCTCACCGCGCATGCACACATCTCACCGCGCATGCACACATCTCACCGCGCATGCACACATCTCAGCGCGCATGCACACATCTCACCGCACATGCACACATCTCAGCGCGCATGCACACATCTCACCGCGCATGCACACATCTCACCGCACATGCACACATCTCACCGCGCATGCACACATCTCACCGCACATGCACACATCTCACCGCACATGCACACATCTCACCGCGCATGCACACATCTCACCGCGCATGCACACATCTCACCGCACATGCACACATCTCACCGCACATGCACACATCTCACCGCACATGCACACATCTCACCGCACATGCACACATCTCACCGCACATGCACACATCTCACCGCACATGCACACATCTCACCGCACATGCACACATCTCACCGCACATGCACACATCTCACCGCACATGCACACATCTCACCGCACATGCACACATCTCACCGCACATGCACACATCTCACCGCATGCACACATCTCACGCGCATGCACACATCTCAGCGCGCATGCACACATCTCACCGCGCATGCACACATCTCACCGCGCATGCACACATCTCAGCGCGCATGCACACATCTCAGCGCGCATGCACACATCTCAGCGCGCATGCACACATCTCACCGCGCATGCACACATCTCACCGCGCATGCACACATCTCAGCGCGCATGCACACATCTCAGCGCGCATGCACACATCTCACCGCGCATGCACACATCTCACCGCGCATGCACACATCTCAGCGCGCATGCACACATCTCAGCGCGCATGCACACATCTCAGCGCGCATGCACACATCTCAGCGCGCATGCACACATCTCAGCGCGCATGCACACATCTCAGCGCGCATGCACACATCTCAGCGCGCATGCACACATCTCAGCGCGCATGCACACATCTCAGCGCGCATGCACACATCTCAGCGCGCATGCACACATCTCACGCGCATGCACACATCTCACCGCGCATGCACACATCTCACCGCGCATGCACACATCTCAGCGCGCATGCACACATCTCACCGCGCATGCACACATCTCACCGCGCATGCACACATCTCACGCGCATGCCACACATCTCACCGCGCATGCACACATCTCACCGCGCATGCACACATCTCACCGCGCATGCACACATCTCACGCGCATGCACACATCTCACCGCGCATGCACACATCTCACCACGCATGCACACATCTCACCGCGCATGCACACATCTCACCGCGCATGCACACATCTCACCGCGCATGCACACATCTCACCGCGCATGCACACATCTCACCGCGCATGCACACATCTCACCGCGCATGCACACATCTCACCGCGCATGCACACATCTCACCGCGCATGCACACATCTCACCGCGCATGCACACATCTCACCGCGCATGCACACATCTCACCGCGCATGCACACATCTCACCGCGCATGCACACATCTCACGCGCATGCACACATCTCACCGCGCATGCACACATCTCACCGCGCATGCACACATCTCACCGCGCATGTTCACATCGCACACATCTCACCGCGCATGCACACATCTCACCGCGCATGCACACATCTCACCGCGCATGCACACATCTCACCGCGCATGCACACATCTCACCGCGCATGCACACATCTCACCGCGCATGCACACATCTCACCGCGCATGCACACATCTCACCGCGCATGTTCACATCGCACACATCTCACCGCGCATGCACACATCTCACCGCGCATGCACACATCTCACCGCGCATGCACACATCTCACCGCGCATGCACACATCTCACCGCGCATGCACACATCTCACCGCACATGCACACATCTCACCGCGCATGCACACATCTCACCGCGCATGCACACATCTCACCGCGCATGCACACATCTCACCGCGCATGCACACATCTCAGCGCGCATGCACACATCTCACCGCGCATGCACACATCTCACCGCGCATGCACACATCTCACCGCGCATGCACACATCTCACCGCGCATGCACACATCTCACCGCGCATGCACACATCTCACCGCGCATGCACACATCTCAGCGCGCATGCACACATCTCACCGCACATGCACACATCTCAGCGCGCATGCACACATCTCACCGCACATGCACACATCTCAGCGCGCATGCACACATCTCACCGCGCATGCACACATCTCACCGCACATGCACACATCTCACCGCGCATGCACACATCTCACCGCACATGCACACATCTCACCGCACATGCACACATCTCACCGCGCATGCACACATCTCACCGCGCATGCACACATCTCACCGCACATGCACACATCTCACCGCACATGCACACATCTCACCGCACATGCACACATCTCACCGCACATGCACACATCTCACCGCACATGCACACATCTCACCGCACATGCACACATCTCACCGCACATGCACACATCTCACCGCACATGCACACATCTCACCGCACATGCACACATCTCACCGCACATGCACACATCTCACCGCACATGCACACATCTCACCGCACATGCACACATCTCACCGCACATGCACACATCTCAGCGCGCATGCACACATCTCAGCGCGCATGCACACATCTCAGCGCGCATGCACACATCTCACCGCGCATGCACACATCTCACCGCGCATGCACACATCTCAGCGCGCATGCACACATCTCAGCGCGCATGCACACATCTCAGCGCGCATGCACACATCTCACCGCGCATGCACACATCTCACCGCGCATGCACACATCTCAGCGCGCATGCACACATCTCAGCGCGCATGCACACATCTCACCGCGCATGCACACATCTCACCGCGCGTGCACACATCTCAGCGCGCATGCACACATCTCAGCGCGCATGCACACATCTCAGCGCGCATGCACACATCTCAGCGCGCATGCACACATCTCAGCGCGCATGCACACATCTCACCGCGCATGCACACATCTCAGCGCGCATGCACACATCTCAGCGCGCATGCACACATCTCAGCGCGCATGCACACATCTCAGCGCGCATGCACACATCTCACCGCGCATGCACACATCTCACCGCGCATGCACACATCTCACCGCGCATGCACACATCTCAGCGCGCATGCGCACATCTCACCGCGCATGCGCACATCTCACCGCGCATGCACACATCTCAACGCGCATCCACACATCTCACCGCGCATGCACACATCTCACCGCGCATGCACACATCTCACCGCGCATGCACACATCTCAGCGCGCATGCACACATCTCAGCACGCATGCACACATCTCACCACGCATGCACACATCTCACCGCGCATGCACACATCTCACCGCGCATGCACACATCTCACCGCGCATGCACACATCTCACCGCGCATGCACACATCTCACCGCGCATGCACACATCTCACCGCGCATGCACACATCTCACCGCGCATGCACACATCTCACCGCGCATGCACACATCTCACGCGCATGCACACATTCACCGCGCATGCACACATCTCACCGCGCATGCACACATCTCACCGCGCATGTTCACATCGCACACATCTCACCGCGCATGCACACATCTCACCGCGCATGCACACATCTCACCGCGCATGCACACATCTCACCGCGCATGCACACATCTCACCGCGCATGCACACATCTCACCGCACATGCACACATCTCACCGCGCATGCACACATCTCACCGCGCATGCACACATCTCACCGCGCATGCACACATCTCACCGCGCATGCACACATCTCACCGCGCATGCACACATCTCACCGCGCATGCACACATCTCACCGCGCATGCACACATCTCACCGCGCATGCACACATCTCACCGCGCATGCACACATCTCACCGCGCATGCACACATCTCACCGCGCATGCACACATCTCACCGCGCATGCACACATCTCACCGCGCATGCACACATCTCACCGCGCATGCACACATCTCACCGCGCATGCACACATCTCACCGCGCATGCACACATCTCACCGCGCATGCACACATCTCACCGCGCATGCACACATCTCACCGCGCATGCACACATCTCACCGCATGCACACATCTCACCGCATGCACACATCTCACGCGCATGCACACATCTCACCGCATGCACACATCTCACCGCGCATGCACACATCTCACCGCACATGCACACATCTCACCGCGCATGCACACATCTCACCGCGCATGCACACATCTCACCGCACATGCACACATCTCACCGCGCATGCACACATCTCACCGCGCATGCACACATCTCACCGCACATGCACACATCTCACCGCACATGCACACATCTCACCGCACATGCACACATCTCACCGCACATGCACACATCTCACCGCACATGCACACATCTCACCGCACATGCACACATCTCACCGCACATGCACACATCTCACCGCACATGCACACATCTCACCGCACATGCACACATCTCACCGCACATGCACACATCTCACCGCACATGCACACATCTCACCGCACATGCACACATCTCAGCGCGCATGCACACATCTCAGCGCGCATGCACACATCTCAGCGCGCATGCACACATCTCAGCGCGCATGCACACATCTCAGCGCGCATGCACACATCTCACCGCGCATGCACACATCTCAGCGCGCATGCACACATCTCAGCGCGCATGCACACATCTCAGCGCGCATGCACACATCTCAGCGCGCATGCACACATCTCACCGCGCATGCACACATCTCACCGCGCATGCACACATCTCACCGCGCATGCACACATCTCAGCGCGCATGCACACATCTCAGCGCGCATGCACACATCTCAGCGCGCATGCACACATCTCAGCGCGCATGCACACATCTCAGCGCGCATGCACACATCTCAGCGCGCATGCACACATCTCAGCGCGCATGCACACATCTCAGCGCGCATGCACACATCTCAGCGCGCATGCACACATCTCAGCGCGCATGCACACATCTCAGCGCGCATGCACACATCTCAGCGCGCATGCACACATCTCAGCGCGCATGCACACATCTCACCGCGCATGCACACATCTCACCGCGCATGCACACATCTCACGCGCATGCACACATCTCACCGCGCATGCGCACATCTCACCGCGCATGCACACATCTCACGCGCATGCACACATCTCACCGCGCATGCACACATCTCACCGCGCATGCACACATCTCACCGCGCATGCACACATCTCACCGCGCATGCACACATCTCACCGCGCATGCACACATCTCACCGCATGCACACATCTCACCGCGCATGCACACATCTCACCGCGCATGCACACATCTCACCGCGCATGCACACATCTCACCGCGCATGCACACATCTCACCGCGCATGCACACATCTCACCGCGCATGCACACATCTCACCGCGCATGCACACATCTCAGCGCGCATGCACACATCTCACCGCGCATGCACACATCTCACCGCGCATGCACACATCTCAGCGCGCATGCACACATCTCAGCGCGCATGCACACATCTCACCGCGCATGCACACATCTCACCGCGCATGCACACATCTCAGCGCGCATGCACACATCTCAGCGCGCATGCACACATCTCAGCGCGCATGCACACATCTCAGCGCGCATGCACACATCTCAGCGCGCATGCACACATCTCAGCGCGCATGCACACATCTCAGCGCGCATGCACACATCTCAGCGCGCATGCACACATCTCACCGCGCATGCACACATCTCAGCGCGCATGCACACATCTCAGCGCGCATGCACACATCTCAGCGCGCATGCACACATCTCAGCGCGCATGCACACATCTCAGCGCGCATGCACACATCTCAGCGCGCATGCACACATCTCAGCGCGCATGCACACATCTCACCGCATGCACACATCTCACCGCGCATGCACACATCTCACCGCGCATGCACACATCTCACCGCGCATGCACACATCTCACCGCGCATGCACACATCTCACCGCGCATGCACACATCTCACCGCGCATGCACACATCTCACCGCGCATGCACACATCTCAGCGCGCATGCACACATCTCACCGCGCATGCACACATCTCAGCGCGCATGCACACATCTCAGCGCGCATGCACACATCTCACCGCGCATGCACACATCTCACCGCGCATGCACACATCTCACCGCGCATGCACACATCTCACCGCGCATGCACACATCTCACCGCGCATGCACACATCTCACCGCGCATGCACACATCTCACCGCGCATGCACACATCTCACCGCGCATGCACACATCTCACCGCGCATGCACACATCTCACCGCGCATGCACACATCTCACCGCGCATGCACACATCTCACCGCGCATGCACACATCTCACCGCGCATGCACACATCTCAGCGCGCATGCACACATCTCAGCGCGCATGCACACATCTCAGCGCGCATGCACACATCTCAGCGTGCATGCAAACCACCTCTTCCTCTCCCGCCACACCTTTCGCACCCCGGACTTGGCGCCCTCCCATTGCGTCGTCGGCCTCTCGGTCTCGTCCCTCTTCACCACGTACCTGCGTGCAGGCCGCCACAGCAGCTTACAGCAAGTATGTGACGCGCGAGATGGGGCGATCAGAGGCGCTGCTCAAGGTGAGATGGGGCGATCAGAAGCGCTGCTCAAGGTGAGATGGGGCGATCAGAGGCGCTGCTCAAGGTGAGATGGGGCGCAAGATGGGGCGTGTTCAAGCTGGGATTGCCTACCGCTCATGGCCTGCCTACCGCTCATGGCCTGCCTACCGCTCATGTCCTGCCTACCGCTCATGGCCTGCCTACCGCTCATGGCCTGCCTACCGCTCATGGCCTGCCTACCGCTCATGGCCTGCCTACCGCTCATGGCCTGCCTACCGCTCATGGCCTGCCTACCGCTCATGGCCTGCCTACCGCTCATGGCCTGCCTACCGCTCATGGCCTGCCTACCGCTCATGGCCTGCCTACCGCTCATGGCCTGCCTACCGCTCATGGCCTGCCTACCGCTCATGGCCTGCCTACCGCTCATGGCCTGCCTACCGCTCATGGCCTGGCTCATGCCTGCCTGCCTCCTCCATACCGCTTCTTCACCATCCCTCCTCCATACCGCTTCTTCACCATCCCTCCTCCATACCGCTTCTTCACCATCCCTCCTCCATACCGCTTCTTCACCATCCCTCCTCCATACCGCTTCTTCACCATCCCTCCTCCATACCGCTTCTTCACCATCCCTCCTCCATACCGCTTCTTCACCATCCCTCCTCCATACCGCTTCTTCACCATCCCTCCTCCATACCGCTTCTTCGCCATCCCTCCTCCATACCGCTTCTTCACCATCCCTCCTCCATACCGCTTCTTCACCATCCCTCCTCCATACCGCTTCTTCACCATCCCTCCTCCATACCGCTTCTTCACCATCCCTCCTCCATACCGCTTCTTCACCATCCCTCCTCCATACCGCTTCTTCACCATCCCTCCTCCATACCGCTTCTTCACCATCCCTCCTCCATACCGCTTCTTCACCATCCCTCCTCCATACCGCTTCTTCACCATCCCTCCTCCATACCGCTTCTTCACCATCCCTCCTCCATACCGCTTCTTCACCATCCCTCCTCCATACCGCTTCTTCACCATCCCTCCTCCATACCGCTTCTTCACCATCCCTCCTCCATACCGCTTCTTCGCCATCCCTCCTCCATACCGCTTCTTCACCATCCCTCCTCCATACCGCTTCTTCACCATCCCTCCTCCATACCGCTTCTTCGCCATCCCTCCTCCATACCGCTTCTTCGCCATCCCTCCTCCATACCGCTTCTTCGCCATCCCTCCTCCATACCGCTTCTTCACCATCCCTCCTCCATACCGCTTCTTCACCATCCCTCCTCCATACCGCTTCTTCACCATCCCTCCTCCATACCGCTTCTTCACCATCCCTCCTCCATACCGCTTCTTCACCATCCCTCCTCCATACCGCTTCTTCACCATCCCTCCTCCATACCGCTTCTTCACCATCCCTCCTCCATACCGCTTCTTCACCATCCCTCCTCCATACCGCTTCTTCACCATCCCTCCTCCATACCGCTTCTTCACCATCCCTCCTCCATACCGCTTCTTCACCCAGTGCACATTCACTTTGCACCCAGTGCACATTCACTTTGCACCCAGTGCACATTCACTTTGCACCCAGTGCACATTCACTTTGCACCCAGTGCACATTCACTTTGCACCCAGTGCACATTCACTTTGCACCCAGTGCACATTCACTTTGCACCCAGTGCACATTCACTTTGCACCCAGTGCACATTCACTTTGCACCCAGTGCACATTCACTTTGCACCCAGTGCACATTCACTTTGCACCCAGTGCACATTCACTTTGCACTCCGCCTTTATCGTTCCCTTCCCTTCCCCCCTCTTCAGGTGGTGCTGGCCCCGCAGGAGAACCTGGTGGACACGTACCGCACGCTGCTGCCCGATGGCTCCGCTGCTGACTTCCTGCGCACGCTCGACCTCAAGGTGCGCCGCTCTCTCATGGGGTTCCTGCTCTTTGCTCCTGGCTCATGGGGTTCCTGCTCTTTGCTCCTGGCTCATGGGGTTCCTGCTCTTTGCTCCTGGCTCATGGGGTTCCTGCTCTTTGCTCCTGGCTCATGGGGTTCCTGCTCTTTGCTCCTGGCTCATGGGGTTCCTGCTCTTTGCTCCTGGCTCATGGGGTTCCTGCTCTTTGCTCCTGGCTCATGGGGTTCCTGCTCTTTGCTCCTGGCTCTCCCCGCTCATCCCACGAGTATGGGTGCATGTTCATAATGGCGTGGTATCCTTTGCTCTGAAAGGAACAAGCGTGCTCTAGTGTCGCTGCTTCTCTTCCTGCCCCCCTCCGCTCTCTTTTCCCACTGTGCACATTACACTATCATCACCCCCCACCTCCGCCATCATCCCATCCTCTTCCTCTCTCTGCACACTCGCCCCTTTCCCCTCGCCACAACAGGGAGTGAAGAAGCAGGAGCAGCAGCCGCTGCTAGACGCGCTCACAGCCAAGCTCAAAGCAGCAGCGCCCACACAAGCCCCGCCCTCCAAGTCTCCCACATCGTCCGCTGTAACCTCCACCACCACCCACCCAGCCCCACCGCCAGCCACCGCTACCACTGGCCCCCCAGCTGCCACAGCCACCGCTGCAGCCGCTGCGGCTGCGGGCATGCTGACGAGTGCAGCGAGCCGTGAGGCGATGATAGCGCGGGCGGCGGCGCTGGGGCGGGGAGCGATGGCGCAGTCGGCGGCGGCGGCAGCAGCGGTGTCGCAGAACACGGCGCTCAAACGCATCTTTGCCCTCGCTGACTCCTCCACAGCCAGCGCCTCCAAAAAGGACATGTCCTTCCGCTCCCTCTTCAATGCTTAGCTTACCCACCCCTGCCGTGCAGGCGTGTTGCTTTGCTGAAGGCTTGAGTACAATCTGGATGAAGTTAGCAATTTCGACAGCCTCTTAAGAATTCGCTTTCTTTTTGAGCGACAGTGTCTTTTTGCCCCACAAATATTTACGGTAGCCGTTTTTGTACCTGTATGGGAAGTTCAATTTCAGGTTCGGCCTCAGCAACGTGTTCGGATTTCTAACGGGGGGGGGGGGGCATAACGAAGACGCAATCACTCAGCCCTGATAAGCAATCACTAAGCAAAAGTTCATTCAATCACCGTACTGCACCGCGACACAACGGAATTCGACCTAAACGAGAGCCGTTAGAGTTAGAAACTCCCTTGGGAAAATTTAATTGCAGTGACAACACCGAATGTATTGTAACAAGACACGACGTTAACGACGGAAGCGTTGCGCATGCACTACTATTCTAGAAGAAAGATATCATAAAAAGGCACTATATTCTGAATAATGCGACAAACCATGTTCAAAAAAAGAACCCGATACCCGTAACTCTATTCTCTATCGATTTGGGAACGATTTAGAGATTCATATTTTATCTGTTCTAGTAATATTACCGTAATCCCCCGGATATAAGACCCTAGGGTCTTATGCTAAATCCCTAGAAAAAATGGGTCTTAACAAAGGGAAAAAATATATACCACCCGGGTCTTATCATATGGCCCCTTTTTTTTAAGGTGTTTTTAACACTACAGTCAATACTGAAGTTGGGGGGATGCTTTTGGTGAGCACCAAGCCAGCGAAACATTCTTCGCTAGAAATCATTGACCGGTCACAACTCATTCGCCTCTCACAGTGGCTGCGTTCTGCAGGAATTCGCCTTGGGAGGGAGGTGGGGGGACGAAGGGAAATGACGATGGTTCCGAGGCAGTTTCCCCTTCGATCCCCCCCCCTCCCCGCTACAACCGAAAGTTGGAAATTTCGGGTTTAGGGTGCGAAGCTGCTGAAGGTAAATGCCGAAAAAACGGCCACAGGTGGGTGGCTTGTGCTTTTTTTAACCTAGGTTGACGCGTCTCTGTTTGGGCTACTTAAGGGAGGGGCTGTTTGCTTTCTAGGGTTCAAGTGTGGTGTTCCCTAACCCAACGCCTCCCTCCCCCCTCTGTCTCACATCCCGGGCAGGAGCAGTTTTCGAAAGGGGGGGAGGAGGAGGCAAATTTTGCCAGAGAAGGAAGCTGGGGTGGGGAAATAGGCAGCTTCCTACGCCCTCATATCCACGAGAGTAAATGGCTGTTCTGTTGCCATTTACCTTCGTTTACGTTCGGAGGGTAAATGGGAGGCTCGGATCCATTTTCCGGGCTGACCGACGTGGCGCGTTTTCAAGACGCTTGTACCGGGTAACCTACATTTTCGAACGTGGCTCGGCGTGTCTTTTACAAGATCGAATGTCGGGGTTATACCTTGTATGTATGATTGCATCTTTGCAGTGTTATTTACGCAATGTTCGAACTTCGCTACGAGGAAAGTCGAATTCCATTCGACTTAGATCAAAATAATTATTCGCCCTTAAGACATAAACTTTGGCTAATTTGACGGAACACACGCGCCCTAAGTTTGTGTGACTTGTGCTTTGACGGTATGCTATTACAAACCCAGTGTTGAAAGCACTTGTGCCCTCCCTCGAGTTTGGCAGGTGATGGCGGTTCTGCCACTGTCAACCATCAAGTGTGAGAGGGGGTTTTCGCAACAGAACGTCATCAAATCTTGGGTGTGGGGGTTGTTGTGCAATGTTCGGATGGCGGAATTGATGCAGATTTTACTCTTGGAGTACGGTTTTTCCATGGATGGTCTAGGGGGAGGAACTAGCAGAGGATGAGGGACCCAGTCAGCAGCGGCGCGAGGATGAGGAGAATTTGAAGGAGTTGGACAGTGAGGGTGATGAGAGGGAGATAGATCAGGAGATGCACAAATACAGTGCACAACACAATACAGTGGCACGGTCATCGCACTGCAAGCCTGCTCAACTTCTGGAATTTTGTCGGGAGGTGCTTCAACATGTGTTCTTCAAACCCTCAAAGTTTCAGAGTTTTTGAAGCAGTTAACAAGGCACGGCAACGTTTTTAAGTTTCAAGACTTTATGGCATTCCGGAAGTGGGTGTTACTCTTTTTTGGTAACACCCGAGTTCACCATTTCGGCTGCTGACTCGTCTAACGAGCTCTGATTGGTCTGAAAATTGGTGTGGAAGTCATTTGCCGTATTTGCACGTGGTCACCAAGTTTCATGACAACCCAGCATCGGAGCAGCGCGTGACAGCTGTCGAAAGTCACTGTTCCGTAGTCATGGTGCACTGTTGGCAGCATTTCCCTTGTCACCCTTTCATTGTTGTCATGCCAATGGTGCAGGGACAGAGAATGAGACAAGAAGTACAGGTGGTCAAGTGGCTAGAACTCTACCACCCTCCTTTTGAGAAGGGAGGTCTTCTTGGAAGCAGCTTGCAAGAGGGTGCAAGTGGGAAGACAAGCTGACTCATGGTTGGCTTGACTCACTATTGGTAGCCTTGAGTACAGCTCTGAACATCCAAGTGTGGTTGGCTTTGCTGACCTAGCTAGGACGTTTCCCATCCTTCTCTAGCCTTTCTCCCCTAGGACTCAACCTTCTCTGAGTTCCCAGGATGACCCCAACCCCTTAAGAGTCCCCTAGGCAATGTTGCACTCGCCTCTTCCTTGCATCAATGAAACTACACGTTTTTCAGCCGAGCTTACGTTTTTGTTTACTGCGTAGTGCATACATCTCTGATAAAAGCAAGCTATATACCCTTGGAAAGCATAAACCTAAGGCTAGCTTCTGTCCAAGTTTCAGCCTCGTATGTTTTCGGGGCTGTTCGTGACGGCGTTTTGAACAGAGGCGGTTCGAAGTCACCAGATTCTGCTTAGGCGGTTTCGTGGGCATCCGCGACCCCTGAGTGGACTCTTGACTATAACAAGTGGTATCAGAGCTGTTCTACTCTGTTCGTGGGTGAATATGGAGGCTGAAGGTTCTGCTCCAGCTGGTCCCAGTGGCAGTGGTGGCGTGAGAGGCGCTGGGGAAGCGGGAAGAGGCGTTGCAGGCGGATCTGCACCAATGGCTTCCGTTTCAACATCAGCTAAGGATGATGTGAAGGCATTCAACCTGGAGAAGTTCTCTGGGGAGGATTGGGCATCATGGAGCTTCCGGGTGGATCTCCTCTTCAACCATTATGGGCTGCTTGAAGTGATGGATGGAGAATTTAAGAGACCTGCGAGCGAATGAGCGACCAAGGAATGGGATTGCCGATCCAAGGATGGATTCTTCCTTCTCTCCCAATGCCTCTCATCCAACCAGCTGCACCACATCAAGCATCTCATCAAGGAGGTTCAGTGTGGTCCTGAGGCATGGAAGATATTGAAGGATGTCCATGCCCCCAGCAGCGAAGCAATGGTGGTGGTGCTTGAGCAACAACTCCATGCAGTGAAGATCAACGAGGGTGATGTCATACAAGGAGTGTTCGATCAACTCCGGGACCTCTATGTGAAGCTCTCTGCTGCTGGTGTGGACTACCCTGAGAGAGTCAAGTTCTACAAGGCTCTCTCCCTGCTGCCGGAGTCGTGCGGGTCCTTGGTGGTCAACCTCAATGGCATGAAGGACACGTGGTTCCTTGACTGGATCTGCGCACAAGTTCTTCAAGAGGATTTTCGGAGGAAGGAGCTGACCGCCGCTGCCGGTGAAGGTGGAGGCTCTGCCTATGGCATGAAGGGATTCAAGGGGCGTGGCAGCAAGAAAGGCAAGGCCAAGGAAGGCTCTGGAGGGGATCAGTATTCGGGAGGGAAGCGTGGCAACAAGGGAGGCAAGCGGTGTGGCGGCAAGTGTTGGTATTGCCATGTGGAAGGTCACCCATGGTTCAAGTGCCGCAAGCTACCTGACGGTTGGAGGCCTGGTCAGCCATCAATTGAGGGCTCCAAGGGTGTTCATGGAGCTATGGGAGAAGGCATGGGCAGTGAGGAGGGCGATGGAGGTGCTGGCAAATACGGCGGCATGTTCTACCATATAGGAGAGGCATGCTCCGAGGACACGGTTGTACCGGCCAGCAAGGTTGCCCTTCACCGCTCCTCCCATGACCATGACCAACCGAGAGGATCTGTTGGATGAAGTCAGGCCATCAAAGGCAGCCACCGTCGTTTTAGCCATCCGCCAAGTTGTACCCGTGCGTGGCGAGGGGAGAGCCATGTTCATGGGTGCGGATGGGAGGCTTGTGGGGCTGAAGCGTGTTCTCCTTGTTCCTGGATTGTGTGCCAACCTCCTCTCTACATTGGTCCTAAGTGAGGCAGGGATGAAGATGGAGATGTTGGGCACAAAGGTTTTCAAGGCAACTCTGGATGGGTGCATTTTGTTGGACCTCCAAGGTGGCAAGACAGGGCTGACGTTTCAAATTGGGCCCCCCTGATCAATCTAAAAAAAAAAATTGGGTTTACTCTTATGGCACTTCGGCCAGATTCCAGCCACTTTGATTGCTCAGTGTTGAGAAATTTCGCACCCTGTTCACACAGGGTTGGCTAACTTGGATCAGGGTTCTGTTTTTAACGTTTTTTTTTACAGCAACCATGACATCAGTACTCAATTACTACAAAATGCGGCTGTCGTATTACACAGCACTACAATCCTAGTGTGCCGGCTTATCTATGTGGTACATCTCCTCCCCCTCCTCCTCGCCATCGAACAGGAAGGGGTTGTCTTCTTCGTTTGAGTAATCTCGGGGGGCTCCTTTGCTGTGTACAGCGCACCAACTGGTTTTGTCGCCATTACGTGGTTTCCTGCCCACGCGAACAAGACGACAGCTAGGGCGGGTGGGGATATGATTACACGTGAAAAAGGGGGGGGGAGGGATATTTATCGGAAACTTCGAGGAAGCTTCGTCTCGATATACTCGCATTCACGGACCACAGAATGTCTACTCTGTAGAGTCAGACTCCAGAAACAACTAACACTGAGGCCTATTACACTATATCAGGGGCCATAAAAAGACACTCTAAGGGCCTCAGTGATAAAAAATTGACTACACTGGAAGTACATTTTCCACAAAGCCAACAGTCTGATTCGTCAGACTAATCAGACTATTTAGTCTGATAGCGTCAGCCCTTTGGCAAGGACATGTACCGGTCCATGTGGGAGATACCGGTGCTGCCATGGAAGGAGGCGGCTGCGCGCTTGGCTGCTGGAGATGTGAGAGGAGGGCATGTTAACCACGTGGAACATGGAGGAGGTTGTGATGGCAGTGATGGTGGGCTGCTTGGGCTTGGGGGAGCTGCACTACCAAGTGTAACTCCTAGCACAGGTGAGACGAATTGGCTCACCGCGCTCCATCGCTTTGGCCACTTGGCGCTACCTCAATTGCAGCAGCTATTTAAGGAGGAGAGAGTCAAGGGGCTGAGAATAAAGGGGGAGCTCAAGGAAGTGGGATCTTGTGAGACTTGCTTGACCAGCAAGTTTTCACGGTTTCCCTTCAATTGATTGGAGGGGCAGTCAAGTGATCCGGTAGAGCTCGTGCATGTGGATCTCGTGGGACCCATGAAGGTGAAGGGAGATGGTGGGGCCCTGTATTCCATGACCATGGTGGATGACAACACGAGCTCACCTGGTCCTTTCCACTTGCAAAGAAGAGTGATGCTGCAAGGGTCATCATTGAAGAGTGGCTGCCCTTGGTGGAGCGAGAGAGCGGCAAGCGGGTGAAGGCGATTCGTAGCGACCGTGGTGGGGAGTTCTTGGGAGCGGAGTTCCGGAGCTGGCTGAAGCGGCACGGCATCAAGCAGCAGCTCACCACGGCCTACACCCCTCAGTCCGATGGCGTGGCAGAGAGAGAGAATCAGACCATCATGGAGGGCGGGAGAACGATATTAGTGGACTCGGGTCTACCCTTACGAATCTGGCCTCTCGCTATTCGCCATACCACCATCATAAAAAACCGAGTATTGACTCATGTGGGAGGGCAGCATTGGGTCCCTATGGAGAAGTGGAGAGGCAAGAAGCCCCTGGTGGATATGCTTCGAGTCTTCGGGTGCATGGGACTCGTGCACGTCCCTAAGGAGAAGCGTGACAAGCTTCAAGCGGCGGCGGTGTGGGCTGTTCATTTGGGTCTTGCTCGAGGGAGCAAGGGTTGGCTCATGTGGGACCCAAAAACCAACACCATCTTCACCACCAGAGATGCCAAGTTCATGGAGGGGCTCACGTTGAAGGAGTGGTTGGAACGGGGGAGAAGCAAGGTGACCATTCCGCTTGGAATGGAGGTGGAAACGAACAACCCACTTCTCATTCCCATCAAGTAGTCTTCATCTTCAGAGGTGACGGAGGTGTCACATGGTGGAGGCAGCAGAGGTGGAGGGAGTGTTGCAGCAAGAGGAGGCCCCTGTAGCTGAGAGAGGTGATGCCGAGGAGGAGGTGCAGCAGCCTACACCATCCCCTACACTTCCACCAAGGCGGACAACCCAAGGGAAGCGTGGTGCTGTCCGTGGTGGAGCTAAGGAAGGTGCAGCCAAAAAGAGGCCCAAGAGAGCTGCTCACCCAAGGGATTTCCTCAAGTATGAAAGGCTTGGGGGTCCCAAGGCATTGCTTGTCCAGGAGGAGGAAGATGATGAGGAGAAGGGAGCCGAGGGAGAGATGGAGCAGATTTGTTGCTTCGGTGTCAACTTACCTCATGAACCGGCTTCAATGGAGGAAGCACTTGCTGGAGATGATCGAGAGGCTTGGTTGGCTTCAAGGGAGGATGAGTTTCAGAGCCTCATGGAGAATGGAACGTGAACCCTCACCAATTTGCCCCCGGGAAGAAAGGCATTGGACTGCACGTGGATATTACGTGTAAAGACCGATGCGGAGGGGAAGTTGGAGAGGCGAAAAATAAGGCTTTTGGTCAAGGGCTTCCAGCCGAGGGAGGGGGTTGACTTTCAAGAGGTGTTTGCTCCTGTTGCCAAGGCTCCTACGCTCCGGGTGTTGCAAGCAGCTGCTGCCGTTTGTGGTTGGAAGGTACAGCAAATGGATGTGAAGACGTCGTTTCTCTATGGCATGGCACATGAGGAGATCTACATGAAGCAGCCAGAGGGGAAGCGGACGTGTTTGCAGACTCAACAAGGCCATCTATGGCCTCAAACAAGCTCCAAGGTGCTGGTATGCAAGGCTGGTGGAGGCGTTGGAGGCTCTTGGCTTCAAAGTTAGCGGGTGCGACGAGAGTCTCTTTATGATGGAGGGGGAGGAGGAGAAGGTGTTTCTCCTTGTCTACGTCGATGACATTCTCCTCTTCTTTGCATCCCTGGAGAGGATCAAGGTGGTGCAAGGGAAGCTGAAGGAGACCTTTCAATGCAAGGCCCTTGGACCAGTGGGGTATTACCTTGGTCTTCATGTGGAGCGGGACGAGGTGAAGGGATGGTTGAGGCTTCACCAACACAAGTACCTTGCAGCCATGGGGGAGAGGTATCGGCTGTAGGAAGGGAGGAGTGTGAAGACTCCTCTACCCTCAGGGTTTCAGCTACACCTTGATGAAGAGGAGGGTGAGGTGTTGGAGCCCGAGTTGCAGCGTCGGTTCCAGTCAATGGTGGGAAGCTTAATGTATGCTTCGGTCAACACTCGCCCCGATATTGCGTTCTCGGTTTCGCAGCTGGCTCGTGTGGTGTCTAGGCCCCTTCAAGAGCACCTTGATGCAGCAGCAAGGCTGGTGAGGTACTGCATGACAACCTCAAGCGTGGGGCTGCAATATTCAGTGCATGGGCAGCTGAAGCAAAAGGGAGTGGAGGAGGTGAGCATGAATACCGGTGCACCTGCAAGGCGTGCGCACTTGTACCTCTCGTGCTTCACCGATGCTACCTGGGCAAGTGATATCAACGATGCTACATCCCATGGTGGCTATATATGTTGTGTTGGAGGGATTCCAGTGAGCTGGAAGTCTAAAAAACAAGGGGAGATAGCTCACTCATCAACGGAGAGCGAGTACATGGCGTTGTTTCATGGGGTGAAGGAGGTGGTTTGGATGAGGAGGTTGCTTGAGGAGTTGGGGCAGGAGCAAGAGGGTCCTACACCTGTGTTTTGTGACAGCCAAGGAGCAATTGCAACGGCGCGTAATGCTGTGCTTCATGGGCTGAACAAGCACATGCATATCAAATGGCATTGGGTGAGGAAGGAGGTGAAGAAGGGCACGGTTACCTTGCACTACATCAACACTACCAAGCAACCTGCAGATTTCTTGACCAAGCGGCTTGCAGAGCATCAGCATTGGAGCTCTGCCACCTTGTGTGGCATGTAGTTCAACTAAGGGAGGCAGCTTCAGGGAGCAGCTAAGGGATGAATGAGAGCACGATGAGGGGGAGTTTGTTGTGCCAACACACTACAGTGGCACGGTCATCGCACTCCCATTCAGCCTACAAGCCTGCTCAGCTTCTGGAATTTTGTGGGGAGGTGCTTCAACATGTGTTCTTCAAACCCGTTTCAGAGTTTTTGAAGCAGTTAACAAGGCATGGCAACGTTTTTAAGTTTCAAGACTTTATGGCATTCCGGAAGTGTGTGTTACTCTTTTTTGGTAACACCCGAGTTCACCATTTCGGCTGCTGACTCGTCTAACGAGCTCTGATTGGTCCAAAAATTGGTGTGGAAGTCATTTGCCGCATTTGCAGGTGGTCACCAAGTTTCATGACTACCCAGCATCGGAGCAGCGCATGACAGCTGTCGAAAGCCACTGTTCCGTAGTCATGGTGCACTGTTGGCAGCATTTCCCTTGTCACCCTTTCATTGTTGTCATGCCAATGGTGCAGGGACAGAGAATGAGACAAGAAGTAATGGTCAAGTAGAACTCTACCACCCTCCTTTTGAGAAGTGTGGTCTTCCTGGAAGCAGCTTGCAAGAGGGTGCAAGTGGGAAGACAAGCTGACTCATGGTTGGCTTGACTCACTATTGGTAGCCTTGAGAACAGCTGAACATCCAAGTGTGGTTGGCTTTTTTGACCTAGCTAGGACGTTTCCCATCCTTCTCTAGCCTTTCTCCCTTATGAATCAACCTTCTCTGAGTTCCCAGGATGACCCCAACCCCTTAAGAGTCCCCTAGGCAATGTTGTACTCACCCTTTTCTTGCGTCAATGAAACTACACGTTTTTTCAGCCGAGATTACGTTTTTGTTCACTGCGTAGTGCATACATCTCTGATCAAAGCAGGCAATATACCCTTAAGCACAAACCCAAGGCTAGTTGCTGTCCAAGTTTCAGCCTTGTATGTTTTCGGAGCTGTTCGTGACGGCGTTTTGAATAGAGGCAGTTTGAAGTCACCAGATTCTGCTTAGGCAGTTTCGTGGGCATCCGCGACCCCTGAACGGACTCTAGACTATAACAACACTGACACTATAGAGTACAGATTGTGTGGACCGTGAGACATAATCGAGGCAAATTTTCTCAGAAATTTTCAGCAAGTACCTCACTATGTGCGTAATGAAATTGCTTGCCCCCATATGCTGGGGCTTCCACGTAAGAACCTGGAAAACAAGCAGCTGGACACGAAAACCGGCCGTATTGTAGAGCTGTCACTATGCCAATACAGGGGCATACCACCATTCACCTGGCCACACACTTTGCGCGATGCACAATGTGTGTCCCTCGTTGGCGAGTGCCAAGTATTGCAATTTAATGCTGGTAGTCGTGAATTAATAGCTCCTAGTATAGGGAGCCAAATTTATTGATGATTTGGCTTCACAATTTTGAGCCACTGTTTTTGTAAACACCTCGAGTTCTATTGATGATGCCATCGTCTTCTCTTCTCCATTGATTTTCTTCGACCCTGTCCACTCCCACGTATTCTCGCACAACAGCTGCTGTATTGTTTCCGTTTTTTCATTTCTTGCTCTCGTTTTTCCGCTCTCTAAGATTAACGCTGCCATTAAAGGCCACCAGGACGACGAGGATTGTCCGCAAGGTGGCTCAAACGAGCCACATTTATAGAAAAATCCTATAGAGCCGCTTTTGGAATAACCGATGGCTATTATAACATTCCCGAAGGCTTTCCTTAGCGCATCGCTTCATAACGAGCCAGTGCAACTGTACCTTTATCGGGTTAAGCTCATACAGAGCACGCAACAGTGAGAAAGCCACTCGAGGGTCAACAGTTGTCAACAGTCACGACTGTTGACAACCCAGTAACCAACCCAGAAGTTACAAGATGCAACACAGTAACTGTCGGATGTAACAATAGTCACAGTTACTGTAGCAATGCAATATAGTTAACAAAGGAATGTACCCCTCAGAGTACATGGCTAGCTAGGATTTCTATATAAATTCCTTGTACTTTTATCTAAATCATCTTGTGCTCTTATTATTATCATCACCAAGGCCATTACAAAAACTTCACTGTCTTCCTACAACTTGGTTAGCCTATCCACTATGATTCTTGGTTATATCAACATGGTATGGGACCTTTAGTGGATCATAAGTTTTGCGAAGTCTATGTTCTTCCTAGAAAAATCTCTTCATATACTTATCCATTACAAGTATGCATCACTATGGCTCCTAAAGGGAAAATCACTGCAGACTCTTCGAGCCCACCAACAGCAACGACCAATGTGCCCTCAGCAGTGACTTCCATCAGCGTCGCTCTCGTTGAGCAGCTCGTCGCATGCATCAAGCGATGAGCATAGATGGCTCAAGTTATGCTAGAGGAGTTGCTGGACTACCTCTCCCTGGAGACCACCGTCGCGTCAACTCCGAGAGGTCCTTCACCTTTGACAACCGTCAAGCTTCAGCCCCTGCGTACGACAAACACAACGTGCACAATCAGAATCAATGGCGACTATGCAGCAAAAGTTCGTCATGACATCAAAGCTGAAGACTTCAACCGCATTCAAGCGAAAAGATTGAAATTGAAAAGCTTCCAGACAGGCAAAGGGCTGGAGTATTCTCAACCGAGTTGAAGGAACTCTTCGCCAAGAAGGGGTTTGAGAACCTAGTGTCCCTGCCCTACGCATACGAACAGTAAGGAGTAGCAGAACGGACAAGCAGGAGCTTTGCCACAAGGATGAGAGCCCTCATGAAGCGGTCTGCCATCCCAACATAGTTTTGTTCGTTCGGCTGCACAAATTGGTGTCATCCTAAAGCCTTAAAAATAACACATCGCCTTACAAGGCTTGAACGGGCAGAAAAGCTGACACGCGTCTGCTTCGAGTGTTCAGCTGCATGGTACAATAGAGACCTCATACGGCAAGAACGAGAAAGTTTACTGACTGGGCACGCTGGGGCATCCACCTCGGGATCGAAAAGGAATTCAAGGCGTGGATCGTGCGGGACTATATGACACACGAAGTGACAAAATTATGTGAAATCATCTTCTACAAAAAAAAACTGACTCTGCCACTCTTCAAGAAACTTCGCGAAGCCGACAAGGCACCGGAACGAGTTTTTGAGGGACACCATAGCTTCGCCACAGCACAAGACAAAGCTGACATATGACCACTATCCACACATCCCCCTTACAAGCCCATTCCAAACTCCAACCTTCATACCTGTTTCGCAATTCGGTCCCGACAATACAACTCATGAGGCTTACAATTACAACAGCGCAGCGCGCCGATCCCCGGATGCCGAGTTACCACCACCAAATCCATCACAAGACACCCTTTGCAACGGCCAGGATAGCGACGACAACGTTGTTGAAGTTACCAACATGCACGACTATGATCGCCTCGCCTACGAAGAAACCAACGAAACCGGCCTCTGCATCCTTGGGCTTGCAGTGGTAGTTCACCAACTCTCACCCAAGGAACCCACCACAGTGCGCCAGGCTCTGTCTGGCCCCGACAGCTAGAAGTGGAAAGCAGTCATGGCGGCTCAGGTGGCAGCACTCAAGTGCCGCGGAACCTGGAAGTTGGTTCCCCGTTCATCTGCGAAGGGGCGAAAAATCTTAAGCGGCAAATGGGATTTTTTATTTAAACACTCGCGGACAGCTCAATCGGCAAATACACGGGGCGGTGGGTGGTGCGCAGCTTCGAGCAAATTCACATGGTGGATTACGATCAAACCTTTGCACCGGTCAGACGGCACACCTTGGTGTGCATTCTCATCTGCATCGCCGCCGTCAGGCAGCGCCCGCTCCGCCAAATTGACGTCTCCAACGCACTCCTGTACACAATCATCGACGCCATCATTTTCGTCGAGCAACCGCGCACCTTCCAAGAAAGCAAAGGCGTCGTCTGCCTCCTCCGGAAATCTCTTTACGACATCTAACAAGCACCCCGCGTGTGGTAGCAATACTTGCATACCGTTCTCATTGAACTCCGGTTCGCTCAGCTGTCGCACGACCAAGGCATGTACCAAAAGGAGTCCCGCAGCAACTTCATCCTTCTAGTCGCCTAAGTGGACGACTTACTCTACACCGGCGACAACGTGGAACTCCTCGACAGCTTCGAAGAGGAAATCAAGGTGAAGATGGAAGTAACGATCAATCACAACGTCACGCAATTCCTAAGTCTCAACGTCACCCAAGCCGCCACTTCCATCCACCTCTCCGCCGCTAAATATACGGAAACACTTGCGAAGAAATTCTTGATCACCCTGATCAACCTAATCACACCTTTTCGTACTCCTCCTCCGAATCACAAACCCGACACCACACCGCTCTCCATAGAAAAACATGGGCTCTATCAGCGACAGCTGGGTTGTCTCCTTTTCGCCGCTGTCACATGCCGGCCGAATCTCTCCTACGTCGCAAGCCATCTCGCACAGTACATGCGCCGACCTGAAGGGGAGAATATGCTAGACCAACGCTGAGCACTTCAATAATTCATCTTTACCCCGGACGTCGGGCTCACCTACACAGCTAACCTAACAGCTACTCTTCAGCTTCATGTTTACGTAGACGCGGACCATAGGGAGACACTGACAACAGACGCTCTCGCACACGCTTCGTATTTCAACTCCAACCTACTGAAATCATCTCTTGGAACTCACAGAAGTAGGAGCTTATCATTCTTTTGTCAGCCGAAGCTGAATTTATTGCCGCCAGCACAGCTCTTCGCGAAGGACTTTACCTGATGGAGCTCCTGCAGGAAGCGAAAGTGACGATGAACGGGCACTTCACGTTACTCTGCGACAACCAGAGCGCGATCAAGATTGTGAACAAACCTGGCTTCGTGAATCGCACGAAGCATATTGCGTTACTTCTTCGTCAAGGACGAGATCGACAAGAGCAAGGTCAAACCTACGTATTGCCCAACTGGTGACACGGCAGCAGATTTCGTGACGAAAAAGCTGCCAGGTCAGAAGTTTCAGCACAGCACATCGCGTGCCCTTTTACCGTATCAATGCCACACTTTGGATGACTGTGTTGCACTATAAGAAAGCTTAATATTATGTTCAGCCTTGATTTTTAAAGCAAGGCTGAATGATCGGCCATTTTTCTAAACTGAATATAGAAAATTCATATTTTTTTTTTCAAGGCTACCCTGATTGAACAACCATCAGCTCACTCCTAAGGCTGGCCATTCAGCCTAGGCAAAAATGAATCGGAGGCCCTGGTCGCGACTGATGACAGCCCAGTAACCTTACTCGGAAGTTACACGATGCAACAAGATAACTGTCGAGTAGAGCAATTGTCTCAGTTACTGTGCAATGCAATACAGTTAATAAGGGAATGTACCCCTCAGAGTACATGGCTAGCTAGGACTATTTAAACTCCTTGTACTTTTATCTTAATTATCATGTTCTCTTATTGTTATCATCAACAAAGTCATTACTAAGACTTTATTGTCTTCCTACAACCTGGTTACCTTGTCATATCCATTACGATTCTTGGTTATATCTACAGTCGCCTTTACCGCAGCCACTCACAGATGCTCGTCATTCCAGGTTAGATTTTCTGCAAACTACTATTGCACCCGTTACTCCAATGCCTCCAACTTCCAGTGTTCTATACTCTACCATGAAGGATGTGATCATGCCGACCAAGTTTCCCTGTCCCGCCCCATTATCCTGCCACGCACTGCTGCTTCTTGTAGTCTTCTGTAGTAGCAGTGCCTATTCCCACAGCAAGCATGGTGCGCGTCACTGTCAGTCCGCCGTCAAAAGCCACCTATCCGACAAAGCTTCGATCTAGAAAGTATTTGCAAATTACCCTGATGTTTAGGGTATTATCCTCTGCCAGATCGCGAGGACACCCATGCGGAGAGACTAAGACAACGGGAGCTAGTCTACAGGCTAGGCACGGTTGTGAGGGCGATCTCTGCGCTCCTTAGTTGTTTGCTCATGTTCACACTATTTGCGCATTCACGGGGAAATTTGGCAAGAGTTTTACTAGCGAAAGTTTAGAGCAATAGTACACAATGCAAAGCAACGAGGGATTACATCAAATGCTAGCAAGCATGCGGGCCGACTGCCAGCGCAGCACGGTCGACCGCGTTCCAGCACTGCGTGGTCAACCGCGCTCCAGCAGTGTTAAGTTGCGGTCCGCCAACGCTGCAAGTCAGCGGCATGACAACGCTGCAGCTGCACAGCGTTGCACCCGCAGGACAACAGTGCACAACGCACCTGCGTGTTACAACTCACTTCTTGCAAACACTCTTGGTTCTAGCATGGTTCATGCACAAGTTGGCTCTTATGGTTCCTAGGCTTTAAGAGGAGGTTTTAAGACTACTATAGCTTTCGATACTATCTTTGACCATTCTCACATGGTATCAAAGCGAGGTAGGCCTAGCAATCTGTTTGAATAGGAGCTACTCAAGGCATTGGACCATAATACCTTGGTGGAAGCTATATAGCTTCCATCCCTCTCGAAGGGTTGTCGAAATTGCACCGTGGCGGACTCCGGACGTGGGAGGGGAGGAGGAAAGAAGAAACCCATTGGAAATCATGTGGATTCGTTCGGGAGGACGAGAGGAGCGACATCCATTCACGGAGGGGCTTAGTCAACGTTGGCCGATCAGGGCGTGCAGGATACCTTCGGAAAGGTCTCAACATGATCTACAACAGTTGCCTTGGCGTCTCCACCAATCGACGAGCAGATTGGACGCAATTCGCCAAATTCAGTCGGCGATCGAATTGGAAAATTGCCAATCGGGGAAGATTCAAAGCGCGGAAAAATGATAAGAGGGCGGACGCCAAGAGAAGAGGCCAAGGCGCATCCAACAAGCCTAAAATCGGGAGAACGAGTCTAGATCGACGAAAAATTGGCCAAATTTGACGAGTTTGAGGAGACAGCTCGGACGTGGGATCCAAGGGTGCAATACATCATTGGAACAGTTTGGAACGAAGATTTCGCTGAATCAAACAGCTTGTCATTCAGATGTTTGGGCGCGGAGTTACGCTCCAAAAACTAACAGGGGGTGAATCTGCCCATATCGTCTTCACCGCCGCCGCAGTTGCCTCCGCCACCGCCTCAACTTCAATCGTCAGTGTCTCTGATGCAAATGGATAATGACTCAGGCGAAAGGAAGCTGGAGAGTGCGTCAAAGTTTGACGGGAGCGACTATTGGACTTGGAGTTTCCGATTCAAACAATGGGAAGAGGCGCACGATCCGTGGGGGTACTTTGATGGATCGGAGGAGCGACCTGCATCGGGTGATGCACGGCTGAAGTGGGAAAGGAGGAATCAGAAGGCATTTGCCCAATTCTGCAATGCCTTGGTACCAGATGAGCTGATTCGCCTTGTTCGGGAGTTTGGCGGCAAGACCGAGATGGGCGGTGCATCTGCAGATGGTGGAGCAAGAGCAGTGACCCGCGTTCCTGCATGTACATCAGCGGCATACACACGTGTGAGGGAGTTCTACCTTCAGCGTGACTTGTGCAATCGGATGGCACTTTCAAAGGAGCTCTTTTCCTTGAAGATGGAAGACGGAGGAGTGGCTGCGTACTAGGCGCTTGCCGAGGAGTTGAGATCCTAGACCTGAGATTCGAGGAGCTAGATTGGGAGATGGACGGGTGGTGAAAACTATTGGCATGGGTGAGGTGCTAGTGGTTGGTGCTGGAGGTCAGCTACTGAGGATTCAATAGGTCCATCTTGTGCCTGAGATGCACACGCGTCTGTTGTCAGTCCCACACCTCACCTCTCGGAATGTCATTGTGTCATTCGAGGGCAAAGGATGTGTAATCAAACGAGGGGAAAGGGTGTTGGCGATTGGAGAAAAGGAAGGGGGAAGGGACCATGGATTGGTGCGGATGTCTCTTCCTCTTGCTCGGGGCACACAGAGCAGTGCTCTTGCAGTTGGATCCTCCTCCTCACTTTCTCCTTTGACCCTTGCCCACCGCCGCCTTGGTCACTCCGCCCTCACCACACCGCAACAGATGGCTCGAGGGAACAGTGCACTGGGCTTGGAGATTGGGGGGGGGGGGGGGGGGACGCTGACTGTTCTCCGTGCGACCCTTGCCTATTGGGAAAGTCGGCCCGAAAGTCGTTTCCCCATGAGGCGTCTCGCGCACTCGGGCCTTTGGATGAGGTCCACATGGATTTGTGGGGGCTTGTGTGCACTACTTCGCTGGGAGGAGCGGTGTATGTCCTGAGTCTCATTAAAGACTTCATCAGACTGGTTTGGTCATTCCCACTCCCCAACAAGGAATCTACAAGTCCTTCGCCAGTGGCATAAGGACGTGGAGTTGGAGTGTGGGCGGAAGCTGAAAGCTGTTCGCTCAGACAGGGGTGTCGAGTACTTGAGGGATGTTGTGAAAGCATGGAAGGCTGAGTTTGGCATCAAAACTCAACTAAGCGTCACGGATATACCACAGCAGAATGGGATGTTGGAGAGGTGGCAAGAGACGATGGCTGAGGGGATCCGCACATTGTTGGTCGACAGTGGTCGATTATGGGTTTGGCCAGGGAGGTGGAGGGTGTTGCACTAGCAGGTGTGAGCACCAGTGATGTCCCACGCACGCTCGATGAGGCACAACACAACCTTAAGAACCTGCATGGAAGGCAGGCACTGAGAAGGAGGTGAATGTCATGCGCACCATGGGTGTATGGGATCCAGAGCCGGTCGACTTACCTCAAGGTAAGAAGGCCATTAGGGTCAAGTACGTTTTCTGGAGGAAGATTGACAAGGAGGATAAGGTGGTAAGCACAAGGTTCGCCTTATTGCTAAGGGGTACACTCAGTAGCCAGAGAAGGATTTTGATCAGGTATTTGCCCCTGTGGGCAAGCTCACCTCAGGTCGAGTGTATCGATTGCGTAAAGCTCTCTATGGGCTCAAGCAAGCGCCTCATGCCTGGAATGAGGAGATTGGTACCACCCTGATTGCAGCAGGGTTTGACCGCAGTGCATGCGATGAGGCTCTGTACATCATGTTTGTGGATGGAGAGTCTGTGTATGTATTGGTGTATGTGGATGACCTCTTGCTTGTGTCTCCACGCTTGGAGCTGATCGGTCAGGTCAAGGAGGTGCTTGCTCAAAGGTATCAGATGAATGATCTAGGTGAGGTATCCACGTACCTTGGTGTGGAGGTTCGCAGGTCGGTCAAGGATGGGTTGTTGGAGATTGGCTAGGAGAAGTATGTCCATGGTCTTCAGGGAAGTTTTGGTGATCTGCTGAAGGAGACACATAGGGTGCATACTCCCATGTCACCCAATGATCTCTCTAAGATCAGGAAAGGCACTTGAACATGTGAGGAATGTGCTGCAACTGATGTCAAGGTGTACCAGAGTCTCATTGGCAGCTTGATGTATGCTGCTGTAACTACCCATCCTAACATGCCCTTCACTGTCAACACCCTTGCACAGTCCTGCGTGGCACCAAGGCACATTCACATGCGCGCTGCACTGAGAGCACTCAGGTACTTGGTCGACACAGCTGATCGTGTCATCAGGTATGAGCGCCAAGGTGGTGAGCAAGTTGTGGGGTACAGTGACTCAGATTGGGGTGGTGAGAGTGATAGCAAGAGCGCTCTAGCTACATCTTTTAAGTTGGGAGGAGGAGCTATCAGCTGGTATAGCAAAAGGCAAGACAGTGTTGCTTGCAACACTACTGAAGCTGATTAAAAGGGTCTATCGAAGGAGGCCAAGGAGGCCATTTGGTTGAGGAGCTTGTTGGCTGAGATGCATGTGGGCGATGGGGGGGCTATTCCATTGTTATCTGATAAATAATCCTGCTGTCTCCGTTGCCCACAATCCCGTTCTCCATTAGTGCACCAAGCATATTAAGGTAGCTTGGCACTTTGTGCCATATGTGGTGTGAGAAAAAACGTGCAGGAGTGAGTGAACTATGAGAATGTTGGGTACAAGTACTAACCCTAATTGGGTTGTACCCCTTATAGGCTACCCCTACTATAGCCAAAAGATAACACACAAACATACAGTTTAGACACACCCCCATAGGCTAAGTGGGGGATAGCAAATACAACAGACGGTCAAAAGACCAGTCACGCAAAGGAACAAAGCAAAGCAATGCTTAGGGAGGATCTCAAGATCACCACACAGCCTGAGCACAAGCAAGCGGCCACAAGGCCAGTTCACATGCAGTTCACGCAGTACAGTGATCACAACCTAGCAAGAGTAAGCATGCAGGTATATATATATATATATATAGATCACAGTACAAGGCAAAATCACTAGGTAAGCAAGTGAGGTAGAGAAGGCACAAGGCCTAGAGCAGTGCAAAAAGGCTAATGATCACCAGACACAAGCGCCTTGGTGAAAATATCAAGAGTGTTGGCCCGTGAGGCCACTTAGGTAAGCCGAAGCTGACCACGCTGCTGTATCTCTCGAGCGAGGAAGTAACGAAGAGCAAGGTGTTTCGTTCTATGCTCCAGTCTCTGCTCCTGACACAAGGCAATAGTGGCCTTGTTGTCGACGTACAGAACCGGAGGAGAACGAGGCCGCTCACCCAAGTCTGTCAGCAGGTAGGTCAGCCAGCGTAACTCCTGAGCAGCCACAGCCCCGGCGTAGATCTCGGCCTCACAGCTAGAGCTGAGTATTGAAGACGAGCGGCTGGACCTCCAGGAGACAGATTCAGCGCCGAGACTGAAAGTGTAACCTTGTGAAGACTGCTGAGTCTCCTCGTCGTCGGCCCTAGAAGCGTCAGAGTGTCCAGTGAGGAAAACTGGACCCCGTCCTCCAAGGTCAAGTCCCATGCCTGATGTACTGCACAAGTATTTCATCACCCTCTTAGCAGCCCGGCAGTGCTCTGGTCGGTGTCTCTCGGGCGCAATGTAGCATGCAAGTCATCAGGTACATGAGGCAGCCCACAAGCTCTGGATACTGACCACTCGGCTCTATGAACTCGTTCGAATGTGGAGCTGAGAGCGAGTGACCAGTAGGCAGAGGAGTGGACTGTGGCAAGGAGAACTGGAAGCCGAAGCGCTGAAGGACCTACTGCACCATGTGTGACTGAGTCAGAGTGATGGTGCGCCGTGCTCTGTCTCGGGTGATCTGCAAGCCAAGATAGCTGCGCAACTCACCCAGGTCAAAGCAAGTGTGTCTCTTCTGCAGCTCCGACTTCACAAGGGCTAGTGCCTCAGTGTCAGCAGTAGCAAAGACCAAGTCGTCGACGTACACGAGGATGTAGAACGGCGGCAGAGAAGGGTCGGTAGGCAGAAACTGTGACGGGCAAGCAGTCGAAGGAGCAAACCTAAGAGCCGCAAGTGTCGTCCTCAGTGTGTCGTGCCTGACGGAGACTGTAGACTGGCCGCCGAAAGCTCCAGGGTACCCTCAGGAAACGACCCAGTGAAGCCAGGTGGGCGGCGCAGCCAGATCTCCTCGTGAAGGCTGCCTTGCAAGAAAGCTGTGCTGAAGTCAAGCGTGTGGATCTCGTAGTCACACCGTGCTGCAACGTGCAGTAACAGCCAAAGAGTCGTCATCTTTGGGGTGGGGGAGAAGGTCTAGAAAAATTCGACCCCCTGTCGCTGACTGAAGCCTCGTGCAACGTAACGCGCCTTGAAGACAGGCGGAAAACCCGGCGGTTGCTTCACCCTGGAAATCCACATGCCATCGACTATGTTCGCCCCAGGAGGGGGAACTGCGTCGACATAAGTGCCTGTGGACTTCCATGATGCCATCTCTGCGTCCATGGTTGTCTGCCACTGAGAGGAGTAACGACCCATGACCGCCTCTGCGTAAGAGCGCGGGGTCAGGATGTCTAGTGCATTCGGGTCTCCCTCAGGGGCAAGTCGCATGGCAGCGAGATGAGGTACAGCAGCCGCAAGATACTCAAGCTCAAACTGTCTGTCTTCAAGGACGTCCGTGCCAAGGGCACACTCACCCCCGACGGACGGAGGACAGTCAGACTCAGACTCAGTGACAAGACTCGCAAAGTAAACGAGACAACACGTAGCAGCAAAGTCAACGAGCTCAGTGACTAAGGCAAACGAAACAGTAGACTCAAAAGTAGGGTCAATCACAACTTTGGCCAGGAGACGCGTGACAGTAGGACTAGCAGCACGAGCAAGGTCAGACGGAGGGTCAGGAACGTAAGGAAAAGAGGACGCTGGAGGAGACGGCAGGGCAACACGCTGTGGAACAGAGGAAGGACGAAGTGTCATAGTGTGAGTACGGGGGGACTGGTGGAGGACGAGGACAAGGAACACGATGAGCACGACGAACAGTGCGAACAGGGGAGGCAGGACGAGACGCAGGCTCACGGCGCTCTGTCAGGGAGTCTAGCTGCTTAGTGTAAGGAGAAGGAGCAGGCAGTTGAGAGTCTGGCAGTAACTGTGTTTGAGACGGGTCAGGCGGTGGACACAGTAAGGGAGGAGTAAGGCCAGTGGAAGACGGAAGACTAAGAACCTGGTGAAGTGCCTAGACAGGTGGTGGTAGCGACGACTGCGGCTGCGGCAAGAAAAACGGTCGCCGCTGTGCAGTACCCACGGTATCAGAGCCTCCAGCTTCAGTACCTCCAGCACCAGCACCCCCAGCACCTCCAGCTCCAGTACCTCCAGCTCCAGCACCTCCAACACCTTCAGCACCAATACCTAGAGCTCCAGTGCCTCCAGTACCACCAGCTCCAGCACAAGATAACACACAAACATACTGTTTTGACATGTGGTGCGCCAGCAGGAGGTCGAGGTGCACTCAGTACGCTCCCACCTCTAGGATGCCGACATGCTCACCAAAGCTCTCCCAAGCTTGCGGCTGCATGAGAATCTTGAGCGTATCGGCATGCGAGTGATGACTGCTAAGGCCAAGGCTTCATTCGCTGAAGGGGTTATGTTTTGATTGATGGGTGAACTTTGATGCTTATTGGAGCAAGGGGGGGCGTTGGAATTATGGTCGATTCGGGTTGCTCCAATAAACATATATATAGTGTTGGATCTACACTATAGTCGTGTAGAATATATTGGTTGGTTTGGGAGAACTTGTGGTGTACACTCTTTAGAGTGGACCACCTCCCATAGCCTAATAGGTTAGGGTTCTCTCTTGTTACAACTCACTTCTTGCAAACACTCTCGGTTCTAGCATGGTTCATGCACAAGTTGGCTCCTAAGGTTCCTATGCTTTAGGAGGAGGTTCTTTGGTACTATAGCTTCTGATAGTATCTTTGATCATTCTAATACAGTTGAGTAATACGATCAGCAATAGTGGGGAACAAAGAGAGATCTCGGAAAAGGAAGGGCATAAGGAGACGGCCGAGGGAGCAGAGGAGGACGAGGACTAGCGAGCAAGAACAGCATCAAAATACTCCTTTGCCGACGTGCCTTGCTAAATTGGACGCACTCAGTCCGCGGGAGGAGGCGAGTAAGAGCTAGGCAAGCAGCAGCGTCACTTGACTGCCAAACCAAGTATGTGGTAAGAGCTAGGCAAGTATGTGGTGCGTTGCACAGTCTAGGCTCCTGGTGAGCTGACTTGGCCTCAGTAGGAAGAGGAGTAGGATGCATGGGAGCAGGCATCTCACTGGAAGTGTGGGCGAACAGGTTGTCGCCATCCTAACGCTGGCTCTCGAGGTAGCGTGTGGCGTGGAGCAGTCACGTAGTGAAGTAGATTGGACATCCCTCCGTGTCAAAGTGCAAGACCGTCTCTGTCGCGATAGCCGCAGGGAGCAGGGGCACGGCTACGTGTACGCGGCTTACTAGCGATAGGGACACGAGCGCAGACTATACGGCTAAGGCAGGGGCGCGTTGGTGGCCTAGGCAGAGACGCGACAGGGGCCTCAGTGGGGGCGCGATCAGTTGTCGTAACACGGGCGCGACGGGCGGCTGGCGAGCGCGATGGAAGCAAAGGTGGGCGGCGCTCTAGCTAGGAGCCGTGACGAGGTGGGATAAGGGGTGAGGGAACGACAGAGTGCTCTAGGGGCGGTCTAGAAATGGGCGAGGGTGAGATAGAGTAGTGAAAACATTAACCTAGCCTACTTATCATGTCATGTCAAACTGAGAACGATGGCTAACATAGGAATGTGTTGGAATCATGGTTAATTCGGGTTGCTCCAACAGACATATGTAGAGCTAGATCTACGCTATAGTAGTGTAGAAAACATTGGTTGGGTTGGGAGAACTTGTGGTGTACACTCTTTAGAGTGGACCACCTCCCAAACCCTATAGGTTAGGGTTCTCTCTTGTTGGAACTCCAATTCTTGCAAAAATCCCTTTGGTTCTAGCATGGCTCATGCCCAAGTTGGCTCCTAAGATTCCTAGGCTTTAGGAGGAGGTTCTAAGACTACTATAGCTTCCGCTAGTAGCTTAGTTAGACTATTCTAACATGGCATCAGAGCTAGGAAGGCCTAGAAATTTGTAAGAATAGGAGCTACTCAAGGAATTGGACCATAATACCTTGGAGGAAGCTAAATAGCTTCCATCCCTCCCGAAGGGTTGCCGAAATTGCACCGTGGCGGACTCTAGACGTGGCTGGAAATCATGTGGATCCATTCGGGAGGACTAGAGGAGCGACATCCATTCACGGAGATGCTCAGTCAACGTTTGACGATCAAGACGTGCAGCATATTGTTGGAAAGCCCTCAACACGATCTACAGCAGTTGCCTCGGAATCGTCACACATTGGCGAGCGGATGAGACGCAATTCGTAAAATACAGTCAGTGGACGAATTGGAAAATCGCCAATCGGGGAAGTTTTCAAGCGCGGAAAAGGGTTTGGAGGGCGGACGCCAAGAGAGGAGGCCAGGGCGCATCCAACAAGCCAAAAATTGGGAGAAACGGTCGAGTCATCGTCGACGGAAAATCGGCCAACTTCGACGAGTTTAAGCGGACAGCTCGGACGCGGGATTCAAAAGCGCAATGTACTATTGGATTGGTCTTGGAGCGAGGATTCATTTGAATCAAACGGATTATTATTCGGAGGTTCGAGCGCGGAGTTATGCTCCAATAACCAAGAAGGGGTGAATTCGCCCACATCGTCTTCACCGGCGCCGCCGTTGCCTCCACCACCTACCCAACGTCAATCTTCAGTGCCTCTGCCGTAAATGGATCACGACTCAGACGAGGGGAATCTGGAGAGTGCGGCAAAGTTCGATGGGAGCGACTATTGGATTTGGAGCTTCCGATTCGAACAATGAGTAGAGGCGCACGATCTATGGGGGTACTTCGATGGTTCGGAGGAGCGGCCTGCATCGGGTGACGCACGGCTGAAGTGGGAGAGGAAAAATCAGAACGCATTCGCCCAATTCTACAATGCCTTGGTTCCAGATGAGCTGATTCGCTTGGTACGGGAGTTCGGCGGCAAGATCGAGTTGGGGGCACTTGTTGATGGCGGAGCAAGAGCGGTCACTCGAGTTCCTGCAGGCACAGCAGCGGCATACACACGAGTGAAGGAGTTCTACCTTCAGCGTGGATTGTGTAACCGGATGGCACTCCATGAGGAGCTCTCTTCCTTGAATATGAAAGAAAGGGAGGGAGTGGCTGCATACTGGGCGTGTGTCGAGGACTTGAGGACGAAGTATTTGGCTGCAAGGGGGAAGGATGAGGTTGAGGAGTGGATGATGAGGGTACTCAAAGGACTACCTCCTCACTTTGAGATGCTGAAGATGGTGCTGAACAACCAATCATCATCGCTCACTAAGGATCAGCTGCTTACCTCTTTGAGGAGCGAGGAGATGCGGATTGGTGTCGCACCAAGATCGGATGGTGTAGCCACTTTTGGATCGGGTACGAAAGTGGGCAGCAGCGGCAGGGGAAATTGGGACAAGGGAGGAAAGCATGGAGGCAGCGGTAGCGGCAGCGGCACCAACTCGGGCAGATGGGGTCAGGTGAAAGGCAAAGCAGGAGTGCTTGATTTCTCTTGAGGGTCCAAGGGCATGGCTCTTAGGGGGTTGTGTCATGGCTGTTGGGATGAGGGACATGCATGGCAGCGATGTTCTCACTGACCTAAAGGAGGAATTCCGACATTCTTACAGCGGGGGGGGGGGGGGGGGGGGGGCGTGGGTCCAACGGCAAGGCACAGGTGGCGGATGAGGAGGAGAAAAATGACAAGGCAGAGGTAGCGGTTGTTGAGGCAGATGCAGCAGTAGGAGGGGAGCAGCCGCGAGAGGGGTGGTGGATTGACAGTGGGGCCAGCCACAACTTTACACCTTTTGCATAAGACTTCAAGAGTAAGCTTGAGCCACCTGAGATTCGGGAAGTTAGATTGCGAGATGGACGGGTGGTGAAAGCTGTTAGCATGGGTGAGGTGCTAGTGGTTGGTGCTGGAGGTCAGCTGTTGAGGATTCAAAAGGTCCACCTTGTGCCTGAGATGCACACGCGTCTGCTGTCAGTCCCACACCTCACCCCTCGGGATGTCATTGTCACATTCGAGGGCAAGGGATGTGTTATCAAACGGGGGGAGAGGGTGTTGGCGATTGGAGAAAAGGAGGGGGAAGGGACCATGGATTGATACGGATGTCTCTTCCTCTTGCTCGGGGCACACAGGGCAGTGCTCTTGCAGCTAGATCCTCCTCCTCATTTTCCCCATTGACCCTTGCTCGGCGTCGCCTTGGTCATACCGCCCCCACAACATTGCAACAGATGGCTCGGTGGAATGGTGTACTGGGCTTGGAGATTGGGGGGAGGAGCACTGATTGCTCTCCATGTGAGCCTTGCTTATTGGGAAAGTCGGCTCGAAAGTTGTTTCCTCATGAGGCGTCTCGAGCACTTGGGCCTTTGGATGAGGTCCACACGGACTTGTAGGGGCCAGTGCGCACACCGTCACTGGGAGGAGCGGTGTATCTCCTCAGTCTCATTGACGACTTCACCAGACGAGTTTGGTGGTTCCCACTTCCCAACAAGGAATCGATCACAGTCGCAAAAGTCCTTCGCCAGTGGCATAATGACGTGGAGTTGGAGTGTGGGCGGAAGCTGAAGGCTGTTTTCTCAGACAGGGGTGGCGAGTTCTTGGGGGAAGCTGTGAAAGCATGGAAGGCAGAGTTTGGCATCAAAACTCAACGAAGTATCGCAGATGCACTACAACAAAATGGGGTGGTGGAGAGGTGGCATAGGACGATGGCAGATGGTATCCGCACATTGTTGGTCGACATTGGTCTCCCTGCTCGCTTGTGGGGTGAAGCATTGATGTGGGTCATGTGGTTTAAGAACCGGGTCACCTTCAGTGCTTTGCCTGCCTCTATCACCTCAATGGAGGCGTGGTCGGGCCAGAAGCCGCATGTGGGCATGGCTCGGATTTGGGGTTGCATGGGGAGTGTAATGTTGCATGGGCATGAGAAGGGTGGCAAGCTTGATGCACGCGCCATCATGTGTGTATGTGTTGGGGTGGACATGGAGAGCAAGGGTTGGCGCATATTGGACCCTTCTCTCATACGCATTCGCATTGCTCGAGATGTTGATTTTCTTGCGAATGTGATGTGGAAGGAATGGGACAAGGCCAAGGGCTTTGGGAGCTCCTGCAAGATGCAGCTGAGATTTCCCAGCTCCTCCCCCTTCCTTTCTCTCCACCCTCAGCAGCGGCTGATGACGCTGATATGCCACCTTCACCACCACCACCGGCTCCGCTGAGTGTGTCGGTGCAGCAGCAGCCTGCCCCTCTGCAGCAGCTCAGCGGTCCCTCGGTCATCCAGCGGAGATCCGCTCACCATGCTTCTTCCTCTTCCTCCTCTTCTGGTCAGCGCCCTGTCACTCTCTCTATGAGTGCACCTACGTCACCCGCGACCTCCCCACCACTGGTTACGGGTTTGCAGGTGCTTGGTATCCAGTCTGGTACTGGTGGTGAGGAGGTAGGGGGGGATGCTGGTGTGGTTGAGGGTATGCTGTGCTTGGCCAGGAGGTGGAGGGTGTTGCGCTAGCAGGTGTGAGCACCAGTGATGTCCCACGCACGCTTGCTGAGGCACTGCGTGGCCCTGAGGGCCCTGCAGGCAAGGCAGGCGCTAAGAAGGAGGTGAATGTCATGTGCACTATGGGTGTATGGGATCCATAGTCGGTTGACTTACCTCCAGGTAAGAAAGCCATTCGGGTCAAGTACATTTTCCGCAGGAAGACTGACAAGGAGGATAAGGTGGTACAGCACAAGGTTTGCCTTTTTGCTAAGGGGTATACTCAGGAGCCCGAGAAGGATTTTGATCAGTTATTTTCCTTTGTGGGCAAGCTCACCTCAGGTCAGGTGCTTCTTGCAGAAGTCGCGGTAAAAGGGTGGCATGTACAACAGGAGGATGTTGATCATGCTTACCTCAATGCAGTCCTTCAGGAGGAGGTGTATGTGAGGTAGCCTGAGGGATTTGACGATGGTACAGATAGAGTGTATCGCTTGCGCAAAGCTCTCTATGGGCTCAAGCAAGCGCCTTGTGCCTGGAATGAGGAGATTGGTACCACCCTAATTGCAGAAGGGTAAGACCACAGTGCAAGCGATGAGGCTCTGTACATCAGGTTTGTGGATGAATAGCATGTGTATGTATTGGTGTATATGGATGACCTCTTGCTTGTGTCTCCACGCTTGGAGCTGATCGGTCAGGTCAAGGAGGTGCTTGCTCAGAGGTACCAGATGAAGGATCTAGGTGAGGTATCCACGTACCTTGGTGTGGAGGTTCGCAGGTCCGTCAAGGATGGGTGGTTGGAGATTGGCCAAGAGAAGTATGTATGTGGTCTTCAGGGAAGGTTTGGTGATCTGCTAAAGGAGACACATAGGGTACATACTCCCATGTCACCTAATGATCTCTCTAAGATCAGGAAAGGTACTTGGTTGAGTGAGGAAGGTGTTGCAGCTGATGTCAAGGTGTACCAGAGTCTCATTGGCAGCTTGATGTATGCTGCTGTAACTACCCGTCCTAACATGTTCTTCACGGTCATCACCCTTGCACAGTCCTGCATGGCACTAAGACGCATTCACATGCGCGATGCACTGAGAGCACTCAGTTACTTGGTCGACACAGCTGATCGTATCATTAGGTACGAGCGCCGAGGTGGTGAGCAGGTTGTTGGGTACACCGACTCGGATTGGGGTGGTGAGACTGATGGCAAGAGTCGCTCTGCCTACATCTTTAAGTTGGGAGGAGGAGCTATCAGCTGGTATAGCAAAAGGCAAGACAGTGTTGCAACAACCATTTTTGAAGCTGAGTATAAAGCTCTATTGGAAGGGTCCAAGGAGGCCATTTGGTTGAGGAGTTTGTTGACAGAGATGCATGTGGGCGATGGGGGGGCTATTCCATTATTCTGTGATAATGAGGCTGCTGTCTCCCTTGCCCACAATCCCGTTCTCCATCAGCGCACCAAGCACATTATGGTGGCTTGGCACTTTGTACGTGTTACAATCCCAAATGGGACTTATCCAGGGGTCGGCTCAGGGTTGTTCGCAGTTATTTGTTGCAGCGGAAGTGTTGACCTCAGGTCAGAGTGAATGTAAAATGACTGAGATGATAATAGCATGCATACATCGAGTTTATATAGGAAATACAGGGAATACGAAAAGACCTAGACTAGCCATGTACTCTAAGGGGTACATCCCTTGCAGCGAAGTTCACACCGTGCGGCGCGGGAACCTGTTGCAAACCTGTTCCCGCTCTTTTCATTTCAAGTCTTAACTACCTGCATCGGTCTTGATCTTGCGGTTGCTGGTGTCGCTTCGATTCTTCTGACACCTCGACTTCGTACTCGGTAGAGTCGGCTCCTGCAGCATACAGGAATGCCTTCTCATTGGATTACATATCGTAACACTCCCCTTCATTCCTGGGCGCGCAGAGAGCTGACTCGCTTGACTACTCCGGTGAGGTCGGAGCAGTGTTTGTACTGCTGACGTGGCAGTCGCTTGGTGAGGAAGTCGGCTGCCATCTTAGTGGTGGGGCAACATGCAAGGTCAACTTTGCCCCGGTCAATTTCGTCTTTGACGAGAAAGTATCAGAGTGCAATGTGCTTCGTGCGGTTCACGAACCCCGGCTTGTTCGCGATCTTGATGGCGCTCTGGTTGTCGCAGTGAAGGCGAAAGGTGGGCGAAGTTGGAATTTTCGCCTCCTGCAGCATCTCTTGCAGGTAAAATCCTTTGCGAACTGTGGCTGTTGTGGCGATGTACTCTGCTTCGGCCGATAACAGGGCAACCAGCTTCTGTTTCTGTGAGTTCCAGGAGATTGGTCCCGTTGGCTCCTCGCGGAAGACGAAGCCGGTTCCTGATCGTCGATTCGCGGAGTCAGCGTCATGATCTGCGTCCACGTAGCCGTTGAGGTTGAAGGAGGTTGTCGTCAGCATGGAGTAGGAGAGCCTGATGTCAAGTGTGGAGATGAAGTACTGCAGGGCGCGCTCTAGGTCCGGCTGGTTCTCGGCTAGTGGCTTGCGGGAGTATTGTGCCAATTGGCTGGCAATGTACGAAAGGTCGGGTCGGCATGTGACAGAGGCGAACAGCAGGCACCCCAGTTGTTGCTGGTAAAGTTGGAAGCCTGCTGGCAACAGAAGTTTGTTATCTGGTTTGTTGGGGCTGGGGTTGCGGTAAGGAGTCGAGAGTGGTGCGGGTGAAATGTTGAAGCGTTCCCCTAGTTGCTCTGCGTACTTGGAAGCTGACAGATGAATTGCTTCTGGCGCGTAGGTGATGTTCAACCCCAAAAACTGTGTGACGTTGTGGTTGATGGTGATGTTGACGCGCTGCGCCAGGTTCTCCTCGAACTGGTTAAGGTGTTTGTTGCAGGTGCCGGTATCAAGTAGGTCGTCGACGTAGACGGTCACGAGGATGTAATCGCCTTTGAAGTGGAGGCGGTACATTCCCGGGTCGTGCGGCAGCTGCCTGAAGCCGATTTCCAGAAGGATTTTGTGCAGGTGCTGCTGTTAGAGACGCGGCGCCTGTTTTATCCCGTAGAGGGATTTCTTCAGCTGACAGACACTGGGGTCTCCTTCCCCATAGGTGTGTGGCTATTCCACAAAGATGGTTGCATCCACCAGCGCGTACAAAACGCGTTCTTAACGTCGATCTGCCGTAGTGGTAGGTGCAAGGTGGCAGCAATGGCGAGTAGAATCCTGACGGAGGTGTGACAACTGACGGGAGCGAAGGTTTGATCGAAGTCAATGTCGTGGCACTGGTCGTACCCGCGTAACGACCCAACGTGCTTTGAAGCGCTTGATGGTACCGTCAGCGTTGGTTTTTAAGCAAAAAATACACTTTATGCTTAGCACCCTCCTCCCCTTCACTGCTGCACGATCGACTAGGACCCAAGTACCACGTGATTCCAGTGCCTTCAGCTCTGCGTCCATAGCAGCATGCCACTCCTTAGCGTGAGGACCGGTTAGAGCCTGGCATGGATTCTTGTGCTCGACGGCGCGCGTGAGAGTAGTGACAGACGTATGTAGGCCGAGAAGCTGTAGGCCGGACACATTGGTGGTGTTTGCGGTGTCTGTGAGGGGGACTTCCACCAAATCGTCATCCTCACTCTTGTGGCCAGGTGAGGAAGTGCTTGGCTCATGTTGACTTGATGGTCCTGGCGCGGGAGTGTCGTCGCTGTCATCGTTGTCGTCGTCGTTGCGCAGGCGAGGCGGTACGCCGGGATGCTCGTCGGCAGGGTTGCGTGGGCGACGTTGCGGCGTTCGTCCTCGATCCACTGCTTCAAGGTGAGTCGTTCGTAGAAGAGGATGTCACGGGCAGGAACGATCAGGTTGGTGTTGATGTCGAGGATTAGACTGCCTTGATACTCGTGACTGAGTCCCAGGTGGACTCCCCAGCGTGCGCGGTGAGTGAACTTGCCAATGGTGGCCGAAGTCGGTCGATACTGCACCACACACCCCCAAACCCTCAGCATGGAGGGATCTCCCCTTGAGCCGGTCCACTTCATGTGCGGGGAGAGGTTGCCCCTGTTGGCCGTGGTGGAGAGGAGGTTGTGCAGGCGCACCGCGTGGTTCATGGCGTACGGCCAATACTTCTTGGGTATGCCGGACTGGTTCATGAGGGCGCGCACTTTTGTCATGAGAGTGCGATTGACCCTCTCAGCGACGCCTTGCTGCTGGTAAGCATAGGGAAGAAAGATCTGATGCTTGATCCCTTTCTCTGTGACAACGCTTTTCAGTTCGTGGCTGTGAAACTCCTTTGCGCCGTCAGCCTGCCAGATTTTCAGCTTCTTCCCCGATTGTCGTTGCGCGTGTGCAAGCCAGATATGGAAGATCTCAGGAGCTTTGGATTGAACGTCGACGTTGGTGATCCAGACGTAGCGTGAGTACGCGTCCACGAAGGTGGGGGTGTATCGCTCACCGTTTATGCCGTCGAAGGTAAGCACGATGAAATCGCTGTAGACTTTCTGCAGCTTCTTGTAGCGGTTGGTGCTTGGCTCCAGTGAGGGATAAGCCTGGTGCGTGAGAGCAGCAGTGGGGTAGATGGTGCAGGTGGTTGGATGTGTCGTGCTGAGGGGTTACGTGCCGTCAGGGCGCAGCAGTGCCCCTGGCAGGAAGACTTTGGCGCGGAGGCAGTTGTTGAATGTCTGGCGCGAGGGATGGCCGAGTTGCTGGTGCCAGAGATCATCGTCTGCGCGAATTCCGGAAGTGCGCAGGTAACGTGCCTGATGCTCTGCTGCTTCTTCTTCTGTCTCGTGAGGAATTACGAGCACTGATCCTTCTTCTTCTCCGGGCTCTGCTTCGTTGTCCTGCTCCTCCTCTTCTGGTTCTGTTGCTGTCCCCCCTTCTGCAGGTGCTGTCGTGAGGTAGAGCGCGAGGAAGTTGCGGTCGGGGATGATGTTGAGAGTGGTCCTTGTGCCCTCAATGAAGCGGGCGAACGGATCTGGGCGGGAGATTGGTCCAAGCGAGTCACGGGGCGGAGTTGTTGGCACGTTCCTCCCCTCAATCTCTGATCAAGGATCGTCTTATCGATAAGGTGAGCGGGGTTGTGACGGGAGTTGGCTGGGTCGTCGGCCAAGTGGGACGGCGACTCTTGGGGCAGGTTGCTGAGCGGTCATTTCTCTCTCAACTTCCTCTTTTTTTTTTTGAGTAGGTCCGCCTTTGGTGAGCGGAGGTTGCTCTGGTTCTCCCCATCCTTGAGCGGTGCCAGATGCCCCAGTGGCGGATCCCCACGTTGCGCCTGTGGTACCGCCGTTGTCTTCGGTGTCGTCTCCCCAGCCACCGCGTCGTACAGATTCTTCGTCCCAACCTGCCGTGATTCGCTCTTCATAAAGCTTTGCCCTCTTTTCTGCTCTTGCCTTGTCAGTCTCCTCCTTGACGCTCAGTTCCTCAGGTTTATCCGGGTCTTTCCACTCCGTGTCGATGTGACGATAAACCCCACGGGGATAAGGGCGAGGTCGGTTTTCTTCATCGAAGGTGCCTGTATTTGCCTCCAGGACCCAGCGGAGAGTGTCCGTGGCGGGTGCAGGGCGTGCCTCTTGCTGTATTCCGAGGTTTTTGTCACCTGTACCAAAGATATGGTGAGTGGAAACAGCCAGTTCCATCTCCGTCATGCCTTCGGGTTCTGCCTCGGCGCTTTCTGCATCTTGGATTGCCGCTAGATCTCTCTCAACTTCTTCTGTGCGGCTTGCTGTAGGTGTGAAACAGGTGGTGCACAGTCCGTCGGGGCCGACTTGGTGCAGATTTTTCTCACGAGGATGAGGACTGCGGCGAATCCACGGCCGTCCATCTGGATGCTACCATGACTCCCTGTTCATGAACGGAAAGTCCAGGGGAACGAGGTCAACAAGCTCGTCTGATGAGGCCTGGCAGCTGGGTATGTCGAAGTCCAGCACATAAGCACCGTTCATCAATCAAGCTCTTCCGAGGTATTTGTGCGACTCGGGGGGGGGGGGGGGGGGGGGGGGGGGGTATCCGAGGGAGCGTAGGTCAGGATGAGGTCGCGCGTGTACGGGTCCGTGGCGAGCATGACTCCGCAGTCTCTTAGTTGTCCTACCGACAACAGGTTGAAGCGGAGATCTGGTACGTAGAGCACGTCGTTGAACGAGATGTGGGTGTTGCTATCTCGGGCTTGCAGTACCACGATGCCTTGTGCGCTTGCTCGCAGTTGCTCATTGTTGGCAACAGTAACGTAAGTGGCAGGGGCGCGGCTGATGCTTGAGACGTACCTGACGGATCCCACCATGTGTTGGCCGCAGCAACTGTCCAGGTACCAAGTATTTTGGTTTCTGTGGTCGTTGTGCAAGAGTAGCGCAAGCCGCAGAGTTACCAGAGTTGCCTTGAATCTTCTGTGGAATGCCGGATCTTCATCCTCCTTCCATTCCACATGTATGAATCGCTGATTGTCGTGGGGCGGGCTTTCTCGCAGTTGTATTTGCTGATGCCAATCTTGTTCGTCCTCGTCGCACAGGAAGTAGTGATTCTCTGTGAAGGGGTTGAATGAGCTCGCCTCGATGTTCTTCCTCTTCCTCTGGTTCATCGATGCGTAGGCGACGCCTTGTCGCCATGTTTGCGATGACGTTTCTAGGAGCTCCTGCTTGAGGTGTGTGGGTCTGTTGTTGCTGTGCAGGAGGGCGAGAAGTTTGTTGTTGAATCTGAGATTGACGAGCGTCTTGTCGGCCGACCCAATTGTTGTGGTGAGTGGAATTCGGGTGGCGATAGTTGGACCGGGATTTGCATCGGTCCGTTGAATGTCCGAAGTTTTTGCAGATTTTGCAGTAGTGGCGCCTTGGATGTCAACGCTCTTCACGGTTGTCTGTGTAGAAAGTGAGGCGCTCTCGGCGCGACGCACAGCTTGTCCTGCTCGAATCCATGTCCTGCTGTTCAGTCAAGAGGGCGGCGCATAGCGCGGGTTCTGAGATGATTCCTCATTGTCGGAGTAGCGCTTTGCAGGGCTTCCACTCAGGCCCGAGTCCTTGGAGGACGATGTTGGCGAAGATCTCCTCCGAAATGGCGCTTCCATGCTTCGTGATCTGGTCACGAATGTTCCGACAGCGGTTAATATATGTATTTGCGTTCTCCCCGTGCCCCATCTTGGTCTCCATGAGTTGCTGCAGGAGCCTGCTGGAGGTGACTGAGTCCTTCGGCTGATATACCTCAACGAGGTGCTTCCAGGCTTCTAGGGCTGGAGCGGCGCTCTCTTTGTAGGAGCGAATGCCGAGTTGTTCCGCAGGCGTCATGTTGCATAGCAGCACGATGTATGCTTTAAGAGACTCACTGTAGTACTGAGCCCGGGCGTCTTCGGTGTCTTCCACCGGTTTAGGATAGGAGCCGTCGAAGTGGTAAATCTGCGTTGTTTGTAGGAGGAGCTCCAACTCAAAACTCCATGTGTAGAAGTCCTTGCCATCAAACGCGGCAGCAGTCTTGATTTTTGAGACACTGAAAAATCGTGCTTGCGCAGAGTTGATGACTTCATCACTTGGACGGGGGGCAGTTGTTGTTGATTTGTCTGTGTCGAGGGAGAAGGCGTGCGCGGCGGTATCACGGCTTTTCGCAGCCGGTTGACAAGGTTGAGCTGGTTGGCAAGAGGTTATCGCGTCGCCTTTGCGCGATTCTTGGAGTTCTTTCTCCATAGTTGATAGTCGCGAGAATAACTGCTCAAGTGCGGCAGTGCTGATCGTAGTTATCGCCTCATTTGTCGCAGCCAGGTTGGTTTGTCCTTCGGCCGTCTGATTCGTTTGGCCTCCGGATCCTCCGGCCATCTTGGTCTTGGAGCGTGTGCCGCTCGCCAGATCTAGGTTCCGCGAATTCACGGAAGTGATGTTGCGAAGAATTCCTGAGTTGCTCTCATACCATGTTACAATCCTAAATGAGACTTAGCCAGGGATCAGCTCAGGGTTGTTTGCAGGTATTGTTGCAGCGCAAGTGTTGACCTCAGGTCAGAGTGAATGTAAAATGACTGAGATGATAATGGCATGCATACATCGAGTTTATATGAAGTACAAGGAATACGAAAAGTCCTAGACTAGCCATGTACTCTAAGAAGTGCATTCGCTAAAGGAGTTGTGTTTTGATTGATGAGTGAACTTTAATGCTCATTGGAGCAAGGGGGGTGTTGGAATTATGGTTAAAGCTCGCGTCTCAGATTTCCAACCATTTCACACTTGGTTGGGTTTGCCCGTCTGTGATTGGGTAATGAAAGACGAAATATTTGACGAGTGGGAGAAAAAAGCACAGCGAAAACGAGCCAAGGGGGACAGGTTTGGTCCCAGATTCTTTCAACGTTGAGTTCAGTGTCTCATATTTTCGGGAGTTGTAAACGCTTGGTGTGCACGGGAAAGCGTGCGACAGCCAGCTTTCCCAAACCACCCCTTGCTTTGGTGTGCTTTGCGACAAACTTTGCTGTTACCGGATTCCAACCGTTTAACACTTGGTTGGATGGCAGAAATATGAGACGCGAGCTTTAATTCGGGTTGCTCCAATAAACATATGTAGTGCTAAATCTACACTATAGTAGTGTAGAATACATTGGTTGGGTTGGGAGAACTTGTGGTGTACACTCTTTAGAGTGGACCACCAAGGCCCACGATATCAGGGTAAAACATCCTGTCAAACTATATGTGCTATTTTTGTGTAGGCTGTAGTGGGGTAGCCCATATGGGGTACAACCCAAAGTTAGGGTTATACTTGTACCCACGTTTCATGCAATGCACTCATTCCTGCTTCTAGATTTCAACATGGTTTCACAGTAGGTCCACAGGACCGTTTTTTTCGGGCCCACCCTTTGCTAGTGACCGTCTGTGGTTACCGTGCTACCCCACGCCCTGTTCTGCGTCGCGCCGCCCGCGCGCGCCCTGCCCTGCCCTGCCTTGCGTTGCGCAGCCTCGCGCATGCCCTGCCCTACCCTGCGTCGCGTCGCCGCGCGCACGCCCGGCCCCTGCCTTTGTTGCGCGCCGCCCCAGGGCCCGCGCACCGCCCCTGCCTGCCCGTCGCGCCGCCCCAGAGCCTGCGCGCGGCCCCTGCCCTTGCCGTGCGCCGCCCCAGATCCTACACGCGGCCCCTGCCCTTGCCCTGCGCCGCCCCAGAGCCCGCGCACTGCCCCTGCCTGCCCGTCGCGCCGCCCCAGAGCCTGCGCGCGCCGCCCCTACCTGCCCGTCGCGCCGCCCTAGAGCCTACACGTGGCCCCTGCCCGCGACGTGCGCTGCCCCAGAGCCCGCGCGCCGCCCCTGCCGGCCTGCGCGCCGCCCTGTCCGCCCGCGCAGCGCTCTGCTAGCCCGCGCGCCCGGCCCTGCCTTGCCCTACGCCCGCCCTGCCCTGCCGAGCGCCGTCCTGGAGCCTGCGCGCCGCCTTGCCCGCCCGCGCGCCGCTCGGCTAGCCTGCGCACCGCTCTGCCAGCCAGCGCGCCGCTCTCCTAGCCCATGCGCTTGCCTCCTGCCCACCTACACGTCGCCCTCTGCAGCCCGTGCGACTCCATTCCTACCTTGCCCTGCCCTACCTCCTTCCTCTGCCCACTATGGCTTCTCTTAGTGGTAGTGGTGGGAGTCTTGGCGGCGGTGGGGGCAGCGTTGGGAGTGGTGGAGGCGGCCGCAGCGGCAGTCGAGGTGGAGCTGTTCGGTGGGGAGGTTCTGGTGGTGGCCAGCTGCAGCTTCAGCGAGGTCCGCGCGTCACCCTTCCGCCCCAGCAGCTTCGTGAGTGGTATTTCCAGCGTGGGAAGTCTCCGACTATTGGTCGCTGCCCGTACGTCATTCGCACAGGTGCTCGGGCCGGGCAGACCTGCGGGACACCTGGCCATTCACAGCCCCGCTGCTTCGCCTATTTGAGTGACGCCTGGAGAGAGGTGTTTGGCGACGAGGCTGAGCCCCCCAGCTGGCTGGAGCTGCTTCGACACAGGGTGGACGTCTTTGCTCTCGACTTGGACGCTATACTTACTGCCATGTATACTCTGACTGTGGGTACTGAGGGTGACTGTTACCTCTGTGTGCCGCCCGACCCTGGCATAGAGGCTGCTACTCTAGGTACTAGTGCGTCTGCTCTAGGTGCTAGTGAGTCTGCTCTAGCTGGTACTACGTCTGCTGAGCCCTTGCACACCTTCACGCTTGACTCAGGTGCTACACGCTATTTCTTTCGCGACAGTACCGCACTCACACCGCTCCCTAGACCGGTTGCGGTCTCCCTGGCTGACCCCTCTGGGGGTCCGGTTCTTGCACGTTCCTCCACCGTGCTCCCGTGTCCGGCGGTTCCGTCCGGCTCGCTGTCAGGTCTCCACCTCCCCTCGTTCTCGACGAACTTGGTGAGTAACGCAGCTCTTCAGGATGAGTGGGTTAATACCTTTATCCCTGGAGGCCAGCGTGTGGCGATCTGCACGTGTGCACGGACGGGCCGTCACCTGGCCACGTTTACCCGTCGGCCTGGGTCGAGTCTGTACACCCTGACTACTGAGCCTCCCCAAGTTGCTGCTTCTGGTCAGGTGGCTGCGTCAGGTCTGGTAGCCCCCCCCTGCGAGTGTCGTCACCTGTCGCACCAGACTCTCCTTTGGCACCACCGCCTTGGTCACCCCTCCTTGCCACGCCTGCGTGGCATGCACTCTCGCTACCTGGTCTCTGGTCTTCCCAGGTCTCTGCCTTCCCTCCCGCCCTCGCCTGCCCCGCCCTGCATTCCTTGCGTCGAGGGGCGGTAGCGCGCCGCTCCTCACTCCTCCTCGTTTCCCCCAACAGATGCTCCCCTGCAGACTCTCCACCTGGACGTGTGGGGCCCAGCCCGCGTCCAGAGACAAGGCCGCGAGCGGTACTTTCTGCTGGTTGTCGACGACTACTTGCGTTACACCACGGTCTTCCCCTTGCGCAGCAAGGGTGAAGTCCCTGCTGTTTTGATCCCTTGGATCCGCGCTGTGCGTCTCCAGCTCCGCGAGCGGTTCGACACGGACCTTTCTCTCCTGCGTCTGCACTCTGACAGAGGTGGTGAGTTCTCCTCTGACCTCTTGCGGGACTTTTGTCAGGGGGAGGGCATCCTCTAGTCGTTCACGCTTCCGGCCTCTCCGCAGCAGAATGGGGTTGCTGAGCGCTGCATTGGCTTAGTCATGGAGGTCGCTCGTACCTCCATGATCCATGCGGCGGCTCCCCATTTTCTGTGGCCGTTTGCGGTCCGGTACACTGCGCATCAGCTCAACCTCCGGCCCCGTGTCTCCTTGCTGGAGACCTCGCCCACACTTCGTTTGACGGGGGAGGTTGGCAATGCATCGCGCTTCCGGGTCTGGGGTTCTCGTGCCTTTGTCCGCGATACCACCGCGGACAAGCTCTCCGCTCGCGCCATTCCCTGCGTCTTCCTTGGTTTTCCCCCTGACGCGCCTGGCTGGCAGTTTTATCACCCCACGTCGCGTCGGGTGTTCGCCTCTCAGGACGTCACGTTTGATGAGTCGGTTCCCTTCTACCGCCTCTTTCCCTACCGCACTGCCCCTCTCCCCCTGCTGCCCCTCTTCCTTGCTCCAGGTTCCCCTCCGGTAGACCCCCCCCCCCCCCCCCCTCAGGGTCCTGCTCCTTCAGGTGTGTCTCAGGTAGACCCGCCTCCCTTGCCTGAGCCTGTCGAGGTAACTGATGACTCAGGTGCCGCTGAGGGTGGTGCTGCTCGGGGTGCTGCGTCTGGGGGTGTTGAGCCTGCGAGTGTGGAGCGTGAGGGTGTTGTGCCTGGGGGTGCTGAGCCTGGGGGTGCTACGCCACAGCGAGAGGAGCCTAGGGGTGCTGAGCCTACGGGTGCTACTTCTGGGGGTGCTGAGCCTGGTGGTGCTACGTCTACTGGTCCTGGAGGTTCTCCTGGGGCCTCACCCCAGTAGTCTAGCCGGCGGGAGCCTCTCTCACCACAGCAGCTGCGCGAGTGGTACACTCAGCGCTACTGCCTTCCGCGTGGAGCTGCTGGAGCTGGAGGCCCTGGAGCTACTATTACCGGAGGAGCTGGCGCTACTGGTCCCGGAGGTGCTGGTACTGGTGGTACTGGAGCTGCCGGAGCTGGTGGTGCTGCTGGTGCTGGAGGTGCTGGTGGTGCTGGCACTGCTGGTCCCGGAGGTGCTCGTGCTGCGGAGCCTGGGGGTGCTGAGCCTTCGAGTGCGGAGCCTAGGGGTGCTGAGCCTGAGCGTGCGGAGCCTAGGGGTGCTACTTCTAGGGGTGCTGCACTTAGGGGTACTGCGTCTCCTTTCCGGGAGCCTCTCTCCCCTCAGCAGCTGCGCGAGTGGTACGCTAGCCGCTGTCGCCTTCGGAGTGCCGCTGCTGGAGCTAGTGGCCCTGGAGCTGGAGACGCTGGTGCTGGGGTCCCGGAGGAGCTGGAGCTAGTGGTCCTGGAGGCGCTGGTGCTGGAGACGCTGGAGCTGGAGACACTGGAGCTGGAGGTACTGGAGGAGCTGGAGGTAGTGGTCCTGGAGGCGCTGGTGCTGGAGACGCTGGAGCTGGAGACACTGGAGCTAGTGGTACTGGACCTGGAGGTACCGGAGGAGCTAGAGCTAGTGGTCCTGGAGGCGCTGGTGCTGGAGACACTGGAGCTGGAGACATTGGAGCTGGTGGTGCTGGAGCTGGAGGCACTGGAGCTGGTGGCACTGGAGCTGGAGGCACTGGAGCTGGAGGCCCTGTGCAGCAGCGACCGTTCTTCGAGCCGCCGCCACAGCTGTCTGAGCTTCCGCCTGAGTCGGTTCTCCGCCAGGTTCTTGGTCTTCCTTCGTCCACTGCCCAACCCCCTGCCTCGCCGCTGCCTATCCCGTCCCGCTACACTAAGCAGCCGGTCTCCCTTACAGAGCGTTGTGAGCCTGCGTCTCGTCCTGCCTCCCCTGTTCGCGCTGTTCGCACCGCTCGTCGTGTCCCGCGTCCGCGTCCTCCTCCTGTGCCAGGCACTCAAATTATGGCACTTCGTCCCTCCTCTGCTCCACAGCGCGTCCCTCTGCCGTCTCCTCCTAAGTCCTCTCTTCCTCAGCTTCCTGACCCTGTTCGTGCTGCTAGCCCCACAGTCACGCGTCTTCTGGCTACTGTTGTCACTGACCCGTCGTTTGAGTCAACTGCTGCGTCTGCCTTAGTTGTTGAGCTTGTCGACTTTGCTGCTGCGTGTCGTCTAGACTACGCCGCCAGTCTGGTTGAATGTCTGAGTCTGTCTATCCTTCGTCCGTTGGGGGTGAGTGTGCTCTTGGCACGGACGACCTTGAGGACAAGCAGGAGGACTTTGACTGTCTTGCGGCTGTTGTACCTCATCTCGTGGCCTGGCTGCTTGCCCCTGAGGGAGACCCGGATGCACTGGACATCCCGACCCCGCGCTCTTACACAGAGGCGATCACAGGTCCCTACTCATCTTAGTGGCAGACAGCCATGGACGCAGAGATGGCATCCTGGAAGTCCACAGGCACTTACGTCGACGAGGTTCCCCCTCCTGGGGCGAACATAGTCGATGGCATGTGGATTTTCAGGGTGAAGCGGCCGCCGGGTTCTCCGCCTGTCTTCAAGGCTCGTTACGTTGCACGAGGCTTCAGTCAGCGGCAGGGAGTTGACTTCTTCCAGACCTTCTCCCCTACCCCGAAGATGACCACTCTTCGGGTACTGCTGCACGTTGCCGCTCAGCGTGACTACGAGCTTCACTCTCTTGACTTCAGCACAGCGTTCTTGCAGGGCAGCCTGCACGAGGAGATCTGGCTGCGCCGCCCACCTGGCTTCACTGGGTCGTTCCCTCCTGGTACCCAGTGGAGCCTCCAGCGGCCAGTCTACGGTCTTCGCCAGGCGCCTCGTGAGTGGCACGACACACTGAGGACGACACTTGCGGCTCTTGGGTTTGCTCCTTCGACTGCTGACTCGTCGCTGTTTCTGCGCACCGACACTTCTCTGCCGCCGTTCTACATCCCCGTGTACGTCGACGACTTGGTCTTCGCCACTGCTGACACTGAGGCACTCGCCCTTGTGAAGTCGGAGCTGCAGAAGAGACACACGTGCACAGACCTGGGTGAGCTGCGCAGCTACCTTGGCTTGCAGATCACTCGGGACAGAGCACGCCGCACCATTACCCTGACTCAGTCACACATGGTGCAGCAGGTCCTTCAGCGTTTCGACTTCTAGTTCTCCTCACCACATTCCACTCCTCTGTCTACCGGTCAGTCGCTCTCAGCTCCACCTTCGGACAAGTCCGTAGAGCCGAGTGGCCCGTACCCAGAGCTTGTGGGCTGCCTCATGTACCTGATGACCTGCACTCGACCTGACCTTGCGTACCCTCTTAGCATCCTTGCTCGTTACGTTGCGCCTGGGAGACACCGGCGAGAGCACTTGGAGGCTGCTAAGAGGGTGCTGCGCTACTTGTGCAGTACATCAGGCATGGGGCTGGTGCTTGGAGGACGGGGTGACGTTGTCCTCACTGGACACTCAGACGCCTCTTGGGTTGACGACCAGGCTACACAGCGGTCGTCACAGGGTTACACCTTCAGTCTTGGTTCCGGCTCTGTCTCTTGGCGGTCCACTCGCTCTTCTTCTGTTCTCAGCTCCAGTTGTGAGGCTGAGATCTACGCCACCACCATGGCTGCACAGGAGCTTCGCTGGCTCACCTACCTGCTGACTGACTTGGGAGAGCGGCCTCGTTCTCCTCCAGTTCTGTACGGCGACAACAAGGCGGCCCTCGCCTTGTGTCAGGAGCACAGACTGGAGCACAGAACGAAGCACATTGCTCTGCGTTACTTCCTTGCTCGAGAGCTACAGCAGCGTGGCCAGCTTCGTCTTGCTTACGTGGACACGCGGGCCAACACTGCTGATATATTCAACAAGGCACTCCGCCTAGTGATCATCAGCGTCACTGCACTGCTCTAGGCCTCGTGCCTACGTTCTCTTAGTTGCTTACTGCTTGATCTTGCTTGTACTGTGATCTATATATATATATATATATATATATCTGTTCTTGCATGTTTATCTTTGCTAGGTTGTGATCACTGTACTGCTTGCTATGTTCTATATACCCCTGCATGTGAACTGACCTTTTGGCCCTTTGCCTGTGCTCGGAGTGTGTGGTGACGTTGTGATCCACCCCGAGCTTGCTTTACTTCTCTTGACTGGTCTTGTGACCCCTTGTTCTCCCCCACTTTGCCTATGGGGGTGTGTCAAACTATATGTGCTATTTCTGTGTAGGCTGTAGTGGGGTAGCCCATATGGGGTACAACCCAAAGTTAGGGTTATACTTGTACCCACGTTTCATGCAATGCACTCATTCCTGCTTCTAGATTTCAACAGTGTAGAATACATTGGTTGGGTTGGGAGAACTTGTGGTGTACACTCTTTAGAGTGGACCACCAGGGCCCACGATATCAGGGTATAACATCTTGTTTACCCTGATTTCAGGATGTTGTTTTAAGTTTGCCCTGGAATATCAGAATGACGCTGAGATTTACCCTGTGACGTCATGATGATTCATGTGTTTTGCCCTGAAATTTCAGAATGGCAGAGAGATTTTGCCCTGAAGCATTAGGGTGAATGTAGAGGGATGCCCTGACTCGTGGGAAGGGGAAGAAGAGGTGGAGGGGGGGAGAGGGGGAGAGGGGAGGAAGGAGGCTGGGGCGTGTGTGTGCTACCAGTTTTGTCCCCACACCTCCCCCTCCAAAGTTTTTGTTCAGCCAGTTGTAGTGAATCCGCTGAACAACCTGCTTCTCTCATGCCTTCCCCTCCACCCTATAGTCTTGTATTTTTTTGCCCTGAAACATCCAGATTAATATCTGCTGGTGCCCTGAAATTTCAGGTTGACCAGGAAACTTTGCCCTGAAAAATCAGGGCATTTTGGAAAGTTTTTGAAAGTTACCCTGAGGGCTAAGGGTGCCCTAAATCCTAGCACAGGCCCTATGGACCACCTCTTAAATCCTATAAGTTAGGGTTCTCTCTTGGTGGAACTCCACTTCTTGCAAAAATCCCTTTGGTTCTAGCATGCTCATACACAAGTTGGGTCCTAACATTCCTAGGCTTTAAGAGGAGGTTCTAAGACTACTATAGCTTCCGCTAGTAGCTTAGACCATTCTTACAGAATGTACACGTGTATATGCATGTCTGTAACCCCTATGGAAAACCTCTATCTAGTCTACGTTTAACACGGTACATAATATAAAACATGTGCTTTTACACTTTTATGAAGAAATGCGATGTTTAACGAGTTTTTTTAATACATCTTGCAGTGACACGTCACCCACGAGAGGTATCGCGCGAGCCACGTCACCTATAACGAGGTGTGTCATCTTAGAAACTAGGCATGGATGATGTGACTATCGAGTGAATTTTGGTACAAGAGGAAAACCCTAAGGGGTTGTACCCCACATTATCTACCCCACTACAGCCTACCCACAAATATAACATATACATATTTTGACACACCCCCATAGGCAAAGTAGGGGAGAGCAAGAGGTCACAAGACTAGTCAAGAAAAGCAAAGCAAGCTCAGGGTGGATCACAACGTCACCACACACTGAGCACAAGCAAAGGGCCACAAGGCCAGTCCACATGCAGAGGTATATATGCAACAAGAACAGTACAGTGATCTCTACCTAGTAAGTGCAAGCATGCAGGTATATATATATAGATCACAGTACAGGCAGAGTCTACAGCAAGTGTGGAAACGTAGGCACAAGGCCCAACAAAGTACAAAAGCGCTGATGGTCACCAGACGGAAGTGCCTTGGTGAATATATCAGCAGTGTTGGCCCGAGTGGCCACGTGAGCAAGGCGAAGCTGACCCCGCTGCTGCAACTCTCGAGCGAGGAAGTAACGCATAGCGATGTGCTTCGTTCTGTGCTCCAGTCTGTGCTCCTCACACAAGGCAATGGCGGCCTTGTTGTCGACGTACAGAACTGGAGGAGAACGAGGCCTCTCTCCCAAGTCGGTCAGCAGGTAGGTGAGCCAGCGTAACTCCTGAGCAGCCATGGCTGTGGCGTAGATCTCAGCCTCATAACTGGAGCTGAGAACAGAAGACGAGTGAGTAGAACGCCAAGAAACAGAACCGGAGCCAAGGCTGAAAGTGTAACCCTGTGACGACCGCTGCGTAGCCTGGTCGTTAACCCAAGAAGCGTCTGAGTGCCCAGTGAGGACCACGTCTCTCCGCCCTCCAAGCACGAGCCCCATGCCCGATGTACTGCACAAGTAGCGCAGTACCCTCTTCGCAGCATCCCAGTGCACCTTTCGGTGCCGACCAGGAGCCACGTAGCGGGCGAGTGACCGGTAGCCAGAGGAGTGGACTGTGGCGAGGACCAGGTGAAGCCGAAGCGCTGAAGGACCTGTTGCACCATGTGTGACTGAGTCAGAGTGATGGTGCGCCGTGCTCTGTCCCGGGTGATCTGCAAGCCAAGGTAGCTGCGCAGCTCACCCAGGTCTGTGCACGTGTGTCTCTTCTGTAGCTCCGACTTCTCCAAGGCAAGAGCCTCAGTGTCAGCAGTGGCAAAGACCAAGTCGTCGACGTACACGAGGATGTAGAACGGCGGCAGCGAAGTGTCGGTGCGCAGAAACAGCGACGGGTCAGCAGTCGACGGAGCAAACCCAAGAGCCGCAAGTGTAGTCCTCAGTGTGTCGTGCCACTCACGAGGCACCTGGCGGAGACCGTAGACTAGCCGCCGGAGGCTCCACTGGGTACCAGGCGGGAACGACCCAGTGAAGCTAGGTGGGCGGCGCAGCCAGATCTCCTCGTGCAGGCTGCCCTGTAAGAAGGTTGTGCTGAAGTCCAGTGAGTGAAGCTCGTAGTCACGCTGAGCGGCAATGTGCAGCAGCACCCGAAGAGTGGTCATCTTCGTGGTGGGGGAGAAGGTCTGGAAGAAGTCGACTCCCTCTCGCTGACTGAAGCCTCGAGCAACGTAACGAGCCTTGAAGACAAGCGGAGAACCCGGCGGCCACTTCACCCTGAAAATCCACATGCCATCGACGATGTTCGCCCCGGGAGGGGGAACCTCATCGACGTAGGTGCCTGTGGACTTCCAGGATGCCATCTCTGCGTCCATGGCTGCCTGCCACTGAGAGGAGTACTCACCCGCGATCGCCTCAGCGTAAGAGCGCGGGGTCGGGATGTCTACAGCATCCGGGTCTCCCTCAGGGGCAAGCAGCATGGCCACGAGATGAGGCGCAGCGGCTGCAAGACACTCAAGGTCCTCCTGCCTGTCCTCAAGGACGTCCGTGCCAAGAGCACACTCACCCCCAACGGACGGAGGACAGACAGACGCAGACTCAGCAACAAGGCTAGCAGCGTAGTCGAGACGACAGGCAGCAGCAAAGTCAACAAGCTCAGCGACCAAGGCAGACGCAGCAGCAGACTCAAACGACGGGTCAGTGACAAAAGTGGCTAGCAGACGCGTGACAGTAGGGTGCTCAGCACAAAACCGGTCAGACGTCAGGCAGAGAGGACGCAGGGGGAGACGGCAGAGGAACAGACTGCGGAGCAGAGGAAGGACAACGGACTACGAGGTGTGTGATGGGGACAGCCGGCTGACGCGGACGAGGAACACGACGACCGGAACGACCAGAGGGGACAGGCGAGACAGGACGCGACGCAGGCTCACGACGCACAGCAAGACCCCCATTCTGCTCCGTGTAAGGAGAAGGAGCAGGCAGTGGTGAGCCAGGCTGTAACGGAAGACCAGTAGACGACGGTAGGCTAAGAAACTGGTGAAGCACAGAGTCAGGTGGTGGCTGAGACGACGGAGACGGCGGAGCGAAGAACAGGCGCGGCTGTGCAGTGCCACCAGCACCAGCAGCTCCAGCACCTCCAGCAGCTCCAGCAACTTTAGCAGCTCCAGAACCCCCAGTGCCAGCTCCGCCAGGACCAGCTCCCACAGCAGCACCACCGCTAGAACCGGCACCTCCAGTCCCAGGGTCTCCAGCCTCAGTGTCTCCAGCAGCAGCACCCACAAGCACAGCGCCTCCAGCCCCAGCAGCTCCAGCACCTCCAGGTCGAGCACCTCCGGGACCAGGGACGTCAACAGAAGCACCTCCAGCGGCAGAACTCCGAGCTCCAGCAGCGCGGCCCTGACGGCGACCGTACCAGTCGTGCAGCTGCTGTGAGGTGAGAGGCACACGCGGACGAAGGCGGCTGCTCCAAGGAGACCGCGCACCAGCAGTCGCAGTACCCTCAGGCGTCTCACCCCCAGACTCAGCACCCCCAGACTCCGCACACGCAGGCTCAGCACCCCCAGACGCAGCACCCCCAGGCGCAGTACCTCCAGTCTCCTCACGTGTAGACGCAGCACCGCCAAACGCACCCTCAGGCTCCTCACGCTCAGGCTCCGCACCCCCAGGCTCAGCACCCACAAGCTCCGCACCCCCAGGCTCCGCACCTCCAAGCTCAGCACCCCCAGGCTCCGCACCCCCAGGACCAGCATCACCCCAAGCAGGACCGGAGTCACCAGTGACCTCAACAGGCGCAGGCACAGGAGGGTCTACCTGAGAAACACTTGAAGGAGCAGGACCTGGCGCGGGAAGGGGGTCTACCTGGGGAGGACCTGGAGCGAGGAAGAGCGGCGGGGGGGTGCGAGGGGAAGTACGGTAGGGAAAGAGACGGTAGAAGGGAACGGACTCGTCAAAGGTGACGTCCTGAGACGCAAAGACACGGCGTGAGGTGGGGTGGTAAAACTGCCAGCCAGGCGCGTCAGGGGGAAAACCAAGGAAGACACAGGGAATGGCGCGAGCGGAGAGCTTGTCTGCGGTGGTATCGCGGACAAAGGCACGAGCACCTCAGACCCGGAAACGCGACGCATCGCCAACCTTCCCCGTCCACAGCAGTGTGGGCGAGGTCTCCGGCAAGGAGACACGGGGCCAGAGGTTGAGCTGATGCGCAGCGTACCGGACCGCAAACGGCCACAGAAAATGGGGGGCAGCCGCATGGATCATGGAGGTACGAGTGACCTCCATGACTAAGCCAATGCGGCGCTCAGCAACCCCATTCTGCTGCGGAGAGGCCGGAAGCGTGAACGTCTAGTGGATGCCGTGCTCCGCACAGAAGGCTGCCAAGAGGTCAGAGGAGAACTCACCACCTCTGTCAGAGTGCAGACGCAGGACAGGAAAGTCCGACTGGAACCGCTCGCGGAGCTGGAGACGAACAGCACGGATCCAGGGGATCAGAACATCAGGGACCTGACCCTTGCGCTGCAAGGGGAAGACCGTGGTGTAGCGTGTGTAGTCGTCGACAACCAGCAGGAAGTACCGCTCGCGGCCCTGCCCCTGGACGCGGACGGCGCCCCACACGTCCAGGTGGAGAGTCTGCAGTGGAGCCTCTGTGGGAGGGAACGAGGAGGAGTGAGGAGCGGCGCGCTGCCGCCCCTCGATGCAAGGAAGGCCAGAGACCAGGGAGCGAGAGTGCATGCTACGAAGGCGAGGCAGGGAGGGGTGACCAAGGCGGTGGTGCCACAGGAGAGTGTCGTGCGACAGGCGGCGACACTCACACTGGGTAGCTACCTGAGCAGACGCGTACAGCTGAGGAGACAAAGGGGTGTAGCGTGAATTAGTGGTGAGGGTGTACAGACTGGACCCCGGCTCACGAGTGAATGTTGCCAGGTGGCGGCTAGTCCGAGAGCAAGTGCAGATCACCACACGCTGCCCTCCAGGAGTCCAGGTGTCAACCCAGTGATCCTGGAGGACGGCGTTGCTCACCAGGTTCATAGAGAACGAGGGAACGTGGAGACCTGACAGCTCACCAGACGGGACCGCCGGGCACGGAAGCACAGTCGTGGCTCGTGCAAGCACTGGGCCCCCAGAGGGGTCAGCCAGTGAGACAGGGACAGGCGCAGGGAGGGGGGTGACAGTGGTACTGTCGCGAAAGAAACAGCGAGAAGCACCAGAGTCAAGTGTAAACGTGTGCAAGGCCTGAGCTGACGCAGTACCAGAGAGGGCAGACTCACTAGCACCTAGGGCTGCAGTCCTTATACCGGGGTCAGGCGGGACACACAAGTAACAATCACCCTCAGCACTAACAGTCAATGCATACATGGCAGCAAGGATTGCATCATAGTCAAGATCATAGATAGGTACATCACGCCTAAGCAGATCTGCCCAGTTGGGGAATTCAGTAGCATCAGGAAACTTGGTGCGCCAAGCGTCGCTGAGTCGAGCAAAGCAGCGGTACTCAGTGTGAAAGCCGTTGCATGTGCGACCCTTGCGGGGGGCAGTGAGAATGACATAGGGGCAGCGACCAGGACCCCCAGACGCCCCACGCCCGGCATACCAGTCATGGAGCTGCTGAGAAGAGGGGGTCTGGCGCTGCTGCTGCTGCTGCGGCTGCTGCTGCTGCTGCTGCTGCTGCTGCTGCTGCTGGCCCCCACTGGAGCTCCCCTTCTGGCCAGTCCCACTCCTGCCCCCACCTCCACCGCCACCACCATTGCCTCCTCCCCCACTACCGCCGCTGCCACCTGCACCACTCCCCGTCCCACCGCCGCCCCACCCACCTCCTCCACCCCCACGACCACCCCCACCACCTCCACCACCCCCGCCGCCTCCACCACCGCTCCCTCCACCGCCACCTCCACCACCCCTGCCACCCTTGCCGCCCTCGCCACCGCCGCGCTTCCCACTAGGAGCGGAAGCCGCTGCGACCTTCTCAGCACCGAGGAGGTCGACTGCAGCAGCAGCTGAGGCGTAGGAGGGGGCAAGAGGGGAGGGGGAGCACCCCTCAAAGAGGGGAGTGCGAGGAGTGCCACGGGCAGCACCTACAGCGAGGATGTTCTTCTCTGCTGCGAGGAGCTGCTGCTCGAAGTCGGCTAGAGTGATAGTGGTAGGGTCCTTGGCGAGGAAATGGTCCCTGACCGAGCTAAGAGTGTCAGGGAGGCGGGTGACGAGGATGTAGAGGGTAAAGTACAACAGGGGGGTGTACGTGGCGAGGAACTCGTCGGTAAGAGCGGCACGAAAGCGGGCGTCACTAGCGCGGAGGTGAGAGATGAGGTCCTCAGCGGTGGTAAACGAGGACAGGTCGGGGAACAGGTAGGGCAGGATGAGGCGTCCTACGGCTGCAGTGGCTGGGGAGGAATAGCGCGCAACTACAGCGTCATACAGCGCCTTAGCAGTCTTGTGCTGACTAAAATGCGCGCGCTCAGTGATCGGCAGGTGGTTGCGGATAGCGAGGCGCGCAGCAGCATCGCGAGTCTGCCACTGTGAGCGGTCAAGAGCAGGAGCACTGTCAGCAGGAGCAGCGGCAGTGCCAGAAGCGTGATCGAACAGTGAAACGCCGTCTTTGGCATCCGTCATAAGAAACAGCTGCAGGTCGTCAAGCCAAGTGGCAAACTCTATCGGGCGACCGTCAGGCTCAAACGCGAGAACATTCAGTGTCACCATTATAGCAGCGCAGGCAAAAGCAGCAGGCCAAGGCAGCAGGAAGAGGCGGCAGGAAGGCGGGCAAGTGCACTTCAGGCAGGCAGGCGCAAGGCAGGCAGGCGCACTTCAGGCAGGCAGGTGCAAGGCAGGCAGGCGCACTTCAGGCAAGGCGCAAGGCAGGCAGGCGCACTTCAGGCAAGGCGCAAGACAGGCAGGCGCACTTCAGGCAAGGTGCAAGACAGGCAGGCGCACTTCAGGCAAGGTGCAAGACAGGCAGGCGCAAGGTGGGCAGCGTGCGGCTAGAGGGACGCGCGGCACACGGGCGGCGAAGTGCGCAGGGCGAGGTGGCGGGGCACAGGTAGGGCAGGGCGCAGGGGCGACGGGCGGCGCACGGGCAGGGCACGCAGCTGCAGGCTGCGCGCGGCTGTGGGCTGCGCGCGGTTGCGGGCTGGGCGCGGCTGCGGGCTGCGCGCGGCTGCGGGCTGCGCGCGGCTACGGGCTGCGCGCGGCTGCAGGCTGCGTGCGGCGGCGGGCTGCATGCGGCTGTGGGCTTCGTGCGAGGCAGCAGCGGGCGTGCGGGCGGCTGAGCGCGGCACGCGAGGCTCCAGCGGGCTGCGCGTGGGCTGCAGCAGCGGGGCGCGCTAAAAAAAAAAATGACGCGCGCGTGCAGCCGAGGCGCGCGCGGGCAGCAGGCAAGGCAGGCATGTCAAATGATATATATAGGTGATACATATTGGTAGGCTGTAGTGGGGTAGATGTTATAGGGGATAACCCCTTAGGGTTTTCCTACTTGTAAAATTTCTCTCGATAGTCAACTCACCTTGCCTAGCTATCTCAACATGGCATCTAGAGCAATGGTCCTAAGGACCTAAGATTGGGGCCCACCTACTCATGAGTTACTTTCCCTACAGCTATACCTACCTTACCTGCTGCCCGCGCGCGCCTCGGCTGCATGCGCGCGTGCATTTTTTTTTAGCGCGCCCCGCTGCCTTAGCCGCCCGCGTGCTCGCTGCTGTCGCGCGCAGCTCGTCACCGCGCGCAGCCCGCCGCCACGTGCGACCCGCCGCCGCGTGCAGCCAGTAGCCACGCGCAGCCCGCAGCCACGCGCAGCCCGTCGCCGCGCGCAGCCCGCAGCCGCACGCAGCCCGTCGCCGCGCGCAGCCCGCAGCCGCACGCAGCCCGTCGCCGCGCACAGCCAGCTGCCACGCACAGCCCGCAGCCGCGCGCAGCCCGCTGCCGCGCGCAGCCCGCAGCAGCGCGTGCCCTGCCCTGCCTGTGCGCCACTGCCTCGACCTGAGCGCTTAGCCGCCCGTGAGTCGTGCGCTTACCTGCCTTACGCGCGGCCTGTCACAAAACTGCGTGCTTCCTTACCTGCTACAGTTGCCTGCTGCCTGAGCCTGCTGCCTGAACCTGCAGTCTTTGCCTGCTGCCTGAGCCTGCTGCCTGAGCCTGCTGCCTGAGCCTGCTGCCTGAGCCTGCTGCCTGAGCCTGCTGCCTGAGCCTGCTACCTGAGCCTGCTGCCTGAGCCTGCTGCCTGAGCCTGCTACTTTTGCCTGCGCTACAACCATGGCGACCCTTACTGTTCTCGCCTTTGAGCCTGACGGCCGCCCCATCGAGTTTGACACCTGGCTTAGTGACCTGCGCCTTTACCTTATGACTGACGTCGCAGACGGAGTGTCCCTGCTAGCCTATGTGACCGGCACTGTCCCTACTCCTGCTGAGACTGCTCCTGCCCCTGAACGAGCACAGTGGGAGCTCCGCGATGCTGTCGCGCGCCTTGTTATTCGCAATCACCTACCGATCTCTGAGCGCGCGCATTTCAACCAGCTTAAGACTGCTAAGACGCTGTATGATGCTGTCGTTGCCCGCTATTCCGCCCCGACCACAGCCACCGTTGGTAGTCTCATCCTGCCTTACCTGTTCCCAGACTTAGCCTCGTTTCACACTGCTGCCGACCTTATCACTCACCTCCGCACTAGTGACGCCCGCTTTCGAGCCGCTCTTACCAAAGAGTTCCTCGCCACGAACACCCCCCCGCTGTACTTCACCCTCTACATCCTCGTCACCCGCCTCCCTGACACTCTTCGCTCTGTCAGGGATTACTTCCTTGCCAAGGATCCTCCAACTATCACTCTGGACGACTTCGAGCAGCAGCTGGTCGCAGCAGAGAAGAACATCCTCGCTGTCGGTGCTGCTCGTGGCACTCCCCGCACTCCCCTCTTTGAGGGGTGCTCCCCCTCCCCTCTTGACCCCTCCTACGCCTCTGCTGCTACTGCTGTTGACTTCCTCGGTGCGGAGAAGGTCGCAGCGGCTTCCGCTCCTGGTGGGAAGCGTGGTGGTGGCAGGGGCGGCAAGGGTGGCAGGGGTGGCGGAGGTGGCGGTGGAGGGAGCGGTGGTGGAGGCGGCGGGGGTGGTGGAGGTGGTGGGGGTGGCCGTGGGGGTGGAGGCGGTGGGTGGGGTGGCGGCAGGACCGGGAGCGGTGGAGGCGGCGGCGGCGGTGGTGGGGGAGGAGGCAGCGGCAGTGGCGGTGGAGGTGGGAGTGGGGGTGGATCTGGCCAGAAGGGTGGCCAGCAGCAGCAGCAGCAGCAACAGCCACAGCAGCAGCAGCAGCTTCCTCCCCTCACCTCCCAGCAGCTCAATGACTGGTATGCTGGGCGTGGGGCGTCTCGGGGTTCTGACCGCTGCCCCTATGTCATTCGTACTGGCCCCCGCAAGGGTCGCCCCTGCAACGGTTTTCACACTGAGTATCGTTGTTTTGCTAGGCTTAGTGACGCCTGGCGTACTAAGTATCCTGATGCTACTGAGTTCCCCAACTGGGCAGAGCTGCTTAGGCGTGATGTGCCTATCTTTGATCTGGACTATGATGTTATTCTTGCTGCCATGTATGCATTGACTATTAGTGCTGAGGGTGACTGCTACTTGTGTGTGCCGCCTGACCCCGGTATAAGGACTGCAGCCCTAGGTGCTTGTGGACTTCCAGGAAGCCATCTCTGCGTCCATGGCTGCCTGCTCGTCCCGGTCGTCGTGTTCCTCGTTCGCGTCAGCAGGCTGTCCCCAGCACACACCTCGTAGTTCGTCGTCCTTCCTCTGCTCTGCAGCCTGTTCCTCTTCCGTCTCCTCCTGCGTCCTCTCTACCTGACGTTCCAGACCCTGAGTCTGACCGGTTTCGTGCTGAGCACCCTACTGTCACGCGTCTGCTAGCCACTGTTGTCACTGACCCGTCGTTTGAGTCTACTGCTGCGTCTGCTCTTGTCGCTGAGCTTGTTGACTTTGCTGCTGCCTGTCGTCTAGACTACGCCGCCAGTCTTGTTGCTGCGTCTGCGTCTGTCTGTCCTCCGTCCGTCGGGGGTGAGTGTGCTCTTAGCACGGACGTCCTTGAGGACAGGCAGGAGGAGTTCCAGTGTCTTGCTGCGAAGGCGAGGCAGGGAGGGGTGACCAAGGCGGTGGTGCCACAGGAGCGTGTCGTGCGACAGGCGGCGGCACTCACACTGGGTAGCTACCTGAGCAGACGCGTACAGCTGTGGAGACAAAGGAGCGGAGCGTGAAACAGTGGTGAGGGTGTACAGGTCTCTCGCTCTCTGGTCTCTGGGCTTCCCAGGTCTCTGCCTGCCCTCCCTCCCTCGCCTGCGTCGAGGGGCGGCAGCGCGCCGCTCCTCACTCCTCCTCGTTTCCTCCCACAGAGGCTCCCCTGCAGACGCTTCACCTGGACGTGTGGGGCCCAGCCCGCGTCCAGGGACAGGGCCGTGAGCGGTACTTTCTGCTGGTTGTCGACGACTTCACGCGTTACACCACGGTCTTCCCCTTGCGCAGCAAGGGAGACGTCCCTGCTGTTTTGATCCCCTGGATCCGCGCTGTGCGTCTCCAGCTCCGCGAGCGGTTCGAGCGGGACTTTCCTGTCCTGCGTCTGCACTCTGACAGAGGTGGTGAGTTCTCCTCTGACCTCTTGGCAGCCTTCTGTGCGGAGCACGGCATCACCCAGTCGTTCACGCTTCCGGCCTCTCCGCAGCAGAATGGGGTTGCTGAGCGCCGCATTGGCTTAGTCATGGAGGTCGCTCGTACCTCCATGATCCATGCGGCGGCTCCCCATTTTCTGTGGCCGTTCGCGGTCCGGTACGCCGCGCATCAGCTCAACCTCTGGCCCCGTGTCTCCTTGCCGGAGACCTCGCCCACACTGCTGTGGACGGGGGAGGTTGGCGATGCGTCGCGTTTCCGGGTCTAGGGTGCTCGTGCCTTTGTCCGCGATCTCACCGCGGACAAGCTCTCTGCTCGTGCCATTCCCTGCGTCTTCCTTGGTTTTCCTCCTGACGCGCCTGGCTGGCAGTTTTACGACCCCACCTCGCGCCGTGTCTTTGCGTCTCAGGACGTCACCTTTGACGAGTCTGTTCCCTTCTAACCGTCTTTTCCCTACCGCACTGGTCTCTCGCCCCCCCCCGCCGCTCTTTCTCGCTCCAGGTCCTCCCCAGGTAGACCCCCTCCCCGCGCCAGGTCCTGCTCCTTCAGGTGTTTCTCAGGTAGACCCTCCGGTACCTGCGCCTGTTGAGGTCACTGGTGACTCAGGTCCTGCTGGAGGTGGTCCTGCTCGGGGTGCTGTCTCTGGGGGTGCTGAGCCTGGGGGTGCGGAGTCTGGGATGCTGTGCCTGCGCGTGAGGAGCCTGGAGGTGCTGAGCTTGCGGGTGCCGAGTCTGCGAGTACTGAGCCTACGCGTGAGGAGCCTGGGGGTGCTGGCGCTGAGGGTTCTGAGTCTGCTGTTGCGCGGTCTCCTTGGAGTAGCCGCCTTCGTCCACGTGTGCCTCTCACCCCACAGCAGCTCCAGGACTGGTACGGTCACCGTCAGCGTCGCGCTGCTGGAGCTAGGAGTGGTGCTGGACCTTTGTCTACTGGAGGTGCTGGAGTCGCTGGTTCTGGAGGTACTCGTACTGGAGACACTGAGGCTGGAGACCCTGGGACTGGAGGTGCTGGCTCTGGGGGTGCTGCTGCTGGTGACACTGAGGCTGGAGACCCTGGGACTGGGGGTGCTGGTTCTGGGGGTGCTACTGCTGGAGACACAGGGGCTGGAGACCCTGGGACTGGAGGTGACGACTCTGGAGCTGCTGGAGGTTCTGGAGCTGCTGGAGGCACTGGAGCTGCTGGGGGTACTGGAGCTGCTGGAGCTGCCGGTACTGATGCAGCTGCGCCGACACGACTGTTCTTCGCTCCGCCGTCTCCGTCGTCTCTGCCGCCGTCTGACTCTGTTCTTCGTCAGGTTCTTACTCTCCCGTCGTCTACTGGTCTTCCGTTACAGCCTGGCTCACCGCTGCCTGCTCCTTCTCCTTACACTGAGCAGACTGGTAGTCCTGCTGAGCGTCGTGAGCCTGTGTCGCGTCCTGTCTCGCCTGCTCGTCCCGGTCGTCGTGTTCCTCGTTCGCGTCAGCAGGCTGTCCCCAGCACACACCTCGTAGTTCGTCGTCCTTCCTCTGCTCTGCAGCCTGTTCCTCTTCCGTCTCCTCCTGCGTCCTCTCTACCTGACGTTCCAGACCCTGAGTCTGACCGGTTTCGTGCTGAGCACCCTACTGTCACGCGTCTGCTAGCCACTGTTGTCACTGACCCGTCGTTTGAGTCTACTGCTGCGTCTGCTCTTGTCGCTGAGCTTGTTGACTTTGCTGCTGCCTGTCGTCTAGACTACGCCGCCAGTCTTGTTGCTGCGTCTGCGTCTGTCTGTCCTCCGTCCGTCGGGGGTGAGTGTGCTCTTAGCACGGACGTCCTTGAGGACAGGCAGGAGGAGTTCCAGTGTCTTGCTGCTGCTTTACCTCATCTTGTGTCCTCGCTACTTGCCCCTGAGGGAGACCCGGATGCACCAGACATCCCGACTCCGCGCTCTTACGCAGAGGCGATAGAGAGTCCCTACTCCTCTCAGTGGCAGGCAGCCATGGACGCAGAGATGGCTTCCTGGAAGTCCACAGGCACCTATGTCGACGAGGTTCCCCCACCTGGGGCGAACATCGTCAGTGGCATGTGGATTTTCAGGGTGAAGCGGCCGCCGGGTTCTCCGCCTGTCTTCAAGGCGCGTTACGTGGCTCGAGGCTTCAGTCAGCGAGAGGGAGTTGACTTCTTCCAGACCTTCTCCCCCACCCCGAAGATGACCACTCTTCGGGTGCTGCTGCACGTTGCTGCTCACCGTGACTACGAGCTTCACTCTCTTGACTTCAGCACTGCTTTCTTACAGGGCAGCCTGCACGAGGAGATCTGGCTGCGCCGCCCCCCGGGCTTCACTGGGTCGTTCCCTCCTGGCACCCAGTGGAGCCTCCGACGGCCGGTCTACGGTCTCCGCCAGGCGCCACGTGAGTGGCACGACACACTGAGGACGACACTTGCGGCTCTTGGGTTTGCGCCTTCTACTGCTGACCCGTCGCTGTTTCTGCGCACAGACACTTCACTGCCGCCGTTCTACATCCTCGTGTACGTCGACGACTTGGTTTTTGCCACTGCTGACACTGAGGCTCTCGCCCACGTGAAGTCGGAGCTACAGAAGAGACACACGTGCACTGACTTGGGTGAGCTGCGCAGCTACCTTGGCTTGCAGATCACCCGGGACAGAGCACGCCGCACCATCACCTTGACTCAGTCACACATGGTGCAGCAGGTCCTTCAGCGCTTCGGCTTCACCTGGTCTTCAGCACAGGCCACTCCTCTGGCTACAGGTCACACGCTCTCAGCTCCACCTTCGGACGAGTCCGTAGAGCCGAGTGGTCCTTACCCAGAGCTAGTCGGCTGCCTCATGTACCTGATGACTTGCACTCGACCTGACCTCGCGTACCCTCTTGGTCTCCTCGCTCGCTACGTGGCTCCTGGTCGACACCGACCTGAGCACATGGCTGCTGCTAAGAGGGTACTGCGCTACTTGTGCAGCACATCAGGCATGGGGCTAGTGCTTGGAGGGACGAGCCCAGTTGTCCTCACTGGGCACTCAGACGCTTCTTGGGTTGACGACCTGGCTACTCAGCGGTCGTCACAGGGTTACACCTTCAGCCTTGGCTCTGGTTCAGTTTCGTGGCGTTCTACACGCTCGTCTTCAGTTCTTGGCTCCAGTTGTGAGGCTGAGATCTACGCCACCGCCATGGCTGCACAGGAGTTACGCTGGCTCACCTACCTGCTGACTGACTTGGGAGAGCAGCCTCGTTCTCCTCCAGTGCTGTACGTTGACAACAAGGCCGCCATTGCCTTGTGTGAGGAGCACAGACTGGAACACAGAACGAAGCACATTGCTCTGCGTTACTTCTTGGCTCGAGAGTTGCAGCAGCGAGGCCAGCTTTGTCTTCGTTACGTGGCCACTCGGGCCAACACTGCTGATATATTCACCAAGGCACTTCCGTCTGGTGATCATCAGCGCTTTTGTACTCTGTTAGGCCTTGTGCCTATGCTTCCACACTTGCTGTAGTCTTTGCTTGTACTGTGATCTATATACCTATATACCTGCATGCTGGCTCTTGCTAGGTAGCTCGACACTGTACTGTCATTGCTGCATATATATCTCTGCATGTGAACTGGCCTTGTGGCCATTTGCTTGTGCTCAGAATGTGTGGTGACGTTGTGATCCACCCTGAGCTTGTTTTGTTTCTCTTGACTGGTCTTGTGACCCATTGCTCTCCCCCACTTTGCCTATGGGGGTGTGTCAAATGATATATATAGGTGATACATATTGGTAGGCTGTAGTGGGGTAGATGTTATAGGGGATAACCCCTTAGGGTTTTCCTACTTGTAAAATTTCTCTCGATAGTCAACTCACCTTGCCTAGCTATCTCAACAAGGCAGGCAGGCAAGGCAGGCAGGCAAGGCTGTAGGTGAGGTAACGCGGTAACCGGTGGGCCCTAATCTTAGGTCCTAAGGACCTACTGCTCTAGATACCATCTTAGAAACTAGGCATGGATGATGTGACTATCGAGTGAATTTTGGTACAAGAGGGAAACCCTAAGGGGTTGTACCCCACATTGTCTACCCCACTACAAGCCCCCGTGTCAAGTGACGTGGCTCGAACTTCATGCGGGGTTCAGAATTTGTTACAGCAGCTTCTATAAATGGCACTGAGACAAAGTTTATGTAATGATATACGGTACCGGTAAAACAGCCACCTCCGCAAGCGTACACCTACCCCATAATCAAACACCCTCCATAAAGGGCACGACACCCTATCGTGTACTATGCGGGGGATTACAGTAACTGAAACACGGGGCCCTGTACTTACCGTAGCTGCAAATGGAAGAGTGTAAAAACAGTACCGTCACAGTATGTGTGCCACATCACCACGTGTTTTCCTGGTACCGATACAATTGGATTTACAATTTGTCACCAACATCATCTCTGCATGGCACTACAGTGGACCTTACTGCACCTTGCTGGAATAAATTAATGCTCATTCTTCTCTTCACAACCCCCATGATCCACTCAGCTCCTCACAATGCACCGTTACAAGCCACCACTCTCCTCCGCGACATCATCTTCTTGCGCGACCGTGGCTTGGGTGGCACCGTTGCTCCCATCCCGCCACCCGCTGGCCGTGCCCGTCTCAGGGGCTGTGCTGCCATCGCCCACTCCTCTGCCCCTGCACACCGCCTTTCCACATTGGGAGGGTGAGTGGCAGCAGAGCACGGTGGCATCCAAGCGCAGGGTGTGTGGGGCACAGAGCCATGTGTGCCATGAGGCGTGGAGTGACCTTGCACGCTGCCATGCGCTGCTGCACATGCTGGCCTGTGTGAGGGCGCAGAGGGGGCACACAAGTGTGTGGAGAAGAGGCACGTCATCTCCTCCACCGCCCGCTCCTCTGCTGCCGACATGCCCTCTGGCTCCAGTATAGGGGGATGAGCGGAGAGAGTTGCGTGGGGTGCACACGGAGGGGAGGGCGCGGCAGAGGGTCGTGTGGCAGGGTCGGGGCACGACGGGTTGGGTGGCTGGAGGGGGCGTTTGGACAGGAGATGGGCATGTGGAGATGCGGCAGCAGCAGCAGAAACAGCAGCAGCGGGGTCAAGGTGGTGCACAGCGGGGTCAAGGTGGTGCACAGCAGTGCCCCTCCTCCCCCGCACACTGCCTCCACTCGCCTGCCCTGCTGCCATGCCATGGGGAGAGGCAGCTGCAGGGTGAGGCGGGCGGCACAGCAGCTGAGCCATGGCATCCACGTCCAAGCTGCGACTCCGCTTGTGCCCGCTGCCCCGCTCCACACTCCTTGCCCCCCCATCTCGTGCCCCCCCATCTCGTGCCCCCCCATCTCGTGCCCCCCCATCTCGTGCCCCCCCATCTCGTGCCCCCCATCTCGTGCCCCCCCATCTCGTGCCCCCCCATCTCGTGCCCCCCCATCTCGTGCCCCCCCATCTCGTGCCCCCCATCTCGTGCCCCCCCCCATCTCGTGCCCCCCATCTCGTGCCCCCCCATCTCGTGCCCCCCCATCTCGTGCCCCCCCATCTCGTGCCCCCCATCTCGTGCCCCCCATCTCGTGCCCCCCCATCTCGTGCCCCCCCATCTCGTGCCCCCCCATCTCGTGCCCCCCATCTCGTGCCCCCCCATCTCGTGCCCCCCCATCTCGTGCCCCCCCCATCTCGTGCCCCCCCATCTCGTGCCCCCCATCTCGTGCCCCCCCATCTCGTGCCCCCCCATCTCGTGCCCCCCCATCTCGTGCCCCCCCCCCCCATCTCGTGCCCCCCCATCTCGTGCCCCCCCATCTCGTGCCCCCCATCTCGTGCCCCCCCCATCTCGTGCCCCCCCATCTCGTGCCCCCCCCATCTCGTGCCCCCCCATCTCGTGCCCCCCCATCTCGTGCCCCCCCATCTCGTGCCCCCCCATCTCGTGCCCCCCCATCTCGTGCCCCCCCATCTCGTGCCCCCCCATCTCGTGCCCCCCCATCTCGTGCCCCCCCATCTCGTGCCCCCCCATCTCGTGCCCCCCCATCTCGTGCCCCCCCATCTCGTGCCCCCCCATCTCGTGCCCCCCCATCTCGTGCCCCCCCATCTCGTGCCCCCCCATCTCGTGTGCCCCCCCATCTCGTGCCCCCCATCTCGTGCCCCCCCATCTCG